>JAPVLO010000094.1:1200000-1800000 GCA_027257055.1 Cephalopachus bancanus | reverse complement strand
GTGTCTCAGTGTTCTCATCTGTGCAATGGGATAATAATAATATCTCTCTCATCAGGCTACTGTGAGGACTAAATGAGCTAATAGATACAAAGTATTTGCAACAATAATCAGTACATTGTGTGTCTGCAATAGTTAAAACTAAAAGTAATTTTGTAAATCAAAACGATCCTTGAAAGTTGTGTTGTTTAAGCATAGTTAATAAGCTTCAAAGATGCTATTACACAATGAGACGCAACAATGAGATAGAAGGCTTTTTAGGTCTAAATAGATATTTTCTTAGCTAGACTGAAAAGTCACATTCTTATAATCATTTTCTAAATGATTTGACCTCCTACACTTCCATCTTAAAACAAAGACGGAAGAATGATCAACGATAAAGGGAGTGCTAGCCTCAAATTTCTTCACTTTTGTCTCCAAATTCCTGGCTAGAATCGGTTATAACTGTAGACTGGAATTATTTATCATTGTAAACCCATATTTTATACCTACTGCATTCATATTTTATACATAATACTATTTACAATTGTATGCTTCAATTAAAAAAAACACAAATGTGAAATTAAAAATAATATAAGTACTAGGTTTTAACAAATGTCTAGTGCCTGAATTCTTTTTTAACATCCTTTGGAAAAGAGGAGCATTAAACAATATAAAAATCTCTTAAAGACTATCCTTCTCAGACCTACGAAAAGCAGCAGTCTACAACAACCACCTTTACCAACAGGAAGGCCTCTTTTTGTTGACAGAAGAGGAAATTTAATGGTTATTTATTCCAACCCTTGGCAAAAACTATTTTTCTGAAGAAAGGTTTTCTAACCTTAAATTGATGCTTTTTATTAAAACAGTCACTTTATATAACTCTTCAGAAATCAGATGTACACTATAAAACCATTATTTAATCACCTCCTTTCTTAATTCAGGATCTCTGGTATTGAGTTAGTCTTGTAATTTTATAGTCCAAAGGCAAATTTCGGGAAATTATGACTAGCATTAACGCTATTTCCAGAATTCTGACCAAATTATCAAACTTACAGCATTATGGAATGATAATTCATTCTGTAATAGTCAATAATTATAGCTTTGCTCCAGATTTCTTAACACTCTAATGCAATACTAATGTGACTTAGAGTAACTTTAACTTGTCAAGAAACGTTTCTTTTACAAACCATTGAGGAATTCTGCTCTGGGGAAATGATCATTTCACCATTTCATCATTAAATTCAAGTTACTAAAGTTTAGATTAAGTGAATCAAAGAATATAAAAAATGTGCATTGAACTGATTGACCCAAATACACAGTTACGCATTATGAAGCACCGGCTGGTAAGTGTTGCTAAAACAGATCAGAAGAGGAGAAAGGCACTTCATGGCCCACATGATGTGATGTGCTTGGTACATGTGTCAGGCTCCCTTTCCCTGAGTCCGGCTCCTTGCTCTTCACACTAGTATTACAATTGTTACCATATGAGGGGAGATCATTTAATCACTATTTTCTCTTTAAGTTTATGTATTCTGACTTTATACCTGTACTTCAGAATCTCACAGTAATTGACATAATAATATTATGATCATTGGAAAAGTATTAATTTTAATATTTATTGAGTGCTTGTTATATTCAAGGGATTATGTTGAGCTTTTTAAAAATCCTTTTTTTAAGCTGAGAAACTGACATCTATTTATATAAAGTTTTATATTTGGAAGTTGACATTTTAATTTAAAACCAAAGATGATAACATATAATGAAAAAGGTCACACTGGAAAAAGGAAATGCAACAAATTTTACGTGTGCTAGCTATTTGATAATTGCTGATGTAAATAGTTTAATGTCATTATTGTTGGATTTATTATTTTTAATGGTATTAGATGAAACTTCTCAATATGTCTTTATTTTCTTGTTTCAACAAAGAATGGCGCTATATTTGATATATAAGACCTAGTGTACAAGCTTCAAATTCGATTAGATATATCAAGTTTACACAAAGCCAAATGTATGAAAGGGGATCTTTTAAAAAAAACTTTATTTGAGAAAGGAAGAGACTTATAACAGAAGGCAAGAAGGGAAACATACAAACAATATATTTACAACACAAAACAAGAGATCACCTTCAAGGGTGTAAATTATAATAAATACAGTAGATTTTAAAAGAGACATTTATCCATTAAGTCTAAGATTATTTAAGTCCAGCTTTCCTTTTCACTGGTTCCAGGTAGTTTCTTGATTAAATTCAAAGACTATCAAATTCAAACAATTAACGTCCACCAACTGTACTGACGAGGCTCTCTCCAATGACATTATAAAAATAGGGGTTTTTTTTGTTTGTGATTACATATCTTTGAAGTAATATTATACAAAAGTCTGCTCAGCCACATGTTCCTCCCCAAATAAAATGTATTTTAAAAGATGCACTATCCCTTTTTTATGAGATTGAAAAAAGACTTTGAAAAAAATGAATATTTATGAGATGGAAAAAATATACAATTTTATCTTAGGCATGCCATATTTTTAATGCAAAACAACTGACAAAAAAGTCATTTTAATATGAAGGAATATACTAACCAAAATATGTTGGTGATAAGGGAGTGTTGCCTATTATAGCTATTTGTCAAATTATCAGAAGGACTTTCATTATATGGAAAAGTTTTAAACTTTCTAACTTCTAGTTATGTTAATTTAATTTGAATGGAGACTTTTTTAAAAAGGATAATGTATCTTTAGCAGTAACATTTTTAAAGAAATATTTTTAAATGTCACAGCAAAATGTAAACAACACGTGCCAATAACATACAGTTGAACAATGTCTACATTTGGCAAAACTGCTGTATCTCCTTCGAAACAGGATACTACACCTTAAAATACCTCGGATTTAGAAATATAAATATTTTAATAGAAAAAACCTCACAAAGATTCTAGGTCAATTTGGATTATCCATATTAAAGGGGTCTTAATACAACGAACCTTTAACTAGTTTAACAAAAGTAAACCTATAAAACAAGGTAAACATATCAAAAGGGAATATGAAGGAAATGTTCCAGTGAAAAGCTTCCGTAACAATTTCCCTACTTGTGGTGTTATTTTCTTAGACAATAAATCAATTCATAGAGTGCCCTTTAAAAACAGAAAGAGTAAAACACTATCCTCAGATTTTTTTCCTACATTCCTCAGTACATGAATCACTTGGACTTCCTGTTTCCACAAGGCATTTCCTGTTCAGCCTCACAGAATCACTTTTCTGTAGGGGAACAGCAGGAACCTGACAAAGAACTGACTTAAATAAACATTGTCTTCTGTTGCCTTCAAAGTTGTTTGTATTTTATAACATCAAAGGACATAGTCCTTCTGAAGGTGCATTATGTACAAGTTAAATTATTTTGTGAAATCTAAGTTCCCTAAGTTTTGATTTGCCAAAATGGTATGGTATATGCCCACGTCATTACGGAATTATACTTAAAAGATTCTCGCAACAATAAAAAATATGATACACCTTCTTCTTTGAAAATTGATTTTGACTTGATATCAGATAATAAGCATACAGTTACTGTGTTTTCTGCAATTGTAGATACAATATCGTATCTGACTGGACCATATTGTTGCACATTACTTCTCATCGACACTTGCATCTGCTTCATTTGATCTTTTTTGATAGACAGTGTTATCAAATTACACAAGATAAAAGTAAAATGAGCAGTGCTATGAGAGACATAATGTCATATGTAAAATAGCACTGCAATTTGCATCTATATATTGAAAACCACCTGTATACCTAATATTTTCAATTGCAACCTACACAATAACTACTGGCATGGTAACCAGAACATTTCTACATAACAAAAAAGAGAAAGGAAGGAAGGGGCAGATTACCTTTAACAGTGTTCAAGACTATAGTATGATACATTATATACAGTGATGTGAAAATTGAATTCTACAAGTTCAAAAAAATCAAAAACTAATAGAATGCTTCATTGATCAGACTGGGAGACCATATCCAGCAGTCACTGATCTCAACACACAAACTAAAAATAACAGTGAATTCGTTTTCCTTAGAAGTAGTTGGTGTAGCAGGCTTTGGGATGGATTTAAAGCCTATTGATAGGATATTATATACCATAATTTTAGTGTAACATGTATTTTCTTACCAGCGGATTTTCAATGAAACCTTGATATCTATATAGAGATCAGTAGATAGAGAGATCGCTATATGGATATATGCAGATATCTGCATCCGTAAACACTGAAATCAAACCATCCAGAGATATAAACTGATAGGAAATTATATGTTTGTCAATACCAGCAATGCATTTCATGTTCAGATAATGACTTTAATTACAAATCCTGGAGCTAAATCTTTGCCTATTACCTGTTGCATAAAAGCAGCCTGCTCCCCAGATTCCATTTCCTGGATCTGAGCATCTTCATCACTGTCCACTGGTTCCTCCTTGACCTTCACAGCCCCAACTTGTCCCAGCGTGTCATCCGCACAAGCACTGCTGTCGCTCCTAGTGCTGTTGCCACTAGAGGGCGCTCTGTCTTCCTGCATTGCCTGGTCCCCCTGGAGTTCTTCCTCGGCTTCCTCAAGGTGACTGCCTGGTTGCTTCAGTTGTTCAATAGATTTCGAAAGCAGCTGGAAGAGAGTGTGCAGGGATTTAAAATTCAATAGTTCTTGATGGTAACAGAGAAGCGAATATACTTTGATTTCTAATAACTCTACTTCAGTACATTCTGATTTCTAATCACTGAACACAAATGACAGAATGAACTTGAATGCAACAAGTTTCCTCAGTAATACTAAATCTGAAGCAGTTTCCTTTCCACGTTGTATTGGTGTGACAGGCTGGGAATAATGAGGTCTTTAGTTTTTGTTGTTGTTTTTATCATTCTTTAATGCAGTTAGAAAATGGTGGGAGAAAAGGTAAATAAACTTTATCCATGGAGACGATGAAACTTTCAAAAGAATAGGTTTTTCCTGAGGCTAGTTTCTCCTAATGAGCCTGGAAATAATACTTTTCTCAAAAGAGAAAATGAGGTGATTAAATATTTTCTTAATCTCATTTTTCCACAAACATTAACACTATAAAAGCCCGAAACACAAATGCTAATAGTTCTCCTTATCTGTATAATTTGCCTGTACCTACAGAGTGAAATTCTAGTCAAATGATAAAGCACATTCTTATGCATACATTTGTTAGACACAGAAATAATCACTGTGAAATTCTGAACTTCAAGAAAGTGCAAAAGTTTAAAAAATATTTGACAACACATTAAAATGTTTTATAAACAGACCCAAATGGAAAATTAAGAAATAAGAAACAAGGAATTACTTTTATTTTGAAAATTACTATTTAGACATTTTACTTATTTTATAAATTAAATTGAATTGAATCTTCAGAAGCAAATGAATTAACAAATTAATGATATAAAAAGATAATTGAAAATATACCTAACTTATACAATAGCAAAGTATCATAGCCATGAAAGCTAAACAAATGGAGAAAAAATCCGAAGATAATTTCATCTCACATAGGCCATTTGTTTTGTTTCACAATGGCCCCATTGACTGGCCACTGCAGCCTCACCTGCTGGGCTCCGGTGATCCTTCCACCTCAGCCTTCCAAGTAGCCGGAATTACAGGCATACGCTACCATGCCTGGCTGATTTTTTGATTTATTGTAGAGATGAGGTCTTGCTGCCTAGGCGGGTCTCGAACCCATGGGCTCAGGCAATCCACTCACCTCAGCCTCCCAAGGTGTGGGATTACAGGCTGAGCCACCGAGCCCAGTTTGTTGGTAGATTTACTGGGAGTGCTCATTCATTTGCTTAAGAAATATTTACTGAGTGCCAACTATGTTCAAGATGCCATGCTAAGCACTGGAAAAACAGTCATTGCCCTGCCCTCACAGAGCTTATAGTAAATGTCTTTGAAAGGCACCTAATCGATACATAAACTAATCTTATAGTTAAGTAATATAAATGCGTTGAAGAAAGAAACACAAGGTGTTATAAGAGCACATATTTGGGCTGGGCACAGTGACTCAGGCCTGTAATCCCAGCACTTTAGGAGGCTGAGGCAGGAGGATTGCTTAAGCCTAGGAGTCTAAGACCTGCCTGGGCAATATACTGAGACTTTGCTCACTACAAAAAATTTAAAAATTAGGTGGGTGTGGTGACATGTGCCTATAGCCCCAGCCACTTGGGAGGCTGAGGTGGGAGGATGACTTGAGCCCATGAAGTTGAGGCTGAGGCTGTAGGGAGCTGTGATAATGCCACTGCCCTCCAGCCTGGATGACAGAGGAAGACCTTGTCTCAAAAAATATATATATCTATACATACATACACACACACACACACACACACACACACACACACACACACACACACCACCGAAAGGCTAGCAGAGTTTGTAAACCAGAGTAAAATGTTGAAAGATGACGTTACAGAGAGTGACAAGGTTTATGATATACTTGGATAGGGAGACTAAAATCTGGAGAAATAAAACATAACTTAGGGTAAACCATATATAAGACCTAAATATCAACAAACCTAAGTCAGGCATGATCAAGCCAAGAAAACATATGTCAATCAAAACTCTTATCAAAATGAAGAAAGCAAATTTAAGTATTAACTTCCTTTGGGTCTACAATATAACATCTGTTTTTTCTAGGTAGTCAGCATGAGGAAGACATTCATCTTACCATGCTTAAAATGCCTTTAAGTATTCTCTTGTTTTTGGAAACTATTTTCAGGACTTGTGTCCCAATTCTAAATACTAATCAGCATTTCCTGTTTTAAATACATCATACTTTGCATACTGCTGAGATTCTGGAGAAAAGAGGAAATACTAGATTTTTAAATTTTGACTACCTAATTGTAGGACCCCACGTAACTTGTTCTTAAAGAGAGAACATGCAGCAACAAGAAAAAGTTCCTCTCTTGGCTGGAACACCAGGAATAAGAACAATGGGTGGCAAACACCCACTCATTATTCAGAGAGAGAGAAAGACCATCAGTCAGTCCATCATATTACCTCCATCACTTACCTCAGACTACATATAAAAGCAGGTTAGAGGTTCTTGTGGAGAGAAGGGATTTATCTGAAAAAAAGATAGTGGCCAGGTGAAAGAGGCTGCAAGCGCCCCTCAGAGAAACTATCTGCAAGAAGACCGATGGCAACTCATCTTCTGGACAGATGCTTCCTGAGCTGTAGAAACGCTCCCTCTCACTACCATAGTGTAACAGGAAACATTAATGGGAGCCTGCTCATCACAGCCAGTGGACCAAGGACCCTTGTGAGGCAAGGGGACACCTCAGAGAGGTATTCAAAAGATCCTGCCAACAAAAGCCACTTGAGGATAGCAGAAAAGGCTATGTGCGCTATGTGGTCATGGGATAGGAACTGAGGGTCACTTGTGGAAGGTTAGCCAAGGAGCACATGGCCAGCATCCAGAAAATGCCACGTCAGAAGTCCCTGCTTACTAGGGGTGTGACTCTGAAACCTCAGCCAGCTTCTGGATGTCTCACATTATAGGGAATATCCAATAACCAAGGGGAAGCTACAAGTGCCACCCACTAAGTAACAAGACTTGTCAGTTGCTATTCTTCTCTTTCCTATTCCCAGCGTCTCAGAGTCCTGACCTCCTAACCTTCAATAGTCTTGTCTTCTACTCTACCTCAGCTCCCAATATTGTGACCTTATCCAAGACTTGGTCTTTAATATTAACTGTCCCCTAAAACTCCATCTCAAACATCATTCCTTTCTTCTGGCTCATTCTCAGAATACTCTGCCCCAACCATTCCTCAGCTATGGTGGGTTTTCCAAGTCACATTATCATTGCCTATTACACCCCCCTCCCCATTTGCTCACTTCTCTCATTGCTAGACTAGGTTCCATGCTTCATCATTAAAAATAAGTCCTTCCAGTTAACTTCGATTTTCCTGCCCTTTTCAGTATGGGTTTTACTGGACATGTAAGACTTCTAACCTTAGATCTCTGCCAACCTTAGACCTCTGCCAAATCCCAGTAGCTGAATGAGCTAGGAACAAATAAACATGAAAATCACACTGAGTATTCTCTTTAAATTCATTACCACATCCTTCAGTGGGTCCTCAGTGCTGCTCAGCAAGTCCATTTCTCTGGTAAATTCAGTCTTTCGCCCATTCTGAGACTGTCATACTCCTCTCTCCTCAAACTTGCAATATCCACACTCTTTCCTCACTCCCTGCACTTTTCATTTCCTTGAGAGATGAAGGCATTTAGAAGAGAAACTCAATATTCTGCTACCAGCATATTTACCACACGGCCCCATTCATTCTCCCTGCTGTTACAAAGAATGAAATGTCACTACCTCTATCTAGTCAAGTCCTTGGCTTACCCCTAGCATCCCTTCATTCCTACAATTATCCACTCTGTCCTCCATCACACATATCTCCTCTCTGCCTGAGTATTCTCACTTGTACACTTTCAGGCTTATAATATCTTAAATAAAACTTCCCTTGACCTCCTTCCCCACCCACCATTATAAGCCTCCCTTCACAATACAACTCCTTAAGTTATCTCTCTTTGCTATCTCCATGTCTGTTTCCCCACAATCTGTAGAAGCTACGCCAATCAGGCTTTCATTCACACACTCTAACCAAAATCTCTCATTAAGGTCAACAACAACTGCAATGATGTCAAATCCAGTGGCCATTTAAATATGATTAATAGGTAGCAGTTAAGGTAAAGCATTTTAGAAAGAGAAACAAGATAAAAATCACAGCATCTTTGAAAGTAAGAGATTGATATTCTCAGTACAACTAAAGATGGGACAACCTGGGTACTGATTTACTAGAATATAATCTCCCATAGAGAGCAAATCAATGAAAATCTCTAATGATAACAAAACCTTGATATTTCAAAGAATATATCATATGCACATTTTAATAGAAAACCTTCTGAAATCTGACCTGTCAATGTATTCCTGAGGCCACCGAAAAACCCAGAAATCACATCAGTTAGTCCATGACTCAAATCTACTTAGTATTTACAATCTCAAGGACACAAATATATATATGACAGTATATATAAAAATTTTCAGCATGCAATACTGAAACAGTGCTGTTGGTTCCAGTTAGTTCCTTTAGCTTCATCTACACCTCTGATATACTAAAGGAAACATGAGGGAAAGAAAGTCAGAATGAGTAATGTTGTGATCACTTGGCAAGAAAGCCAAACGGTAAAATGATCTCTTTCCAAGAGCAGAATTCCTTAATGATTTGTAAAAACACACAAAAAAAGTTGACATAAAACAGTAACTTATGAGTGGATATCATATAGATATAAAATGCTGGAGTTGAAAAATTTCTAATAACATTCTTTAAATTCCCTCCCCTTTTTTCTTTTTGAGTTGGAGTCTCACTCTGTTGCCCAAGCTGGAGTGCAGTGGTACGCTTACAGCCACCACAGCTTTGATCTGCTGGGCTCAGGCAGTCCTTCTACCTCAGCTTTCCAAGTAGCTGGAACTACAGGCATGTACCACTACGCCCGGCTAATTTTTTAATTTGTTGTAGAAACGAGTTCTCACCAAGATGCCCAGGCTTGAATTCCTGGACTCAAACAATCCTCTACGTCTCCGCCTTCCAAAGTGCTGAGATTGCAGGCATGAGCCACTGCGCCCAGTTGAACCTCCTTCTTTAGAAGAAGGACTCTCATGCCCGAAAGAAGCCAAGTTATATCCAAGATTGCAAAATAGGAATTTGTGATTTTTTAAAAAAGAGAAGTACGTGGAACTTTCTACACCCTTCTATTCTGTGTTTTCCTCTGAAATAGTTATTTCTGATGACAACTGAATTAAAATAAACAATTCCAATCTCTCCCCTGAGCTCCAAACTTGCATAATTGGCTGCTTACTTAGCTTCTTTGCCTATATCTAGAATATCTAATGGGTATCAAAAACATTAAATACCTCAAAGATAAACTTTATTCCCATCTCATCCAAATGTATTGATTGTATCATTTGAGTAAACAGCATTACCCAAATACACAAGCCAAATATTTAGGATTTATTCTTGTTTCTCTATTACTCATCTTTTTCATTTAAATCTGTTAGGAAGTCCTGGCAATTCAACTTCCAGAATATAGCCTTTATCTCGACATGTTTTTCCTTTTTTGCTACTACAACTGGGATCCTAAATATCATCGTTTTCTCCCTGAACCACCCAAAGAGCCTACTGTTTGGATTTCCTGCTTGTCCTCTTGGCCTTCAACTGTGGAGTGCCTCCACCCTAACATGGCGCCCGAAGCAGCCAGACCACAAGACAAAACAAGCCCTAATAAGGCAACTAAAGGATGTCAGCATACAATCCTCTCTTACGGGCCTATCGGTGCGTGCCGCGTTACCTTAATTGATTGGCAGAGATACTAGATTTAAGGTCACGAATAGGAGAAAGAGGAAGAAGAACGATGTAGTAACCTGGGATTAAAGCAGCTTGCAGAAGAATCGTGTGAGGGTCGTTATTGAAAGCGACATTCAACAGTGCATGCTCTTACATTAATAGTAGTTTTAATAATTCTTTTCAAAATATAATTCAGGTAACATCAGTTGTCTTCTTACAATCCTCCAGTGACTTCCCATTATGTTTATAATGAAATGCAAACCTCTTAACATGGTCAACAGACTTTCTATGACCTGGTCCCCACCTACTGCTCTGACCTGGCTCAGTGTTTCATCCCCTTATTCAGCCAGACTCCAGACTGGCCTGGCTGTCCTGTGAATGTGAACATGCCAATCTCATTGTTCTGCAGGGTCTCAGTATGTACTACGGTCTCTCCCCTGTCTCAAATCTTTACACTGCCTGACTGGCTCCTTCTTATCAGACTTTACTTATTTATGTAATATATTAATTATGATCTCATTACCGTCTGGCATTATATCACTGTTTTTGTTTATAAGAATAGTTGTTTATCTCCCTTACTACATAAACTTTATGTGGGCATGAGTTTGATGTTTTTCATTTTATGTCCCAGGGTTTAATACAGTGCATGACACCTCATTGGTGCTTCATAAATAATCTGAAAACGTAATTATTAATGCTTAGTAACAAAGCTTTGACACTTTTCCTCCTAAGTTATAAAGCAAAGTCAATGTCTACAGGATCATTAACTATTACTTTTTTGTCTTCTCTGGAATAAAATGTGCTCTTTCACAAAATACAAAAGAGATAAATGGGACATCCTAGAACCAGTTTTGCAAAAGACAAATGCACAGAGAGAGTTAATTCTCACAACTTATTTTAATTTAGGTATTTGACTGAAGCTGTTTTTGTTTAAATAGTCAAATGTGTCAGAGTTAAAAAAATTAGTAACTAATATCAGCAAGGAAAAATTATAAATAAAAAGCACAGAGAAATTCTGCCTGCCAGATTGGATTTACTTTCTATTTTATTTTTATTTTTATTATTTTTATTTTTATTTTTTGAGTTGGAGTCTCACTCTGTCACCCAGACTGGAGGGCAGTGGCCGCTCCAGGCCACTGCAACCTCAACCTGCTGGGCTCAGGCGATCCTTGCGCCTCAGCCTTCCAAGCAGCTGGAACTACAGGGTCGCGCTACCACGCCCAGCTAATTTTTGATTTATTGTAGAGATGAGGTCTCGCCAAGTTGCCCAGGCAGGTCTCAAACCCGTGGGCTCAGGCAATCCACTCACCTCAGCCTCCCAAAGCGTGGGATTACAGGCTAAGCCACCACACCCAGCTACTTTCTATTTTTAAAACAAAAGGTTACTTAGTGTTATTTGTCAGTTTCTGACTATTTACTATGAAAGTAAGTACTCAGATAATATTATTTTCTGTGTTTCTCAACAACAAATATGACCATTGCAAAGGTGATATGGGCTAACCCTCTGCTAATTTTCCCTGCCAGAGTGGCCCCAGATGTGGTAAGGGGATGTCTGCTTACTCTCAGTGGGGTAGCAGGGTCTCTCTGGTTAAACATCTGGAGGTGATCCCCCAGCTAGGTAGAGCTGTTGCCTCGCTGGCTAGAAAACAGAAGACGAAACATCTGTGTGACAGATAAATGTGCAAGCCTGTGTGAATCTCTGCTGAGGCCCCATCTGTAAAACACACTGTGTGCCATTGGTCTGACACCAGGTGAGTTGATCTGGTGGGGAACCCAGCTGAGATAAAGAAGAGGCGGCTGAACAGTTCTCTGCCTTTTGTCTAAGCGCTTACTCATCTGTCAGGGTGTTTGTATTCTCTCTGCTACTGTACAGCAATTGTGCCAAATACCAACATGCCTGGGCAGTCTATGACCATTCTTGGTTTTTAACACACATACACTCACACAGATATTTTCTAGTCCAGATAGCATAATCATTTATCCAAATTTTTAATGTCTGCAAAGATTACAACTAAACTCTTCAATTCTTATCAATCAATACCTGCTAGAAACATTATTATAGCAAACCCTTAATTCCAGTGTCTTACATTCTATGTTAAACATCATATATTATATTGGCACATGATAAAAATTTATTAAGTAATATTTAAAGGCTATGTTGATAACCTTTACACATTATCTCATTAAGTTCATCTTTGCATAAGTTACATTGCTTGATAGAAGTCTACAAGTCTATAGAAGCATAAATGGATTCAAATAAATATAGTTAAATTCTATAATTTTTTCCACAGAAATCCTTTATGTCTCCTGAAATATCTTCAGATATTAAATATCAACTAACAACAGGACCACATAAAGAGTAAATCAGTTTCTGATAGACATCTGATATTCTGACATTGTCAACAAATCATTAAGTACAAACTGCCTGAATGTGATTATTGAATTGTTCAAAATGATCTTCAACACAATTCATCAGTTTCTTATTTTACCTCAGATTTTAAGACAGATTGTATTTGGGGAATGGCAATAGCACAAGATTTTTTGTTGTTGTTGTTTTGTTTCTTTCTTTTAAATAAATATAATACTCTTCTTTTGGAAAACAAAACCGTTCCCTTAAACTCCAAGGAAACTAGATTTAAAAATAATGATACATTTCTGTCTCAATTCACAAATAGATTAGGTATGTACCAACTGTTCTCAAAAACAACATGCAGAGTTTGGAGGGCTTTCAAATCAAGAGGTCTACTTAGAGAACAACTCCAACCTCAAGTCAAAACACTCCATGTCATTTCACTTCTGTGCATTTTAGGAAAATAATCCAAAGAGCCAACATTAAATAATGATAAAAGAAAGATTTTCTAAACATTGGTTATTCACATAAATTGAAGAATAAACTGAAAAACAATCTTTATAACCAATATTAAACATGTATAAAATTAATCTGAGCACCAAGTTAATTCTTAATAAATAGCTCCTTATATTTTTAACTCTAAGTGGCTGTCCAAAACAATGCCTGCAATTAAAATATCCTTTTCCTGGCTCTCAAAACTTCCTAATTCTTTTTTTTTTTTTGAGTTGGAGTCTCACTCTGTCGCCCAGACTGGAGTGCAGTGGCCGCTCCCGGCCACCACAGCCTCGAACTGCTGGGCTCCGGCGATCCTTCCGCCTCAGCCTTCCAAGTAGCTGGAATTACAGGCATGCACTACCACGCCCGACTGATTTTGGATTTATTGTAGAGATGAGGTCTCGCTGCCCAGGCGGGTCTCGAACCCGCGGGCTCAGGCAATCCACTCACCTCAACCTCCCAAAGGCACGGGATTACAGGCTGAGACACCGAGTCCGGCTCCTGATATTTTAGTAACTTAATTATGTGTTTCCTTCTGGAAAGGATACTGGAGATTTCCTTCAACTAGTTTGAGAAAAGTGCACACTCATTCTTTTAGTCTTCCAATAATTTTTTATTGAACATTTACTACATGCCAGGTCTTTGAAAGAAAACAGTCAATCGAGCAAGATTCTAACACAGAGTAGGGGAGACAGAAAATAAGCAGCTGAAGAATAAAACTTGATGCGATAGGGTATGATGGACAAATGGGTGAGTGTGTCTAATTTTATTCAGATGGATAATAAAGGCCCCTCTAAGAGGTGTGGTTTGAGCTGAGACACTCCCGTAGCAAGACTGAACCATAAGAAGCCTTGAAGGTTGAGCCTTCCACACAGAACTGTGACTGGCATAAATCCTGGAGATGGAATGAGATTCCCCAGAGACAAGAGAGGAGCCCAGTGTGGCTGGAGCTCAGGGAGAGAGGGAATGGATGGAGAGATGGAGGCTATTGGAAAGGGAAAGGTTCAGATCATGACAGCCTTGCAAGCCATATAAGCTATATAAAGGTATTTAGATTTTATCCTACAAACAATAAGGAGCAACCAGGGGGTTTTAAGCAAGACAATGACATGATTGATTTGCATTTGGAAATGATCACTCTGGCAGCTCTAGCATATTGCGTTTAGGCATGCAACAGTAGAAACAGGATGATTGAAATTTCAGAATACACGATTCTTAGCAAGAATATGTAACAGGAATTCTTAAGGAGTTTCCTTAACTAGAAAATAAATGATCAGCTTTTCCTTCTTTTATAAGACTGTGCCATTTTATGTCCAGTTATATCACCTAACAGTTTTCCCTGATAATCTTTAAGATCATCAGTTGACAGTATAATTTCTTTCCAAGTTTTCCTCCTTTGTTCTTTAAGGGGAGAAAATAGAGACACAGTGAGGAAAGCCATTTTTATTCCCTTTGTTAATCCTTAATGATTTTGGAATTAATCTCAGAATGGACAATATCTCAAAGTCAATGAATCATTCTCACTCAATCTATAAACATCTCCCTTTCTCTTTGCTTTGGTAAACTGGAGAGCAGTGCAAGCCCAATTCAAAATGAGTGACCAACAATGAACAGAGTGAAGAGACAACCCACAGAATGGGAGAAAATATTTGCAAACTACCTATCTGACAAAAGGTTAATAACCAGAACATATAAGGAGCTCAAACAGCTCAATAAAAAGATATAACTGCCCAAATAAAAATGGGCAAAACATCTGAATAGACATTTATCAAAAGAAGACATATAAATGACCCATAGGTATATGACAAAAATGATCAACATCATTAATCATCAGACAAATACAAATCAAAACTACAATGAGATATCATTTCACCCAAGTTAAAATGACTTTCAACCAAAAGACAGGCAGTGACAAAGGCTGACACATTTATGGAGAAAGGGTAACCTTCGTACACCATTGGTTGGAATATAAATTAGTACAACCATTATGAACAATAGCATGGAGAATCCTCAAAAAACTAAAAAGACAACTACCACATGATTCAGCAATCCCACTGCTAACTGTATACCCCAAAGAAAGGAAATCAGTATATCAAAGAGATTATCTGCTCTCAAGTTTATTGCAGTAATATTCACAATATCCAAGGTTTGGAATCAATCTAAGTGTCCTTTAATAGTTAATGAATATGTGGTATATACACAATGGAATACATTCAGCTATAACAAGAATGAAATCATGTCATTTGCAATAACATGAATGGAACTGGAGGACTTCATGTTAGGTAAAATAAGCCAGGCACCAAAAGACACATTTTGCATGTATTCACTTGCATGGGGGAGCATAAAGTTAAAACAACTGATTTCATGGAAACAAAGTGAAATGGTTACCAGAGGTTGGGACGGATAGCAGTAGGGGGAGGAAGAAGAAGTAGGGATGGCTAATTGGTGCAAAAACATTGTAGGAGAGAATGAAGAAGATCTATAATTGACACACAGCAGGGTGACTATGGTCAACAATAATTTATTGTATATTTCAGAATAACTAAAGGAGTGGAATTAAAATATTCTTAACACAAAGAAATGATAAATGCTTGAGTTGATGGATATTCCAATCACCCTAATGTGATTATTACACATTGTATGCCTGTATCAAAAGATCACATGTACCCCACAAATATACACACCTACTATTTACCCATAAAAATTAAACATAAATAAATAAATAATGAAATGGGCAACCAAGAGTAAACCCCAGGTGATAATTACTGCATGTAAATGTGGGGCTGCCAGTATGACCAGGCTTTTCAATTTTTCAGAATACTAGAAATCTAAATTTTTAAATTTGAAATATTTTCATTTTTAAAAATTGACCAATGATTCAAATGCTTTTTAAGACACCAGGTCGGCCAAAGTCTCATGGAATGAGTCCAGTTCAGATTGCTGGTTTATAACCTCTGAAAATAATCCCTTGTCTTCTCTTGCTTGAACATTCCATGGTTTAGATCATTTATGGTTAAAATGTCTTTAAAATAATCATCCCCCATACTTGTGATTTGTTTTATGTTCCCCACTTGGTAAAAAAAAATTCAACCACTTTGCCAGGGGTTGGAGATAGAAATAGAAATTGATTGTAAAGGAGCAGCACAAAGAAATTTTGGGAGTTGAGGGAACAATTCCATATCTTGATTGTGGTCATTATATAATGATATGCTTTTGTCAAAACTCATTGAACTGTACATCAAAAGGAATAAATTTTACTATGTGTAAACTACATTTCAAAAAAGATTTAATCACTAATCATGATATTGTTCCAAAGAGAAAAAAAAAAACGGTCTGCTTCATGATGAATACAGAGACACATAAGAGTGCTGGAACAAAATCTGTTGGTTTGCTTTACAACAAAATGATGGATGCAATACTGAGACGAGTGGAAAATGTGTATCCTGGTAATATTCTAGCACTTTCAGACAACCATTTTTATTAACAGTGTAAGGAACATAGAACTATCATGCTATGTAAGAATATAAACAGAGTGTAAGTTTTAAATGGTGATTACCATGTTTACAAAGTACTTTCATGATTATCTCCTCTCTTGTAATCCTCACTTATAAACCTCTAAAAATTGCCAATTAGGGAATTATTGAACAAAAGGTCAACTATCCTGAGCAAAGTTTCAAAACTAATGAATAATCAAGCAAGACCTCAAAAACTTTCTTGAAAAGACTATCAAGCATCAAGAATTTGCAGTTCATATGGACCATGCATTATGTAGAATCATTTTTTATTATAACTGTCTGTCTACAGGCCTATGAGCCAATTGAGGGAAAGAATATGCCTTTTTTTTTTCATATCTAGAATGCAGCCTAATGGTTGTTAATAGATAAAACTTTGTGGAACATCATCAATTACTCCATGCCAAGAAATTATTTTGGAGAAGTGAGTTTTTATTGCTGGTTGACACAACAAAGTTAAAGCAAGAGAGTAGCAGCACATTTAGAATATGAGAGTATCACTCTGGATGCAATTCTGCCTGGAAGAAGAGAAATACTCTAAAACCAGATGACATTTCAGGGTCACTATAATCCCTCAGATTTCATAAGTATTTAGACAAAGAGCGCAAAGACACAGAAAAAGAAAAACTAAGACCAAAACTTTGCAAGCTACCAAAAAAGTCGCAAAGAGACTGCTACACACAGGCAGTTTTCATGTCCACAAATTACTTAGTTATATTAAAAATTCCTTAGCAAGTCTTAATTATTTCATTCTGTCATATGAAACTATTTGTCAAGGTTGGGAAACAACTGAATTATTTAGCTTCCCTCTCCCTTTGAACTGCCTGGATTCAACATCAGTCACACTACTCACATGGTTTAATTCCCCAGATATTTTTCTTTCCCTTATTTTTTAAACCTCATAGTCATGTCCAACTATTATTTTTCTCATTCAGTAAAAGTGTTTCTGACTAGATTAACAGTGCAGAGGGAAAAGAAAGGGTCTCGGTCCCTTCCCTTGGTCTTCAATTTATGAAAGCAGCAGTGGGAATGTTTATGAAGCTGCACATTAATCCACTGAAATGGTCATTTAGTTTCTTTTCCAAACATAGGATTTCATCACATCTAATAATAAAGCAACAAACCACTTTCTGTATATTACAAACCATCAACTTGTAATTATATGGTGAAATACTTCTATACGAATTCTCTGGGATGACGTAAGCTGGTATTGTATAAGTAGATTTTTTTGAAGTCCACTACATACCTACAAGAATATATTTACATTGGGTTAATCAGGACAAAATAGCATCTATTTAAGGGTAAAGTCAAAGTTTCTTTTTATAAACCTACACAGATAGATAAATAATCAAGAAGGCTTTTTACTGTTCTAAAATTAAGACTGCCTTTCAATGCTTGCTAAAGTTTTTGGACATACTATCCATATAATGGGCAAAATGTAACTCTAAATTGGTGATTAAAAGACTCTGCATAAAAACAAGTTGTCAAGTGGATAGACAGAAATTAAACCTGACAACAGTAATGCCCACTTTCCTAAATGAAAGCCCAGTTCAAGTTTCTACTCATCCATTTTTCGAAATTTAAAACAAGACATTTTCCAACCACTCACAGATGAAATGCCAACATTTGCATTTTAGTTGAACCTGAAGTAGTCCGTAGACTCCAGCTTCTTGCTTGCCTAGAACTCCTGGAGAAGACGTTTGTATAATCTAAAACAATGGCAATGTGAAAACCCGCGAAAGGAACGAAATGCGACCTGGCTGTAGTGTTCTCTGTGCTACCTTCACAGTACACTGTTGGGAAAACCTAGTCACCCAGTACTGTACCTGAATGTCTCATTGTCAGGTCTATGTGCAAAGAATGCCAAGTGAGTCACTGGAAGCAGGGCAACGCATGGAGAGTTGGGAAGCAGAGTCGGGAAAAGGGATTTCTTCATCCCAGCAAATCTAAACCAACACAAAAGGACAAGATGACCTTCCTTTTTGTATTTTTGTTCATTTGCCTCATTTTTTAATGGTGAAGTTTCTACTTTTGGGCAAAAGTAACTTTTTAAAAAGCTTGTCTCCTGCTTGGTGACAAAAACAAGACTGAAATCACAAGCAAAATGGTTAAGAACGGGCTTTTGTGTCCTACAACCTATGTTGGGATCCCAGCAGTGTGCTAGCCTGTCTCCTTGCTCAACCTACTTAAGCCCTGTAAAATTAAATTTCTTTAAATAAAAAAGTGAGTTGCTAACATTGAAGGGGTAATATATATACAAACTCTGGTATGAAGTCTAGCTCATAGCAGAACCTGCATATAAAAGAGAGCTGGTATTATATAAATTACCCCAACCTCAAGGACCTTATGAAGAAAGAGGACACGAATAGTGCATAAAGGAAGGAGGAAGAGGTACATGAGGAGAAACAGGGGCAAGAAAAAAATCAAAGATTGGCAAATGGCCCTCATCTAATTCTACGTAAAATTTTAATTTGTCCTTGCACAAGTAAGTGTGATCTCAAGATATGTAAAGTTTTTGAAATATACACACACCTAAAGAATTGTTCTTCAAATTAATCTCCTTAGCAAAATACACATTTTTTTCAATAGTGCACAAAGTAGTTCTATATTAGAATGGCCTTCAGGTATATTTTATAAGGAAACACATTCACTCATTCATACACCCCCCCCCACACACACAGAAGCATGCTCGCTGTATGTGTTCACGGGCATGAAAGAATATACTCTCCTGGGTTGCTGTGGATGTATGGTTGGGGACAGGAAATCGTTATGAATCATGAGACATTATGGAGAATATGCTACATGTATGTTAGAAAATTATGTCAGAAAAGGAATAAAAACAGATACTTCTCAAATAAAGGGTCAAATTCTTTTCCAAAAACTAAGGAAGCTCCCTGTTTTCTCAGCTCCAACATTTGAGCACAATTATGTTCATGCCTTGCTTGTCAGAACATAACATCTACCTATTTAAATAAGGGCAACAGTAGACATCTGCTTGGCCTCCCTTCTACTAGTCTTGTCTTAGATATATTTTTATTATGATAAAATAGTACCCATGTCAAAATACCTAAGTATCATTGCAATAAATATAAAATAAATACTTATATCTAGACTGAACCTTGACATATATAAGATATCATCTCATGATTTACGTGAATTTTTAAAAAGTGTTGGCGGACATCCAGTCATAGGAATGCATAAGGCATTTATCACAGGGTACATGAAAGAAAGAGAAAGAGAAAAGGAAAGAAAAGAAAGCAAGCAAGCGATGTAATAAGGAATAACACAAAGAGGTAACCAAACTAAAGTTTTATTCCCTCAGAGACCTCAATTTCCTCCCTCGTGTCCCCTATCCTAATATTTAACACATTATATTACTGTTTGTTTGGACAGTTCATTTCCCACACCCCATACTACAATCTCCACTGAATATCATTTTCTTAGTGCCTAAAACAATGTCTGCTCACAGTAAGGGTTCAATGACTTGTTGAATGGATACATGTGGAGGTTAATATTGCAGTAAAGGAAGGTCCAAACAAAGTAAACATTTTCTTAAAATTTCTGCTTATATGAATCTGATGGAATGAATATGACAAATTAGATATTAGTAAAAGTAGCAAAATCCTAATTAAAACAGAAACTGTTAGATACGAATCAATGCTATTTGATGTAAATACTATAAAGAAGAAATAATTAAATAAATATTGTAGTCATGGGGATGGGGTTAGCAGAGATTTATGACAAATTATCTCACAACAAAAATGCCTGAAGATATTTCAAAAATTTCTGTCTATCATTTAAATAATGATGTGACTAGGGATTTGCCCTTTTATTTTTTAGGCAATGGTTAGAATACTCCTTTAAAATCATCAATATCTCTAAACAACTATAGTGTGTTTTGTTTTAATCAATCATAGTTTTATTTTATCAGAAAAAAAAACTGTTGTAATATTTCAACTTGAAATGGGCTCAAGAGAAACTGCCGACATTTTATTGCTTTGTGTTTGCTATTTTGTATTTGGGGGAAGATTCTATTCCAGAAACTCTTTTTTCCTCCAACCAGAAAAACAAAATATACTGGCAAAAGCAACAGTTTTCTTTTAATACTGGTATAAAACAACTCATGATTTTTTAAAAAGACTTACAAAAATACAAGTCTTCATTGCCCCCAAATATCACAGATTAGCAATAGAAATTATTTAATGTATCTCTGAATTATTTTACAGTCTCAGAAAACAAAAAAATAAATGTTGTAAGTTATGATTTTCTTATGACTAAACTTCTCAAAACATTGTCAGTGAAAATAGAACATTCAAACCCATGAGCAGATATAAGTCATCCTGACAAGGGTTTTGTCTCTAGACCAGCACTCTCCTTTCTGACTTTCCCCATTATTTACTGGCAGACATAACAGTAAAAATACTATATAAGTCCATTCCAGAGATATTTCTGTTAAGCCCTTGAGTGTTTACACCATAATTTCAAGAGGCAAATAATTTTAGGACACACAAATGTCCCATGTAAATATAATTAAAGTACAAGCAACAGGTAGGTAAATAATTTTATATGATTAATAACAGTTATGTTGTATCATTACACTGAAGATGAATGAGTATTTTATAAATACAGAAAAGTAATAGTAAGACATAAAAAAATTCTTCAAAATTGTATAAGTCAATAATTACATAAATTATGCTCCTAAAAGTATAGATTTGTTACTCTTTCTTTTAATGGTTATTAGCAATACAGACATATTATTACAAATTTCATATCAAGAAGCCTGTTGTATTTAATCTGACAGAGGTTTAGAGATAAATCTACTTGTATTTTCTTAATTCCCTATTTTTTGCTTTCCTAAATTCCTGGAAAAAAAAAGAACCATAAAGAAACATTGAAGAAATCAAAGAAAAGACACATTTAAATATGTCATTTGCCCATTTACATCTTCATATGCGCTTATATTTCCTGCGTTAATAAGTATCTTAACAGTAAGAACCATGTTTTTATGATGTCAACTATCTGACTTGAGTTTGAATGAATTTAATAAAGATTCATCCATGGTAATGGGGAAAAAAATGACAGAAACTATAGTTTATATGATTATTTCTTACTATTGAATATTATAAATGGTTAGATAGAGTTCACATATATATTATTATACAGAAATATGTTAGCTTTTCTCATCTATGTTTTGGCCCTAACCCAATGTAAAACAACAGTCCTTGTCGTCTCATGGAGAAAGTGAACAGTCGCAATTCGCTTTTCGATGGTTCTATTGTGAATACATCAAAATAGAACACAGGTTCAATATTTTCCTTAATAAGCTTCTTCTCTGTTCCCTAAGACAACTGAGGACAGGTAAAATATTTTCAAAATCTGGAGAATACCCAACATGCATATACCAACTTGATTAAACATATGGAATACATACTTGGAGAAAAGCCAACTGGCGACCTGCTTGAGTAATCTAAACACCCAAGCTGAGAGAGGTTAACATATAAAGATCAGCTTTGGACTTTGAAGTTTTCTGGTCTTCATTTGGCCTAATTAAGACAAGATTTAATAATCAAACCACTGTACAAACATGTACCTAAAAGTATAGGTTTGTTTCTAATTTTGGGAAGAATTCTTAACAGATTCCAAGGAATCAGCTCCACATGGGAAAGGGTCTCTGATAAGAGCTGCTTTTCTCATTGCTAAAATGCAAATGTCTGCTTTTCATCTTAGTTTTATCCTTTTGACTGGGGTTAGCATCCGCCAGTCAAAAATCTCCAGTGTGATACTTAAAAAGAAAGATTCTGATATTAGCACATCTTCTGAACGTGAAACAGTAGCAACTCCAGGTCATCAGAAACTGTATTCCAAAATATTCTTAAAGATATTCACAGAAATCATTTGTAGATTATAAATTCAAAAGGGATCAATTAACCTATTTTACCCATAGTAGAATATATTCATCCACGTGTTTCTAGGAAATAGAATCAGTAGTGGCAGAAAAGTCTATTACAATCTAATACTGGTCTTAAAAACAAACCTAATTCTAGGTCAAAACATTATAAAGCAAAAAGTAGGATTTTTAATTGTACCTCCTGCGTACATTTCTTGTGCTGGAAACTTGACAAATTTTCAAGAATATCTAGTAATTTTAAGTTGTGCTGAAAGACCACACAACAAACAAACCTAACTCTACCATACAGCAAACATATGCAGAGTTACATTCAAGTCAGTGAGTATTATGCCATTAAGAGAAGGAAATTGGTTCTCTTCTGACATGATTGATTTGATACAAAATAATTTGATATGAAATAATTTAAGAAATTTAGAGAAATGCTAGAGCACTAAAAGAGGCATTTACCTGATGATACAGAAAGACTCTGCAATGTGTAGTGAAAAGTTAGAGAGGCAGTTGCCACCGCTAGCCACCCCACCTTCAACACCCCAATCCTACACATGCACACATCGACAGCAGCATGGGGCTGGGCTGAAGAATTTCTGTATAGTAGTGTAGTCTTCAGCCCATGTTCCCTTCATGGCTCTGTCCTTATTAAGATGAAGTTCAAATAGAAAAGAAAAACACAGCCCCTTCCCCTACTATAGTTAGAAAGATGACTAGACTTTTGCCCATGAGGGCTGATTTTGCTTTCTGTTTGCTTGTTTTTCACATTACAACAAAGTATTTAATTACTAAGTCAAGGTGTAGCTATCCATTTATCAGTAAGCAGGATAATATTTTGCAATCTAATGTCTCTCATGCCTCTATAACATGTAAGTGATACAGAACAAAAGAGAAGGAACAGAATCTTAATACTCAGGACCCTAATGTTTTCCAGGAATTTTCCAGGAATGAGAAGTGATGTGCTTTTGTAAGCTTGCCACAGGAGAGAGTAGAGGCAAAACTATACAGACCAGGTTCTTTAATATCATTTTGCTTACAAATTCATAGAAAATACTTTATTGGCCTGTTCGATATGATACTGCAATCACTGTGCCTTTGTGGATGCCTCAGCAGGGAAGCTCCCAAGGATATGGTATAACACAGACATTCACTGTCCATTTCAGCCACAACAAGGCTGCCGGGAAGAAGTTATCACAAGTTTCTGAGAAACTGCTTCAAACACTTTTGAAATGAAGTGGTACCTACTAAAAAAATGAACATAGATGCATACAAGTTGCTGAGAAATACCTTATTGGCTAACCTTATTCTATCTGCCATCACCTGTACAAACTTTTTGACATATCAACCCACCGTGTTCAAGTCTGCCTCGAGGCTTCTATGCAATAATGAAAAATGAGGCTCCAAGCACCAGTGCCTGTGGGTGCTTGTGTACTAAGATAGGTCTTGCTGATCCATAAGCTCAATTTTCCTGCAAACGTCTCACAATGTAATGATGGTGTATATATATAGTTATGTTGTCCTTGAGCCCAGAAAGCAGGGGTAGGATAATAATAATCTCATTTTTGCTGTGAGTCATACTAACATGATCATCAACATTCTCCTCTTATATACCCATAGCATTGAAGCAATCCCTGTTTCCAAACCAGCAGTTATGACATTTGGCTTGGCTTGGAGGCTTACTTTGTTCATGTGGATCTGCTGCTGGTATTGCTTCTGCTTCTCCAAGAATTGCTGGTGTTGCTGTTGAATGACCAGCTGAGCCAACGTGCTCTGAGGCAACGGTGCAGACTGGGTTCGATTCAGAGGTCTGTGACGGGGCAATTTGTGAGCACCTCTAATGCCAGGTGAAATTCTCTCTTTTGTTGCCAAGGGAGACTGAGGATGTAAGGGAACTCCACCTGAAAAAAAGCAACATATGTGTGTATGTATGTGTATATACGTGTGTGTGTGTGTGTATGTGTGTGTATATACACATATGTATATAAATATATACATTTCCAAGAAAAGACAAGAAACCAAAGAAAACATAAATATAGTATAAATTATATGAAATATAATGATGCAGGCTGGGCTCGGTGGCACTTTGGGAGGCCGAGGAGAGGGCATTGCTTGAGCCCATGGGTTTGAGACCAGTTCGGGCAACTTGGCGAGACCGCATCTCTACAATAAATCAAAAAATTAGCTGGGTGTAGTAACGTACACCTGTAGTTCCAGCTACTTGGACAGCTGAGGCAGAAGGATCGCCGGAGCCCAGCAGGTCAATGCTGGGGTAGCCGTGAGCATGCCACTGCCCTCCAATCTGGGTGATGGAGTGAGACTCCAACTCAAACAAAAAAAGAAAGAAAGAAAAGAAAAATAGTGATGCTGCCAGGCAAACAGCAGAAGGATACATCGGGTGTGGGAAGACAGATGTGCCAAAGCATCGAACAGGTATGCATCTCATCCTATGACTCACCATAGTCTAGTCTGGTATGAATAAAGGTAAACTGAAGTGAGTCTCTCCACCTAAGCGGATCTTAAGGAATAAATAAGGATAATAGATACTAGTCTTTCCTACAGTACCAGGTGTCAGGAAGAGCCTTGGATGGCACTGTTGAATCTTTATCGGAGTCTTGAATAAAAGTGAAATTACACTGTATCACTGACAAAATAAAATTACTATAATGTCCTGTAAATGGTGCCATAGTTTATTACCAGCCACAAGAAGCTTTTGCTGTCGCATTTGTTCTTTCAGTAACAAGTGCTGCAGGAGAGCCTGATGGCTGCTGTTGGGCTTTCCCTCTAAAGTGACATGCGAGTGGCTGGAAGATGCCGAGATGCTGCCCCCATACTGTCCAGGCAGGGTGACACCTTGCCTGAGTGTCTGTGCCTCACACTTCTGCTTCTCTTTGAGTGAATTCGAAGCCTGTATCAAGAAATAAAAAAGATGTTAATCTTCTTTCATCCATAAAAGTCACTGGGTCTCTATACCATTAGATGAGTTTCCCCAAAACAAAAACCCCATCCTACCTAATGGTTGAGTTGAAAAGCATGAATCAAAGCACATCTTTTAAACTGACTGAATTAACAAAGGAGAAATAAAAAGAGGGTTGAAGAATTAGGGACAACTTAGTATTAAGTGTCTTTATTGTGAACCTAAGAATTTTTAAATATTAAAAGTGATGCTAGATAGAATAAGTTAGAAAGGAAAAAAATCACGCAATCTGTTGTACGTGATGACCACAGTTAATAACAATATATTGTGCATGTGAAAATTGCTGAGAAAGATTTTCAGCATTCTCACCACAAAACAAAAATATGTGAGAGAATGTAGATGTTAATTAGCTCAATTAAACCATACCACAATGTTTACACATATCAAAATATCATGTCATAAACAATAAATACCGGGGTGCTGAAAAGTGTACACACGTTTTAAGAGATGTTATTTATCTATTACTTTTCCAAGTTGAATTGAATAATGGTAGCAATGTGTAGTGTGACGTTCGCTGAAAGTATGGCATTAATTAAATGAATGCTAGAGTCACCATGAGACGGGCAGTACAAAGAAAATGGAGGAAGCACAATTGTTGTTGGAGTGTAAACGCATTTTGAAGTGGTATTTGAAATTTGAGAATGTTGTGGAAGTACGACAGTGGAGGTGTGAGTATGCAACAGAACCTCCAACATACTTAACAACTGCACACTTTTGTGGTAAGTTTGAGATGCAGGGTACCATGTGTGATGTGTACAAGAATGGGAACAAGTCCCACAGTAGTTCACCATAATCAGAAGTGTCTGGACACTGGTGGTAACCACTCTGAGCACCTCTTCTAATTGCAGAAGTCAAACATGACTTGTATTCATGTTTTTATATTGGTATATATTGAGTATTACAATTCTAATAGTTTTTTCCGTTCTTAAAATGTGTATACTTTTTTGGCACTATCTGTATAAATAACTTTTATATTGATTTTTTTGAAATGATAATTTCAAGATTAATAAAGGGAAAGTATATTTCTAAAAAATATACCACCTAAGGGCTGGTGCGATGATTCAAGCCTGTAATCCCAGCACATTCGGAGGCGGGTGGATTGCTTGAGCCCAGGAGTTCAAGACCTGCCTGGGCAACAGAGCAAAAACTTATCTCTACAAAATAAATAAATAAATAAATTAGCCAGGCGTAGTGGCAAGTGCCTATAGTCCCAGCCATTTGGGATACTAAGGTAGAGGGTTCGCCTGAGCCCAGCAAGTCGAGGTTGCCATGAGCTGTGATCATCATGATCATGCCACTGCACTCCAGCCTGTGTGACAGAGTGAGACCACCCAACTCAAAAAAAAAGAAATACACTGCTTAAATAAGATGTATATTGGAAAGGTAAAGTGTATTCAAATAGTTAAACCAAAGACTGTATCATAGGAATTAGGAAACTGGAGATAAATGATCTGTAATTTGGGGGTTGCAAACAATTGGAGCAATTCACCCTTTCTCTAAAGGCTCGCTAATAAGTTCACAGAGCTGTTAAGTTTCCAACGTTTAATTTTTAAACGTTCTTAAAATTACTCATGAAATGAGGTATGAAATATGTAGGAATTTGATTTAAACACCTATTTTATATTAATTCATAGTAGATTCCCACATCTCTAAATATTGAAAATGACACTCCAGATACTTTGTATAATAAAGTAAACTACAAGTGAAATAAGATATTAAATAAAAATTCTATTAAGAACTTGAAATGTATGATAACACAGTAATAAGGCAATAACAATTATATCATCAATAGCAATAATGAATTATCCTATTCAACGAATTTAATGAATGGTGGTCATTTTGCTATTACAAAAGCAGGACTCTAATACCCCAAAATTATATGGCATGTTTCTTTTCAAAACTCATGTTTCATCTTTCAAAATTGCTGTGCACCAGGGAAGCAAAGCAATTTTCAGTGATGGAGAAATTGAAGGACAAAGAGGAAAATGGTTTGTCTGAGTCACACAGCAAGTCAAAGCAATGTTTAATCTAGAAATGATTCCTTGTCCTGGCCTCTCTTCCTTAAAATTTCTCAGTATTCAGTGGGGAAATGGAATATTAAAGATCCCTTTGCCAAAGCAATGCTAAACTTGAAAAATTAATTGTGATAGCCTCATCCACACCAAAATGGAAGCAAAGAAGAATGAAACTTTAATCCAAACCACATTGGTTTATTCATCGAATGGTACCAAATTGTATTACCATCGAAACATTAAATGGTCTGGCTTTAGTACTTGGTCCTTTGAGAAAAAATTTTCCCTGACCACTTTAAAAGTGGTACATGTGTGAGTTAGTAAGGAATGGCTTAGAACATGCAAAAAGTAGTGAAAAAAATGCCTATTCATGTGTCATAAGAAGAAGTTTTTGGGCTAGTATTTATATTTGTCATTAGAAGAAATAGGAGAAATAAGAATAAAGAAAAACATTTAATAAGTGATGTCTTGAAAATATTAGCTATGAATATTTATTGTTAGTTTCATTCCTAATTCTTTTTTTTTCCCACTAGAACCAATTATTTACAAATGATTCATGTGGAATTTCAAGAGCAGAACTGAATTCAGGATTTTTAAGACTTTTTTTCCCTCAACACCCAGATATAAGACAATATCTAAATTTTGCTCTATCCTCAGTGGTATAAGATCACAGTATCATGAAAAACATTATACTCTATTAAAAATACCATATTAGGTTAAAATATCCCTTAGATTGATTTTACAATATGTATATACATATGTATTGGACACACTGAACTTAGTAAAAGATTTGATACTAAAGACTGATAAATTATTGACAAAGACTGAAACAAATTTCTCTTTAAACCTAATGTATCACGTAACCTCTGTATATGAACAATTTAATTTTCTAATGAAGTATCCTGAGTAAGACTCCCAAACGTTTTACAACAACTAAAACTGATATTATTTTAGGGAATAAAATAATTATTGCTACCTTCTGCTAGTATGACCATTACCTCCAAAAGAGGCTTTCAGTTGTCAGGACTTTTAAACTAATTGATTCTCTTTGAATCTTCTGGGAATAATTTAATGTTCTTAGACAGCTTTTCCAGATATGTATTCTTCAGTATCACAGAGTCAGTAACTTAAATTCCCAAAATAGAGTCATTCACAAAATACATTCTATAAACATATGCTACTGAGCCTTCGAATCTACGCCTCTCAGCACTGCCCTGGGGTGGGTTCCAGGTCTGCTACTTACTGGTTCTGTGATCTTGCGCTTTTAAACTTTCCAAGTCTCAGCTTCTTCTGTAAAAATGTGGCTGTAATCTGTTTCACAGGATGGCTGTGTGGAACTACTAAAATATCTGGAGAGGTTTTTTTTTTTTTTTTAAGCTATAAAGCATTACGCAAATGTTAGTTTTTATTTTTATATATGATCATGTGAACCATTATAATTTTGATTTGAAATTAAACAGAATGTCTTTGAACAACACAGCAAATAGCAAACAGTAAAGGAGACGCTGACATCACCAAGTGTCTCTAAAGTCTAAAAATACAAAAAATGAAAGGGAGTTCCCCTATGGAAATATCACTTTAGACTGATGCTGTGCAGTGACTTACATTGAGCTGGGATGGCACTGCTGGAAGCCCCAAGGTAATGTTGGGCAAAGAAGGAGAGGTATAAAGACTTAGCAGGTTCATAGAATCTTCGTGAATTAGAAGGCGTTGCTGTGACACCATTTGCTGTTAAAAAAAAAAAAACAGAGAGAGCGAGAGAGTCTCAAAATATCACAATATTACAATTTTTACTGTTAAATGCTCACATTTTAAAAAATAGGTCTTATATTATCAAAATATAAAAATTAAGTATTTGTTTATGATGTTTATATTTAAAAGCTATAATGTAAAAATTAAATAGAAATTTTTTGCCTCAGACATAGTTATACAATCTGAAGAAAGAGCTTTTATGTTTGCTTTGCACAATTTAGTTGTAAAATTCTGGCTTTATGAAATATGGTCAGCATGTTTATCATCTACGGTTAAGTATTAACTGACTGAAAAAAACATGTACATAATGCTGCCATAGTCAATATCTTCATGTGGTCTTCATTTAATGTCATTTACTAATGTTAAAACTCACACAAGAAAATCTTAAATATCACCATATAGGGCTTCCATAGTAATCACATCTTTTAATATAAAAATGTATGAACAGACAACTCTGTGTAGTGTATTTTTAGATAATTCATATTCAGAAACTAAAGTACATGTTAAAATATTATGAGTTCCTTATGCCACAATAGCCTTCATTTACACTGAAATACCCTGTACATTTTGGCATCACAGTGCTTTTTACAACAAATACCTTTTTTAATCCATTACTAAGAGTCATGTTTTCCCACATGTGGCCTAATATGGTTGCTTGAATTACATTTTCTGTTTAACTCTTGCTTCCCTCCCAGAACTTTTATACAATAAGAGTTACAAAGGTCTTATTAGACTAAGGAACTCTGGCCTGATATGGTCCCCAAGGGAACAACATCCCTGAAAAAGAATACTCCATGTAACAGTATGACACAGTGACTGCTTTCTTCCCAAACAAAAAGCATATGGGACTCCAATAATAGACCACCTCCAAGAGGGATATTGCACACACGGGCTTTGACTAAAGTAAATATAATAACTTGTCAAGCATGTTTGGGGGAGCTGTAGATTTTCCCCTGGACAAACCTGGGATATCAATTAACTGGGGGAAATATCATGTGCTAATACAATGCAACCTCAGAATGTCACTGAACAGTGATGCATCACCAAAACACAGGATGTTATTCCAAAACATCATCTCAATCATACGTTTGTTTGGAGATGAGTCCGAGTCTTAACATAATAAGAGCAGAAGGTAAAATGTGGAGTTTTCTCATCACGACTTAGAAATCTAAGTTAACTCAGATTTGATTTCTTCTTAAAAGAACATGCTTGGTATTTGTGCATGAAAATCAAGAGGTACCTTGAAACCGGTAGCATTACATTAACTTTACATGCAACCATTTATAAAATTAAAGTCGTCTAAAATGCCACAGCATAAAGATTGGTGTAAAAGATTTTAAAATTACAATGTGTGATATTACAATTCTACCTTGGGAGCTATTAGCCATAGTTGCTTATTTTCTTTAAATAAAAAGGCAGACTACCCTTTATTTATACAAATAAGTTTTTCATACAAATTTTAAGTAGAGAATATATGCCTGACCAAGAACAAAAAGAATATATAAAGAAGTAAAATACGTAGGGCAACCTCTTTCAAGTCCCCTCCCACTGTGGGAACTTTTCTGTCTTCTTAATAAAACGTACTTTCTCAAAAAAAAAAAACGGGGGAAAAAAAGAAGTAAAATATGATAATGAACTTATTGAAAGGAAATAATAATTTTAAATAAAAGGATATTCCATTCACTTATCTATATTTATAGAAGAGAAAAAAAGTGTGGAAAAATAAGTACTTTATTTAAAGTATAATATTCATTCATTCAAGATTGTATCTATCTGCTTCTCATAGCACTGAGCTTTGACATGGACTGTGGGAATGAAAAGAAAATACCACAGACCTCACAAAACAGTCTATCTTCATTTCCCAAAGAAATTTCTGTGACATCTTCCCACTTCATCACAGAAAGCAGACTTAAACTAAAATAAGAAATAGATTTCTTCTCAGATGTAATAACGGCAGCAGCACACTGGCTGATCACACTGGCTTAGACTAAAGTGAAGGGATGTGGAAATATTCTTGCCCTGGGATTGCAGTCCCCTATAGTTTTATATAAAAATGTAGTGACTTCATTTCTTTGGTGGTATATTGATTTTCAGCACCCACTATGTGCCAAGTCCCATGCCAGGGATTTTTTGGCGGTTAACCCATTCTTCACAAGCTCTCTCAAGTCACCTTTATACTCATGTTGCAGATGAGAAAATAATAATGTCCCCAATTCTGCTTCTCTGTGGGATCTTCCATGAAAATTTTAAACCACTCAAGGTTATGTGATTTGTTGTCTGGTGCTGCTGCGGGAAGTACACACCCCTCTATGGCCACTGCCAGAGGATAAAGGAACTACACAAAATGAGAGTGGTGGCAGCTTCAGAAAAGAGAAAGCAAATGCAAGTCCTGAGACTCATGGAAAGGAATGGAGGATTGCAACCAGGAGCCAGGTGACTTGAACATGAGGACAAGGCCATGGTGACTTTGTAGACATGAATATCTTCAAGTCCTGGAGACGATTACTGAGAAAGCAAGGAAGGTTCTATGTCTCCCACATCTGCTGTGTAGAGTTGGTTCTTTCCACAGAGACTAACAGGTAAAACATATCATAGAAACTGCAGGGATTTGATCATTTCTTGTCTCCCTCAATTACAAATAAGGAAACAGGTACAGAGGCTTATGTAGCCCTCCAATGCCTATCATCACCAATGACTTAAGAGAACTGACAAACAATTTTCCTCAGTTTATCTTCTGTAAATATGGCTTTCCTTAGCTAGACTTTTTAATAAGAACAGTCTGTGCATTCCAGGTGAATGTCTCTTAATAAAACCTGGAGCCTATTCTACATTGCTGGATACAGACACACTTGAAAGTCAGATTAATCCTGTCCTCTTCTGATGGACAGCATGGTTGGAAAAAAAAAAAGAAAGAAAGAAAGTCAGATTAACAGGTTGTGAGAGGTAACATTCACAACCCGAGACACAATCAAGAGTCGTGACCAGTATTCCTACATAGTAGGAAGGCCACCCATTGTAGTACAGTGGGGGAACTTATAAGCATTTTCAGGCACAGCCAGGGCTTTTCCAGGAGGCTGTTTTGAAACTGACCCAGCCTTTAAATTAGTGCTGTGCTTAGATGCCAACATTTCACAGCTTAGAACATTGGAAAGATGGTATCAGACTGAACAATTTTCAGAACAAGAAACTTTTTCTGTGGTTGGATAAAATGGAAATATTAAATGTATGAATGATTAGCATTTAAACTTCAAAAACAATGAATGAGTGACTCCTGTTAGATTAAGAGCTGGTGTTAAGCAAAGATGTCCTGTCCTGTCTTACAACATTCACATGCTAGTCAGGTACACAGAACAGTAGAAGACTAACTCTAAGGACCTGTGATAATTACTATAATTAGAGTAGGCTTAAAATACTTCAATGGCACAGAGGAGGGTGTCAATTTTAAACAAGGCTTTGATGGGTACCTAATAGTCCATCAGAAAAAGCAAGCTATTAGAATGAGGAGTATGAATTGGGCCAGGAGATGGGGTAGAGAAGGCCTACTCACGTTTTATTAAGGCCCTTCAAAATTTTATTTAATTTCTTTTCTATCATGTCAATGGGAAGGATATTAAAGAGACAATATTTGTAATTCTGATGAATAAAATACACATAAACTGAAAAATTATATACAGCTATTTATGCAGGCAATTAAATTAAGAAGCTACTGTTTTCAATTAAAAGACTCAATCTCTTCAGAATCTCTTCCATAATGGACAAAATAAGAAAACGGAAAATGTCAAATGTTATAGGAATTTAGAAAGGTAAAAGCCTTCATACATTGCTGGCGGAACTGCAAACTAGCATAGCAATTCCAGTGAACAATTCAACACTATAAACCAAAATAATTACACTTTAACCATGATCTAGTAGTTACTTTGCTGGAATTATAACTTCAAGAAATTCTCTCATTAATCTGTAGGGTGATATCCATGGGTATATACTGAAGAACTTTTTGGTATGGGGTGAGGATTGGAGGTCATGGGGACATCTCCTTTGGGCATGGGTAAATAAAATGGAGCAGCACCCAGCATGAATTTTTATAGTGAATCAATACACTATTAGGTTTCTGTATCCATAAAGACAAGGCTGTATCTAAAAACACATGCTTAGTCATACAAGTAAGAAATGGAATGAGACAGACAATACCATGCCGCTATAATAAATGGGCACAAAACAAAAAACATATTTGATGTGAGAATCCATACATCAAAAACACAGGAGGAAATAATTGCCTGTGGGGGCAAAAAAACCACCAAAAAACAGAAGATGAGAAAAGGAGATACAGAGGAAGAAAGGACAGAAGAAAAAGAAGAGGCAGGGAGGGAGAAAGAGAGGGAAGGAGGAAACAAGAGAGAAAGGAAGAAAAATGAATAACTTTCTCACGCTTAAGATGACAAAAAAAAAGCCAGGCTCGGTGGCTCAGTCTGTAATCCCGTGCCTTTGGGAGGCTGAGGTGAGTGGATTGCCTGAGCCCGCGGGTTCGAGACCCACCTGGGCAACTTGGCGAGATCTCATCTCTACAATAAATAAAAAATTAGCCGGGCGTGGTACAGCGCGCCTGTAGTTCCAGCTATTCGGAAGGCTGAGGTGGAAGGATCGTCAGAGCCCAGCAGGTCGAGACTGCGGTGGTCGGGAGCAGCCACTGCACTCCAGTCTGGGTGACAGAGTGAGATTCCAACTCAAAAAAAAAAAAAAAGACAAAAAAGTTGCCTGAGCTCATTGATTCGACAATAAATCAAAAATTAGCTGGGCGTGGTGGTGCATGCCTGTAGTTTCAGCTACTTGGAAGGCTGAGGCAGAAGGATCACCTGAGCCCAGTAGGTCGAGGCCGCTGTGGTTGTAAGTAGTGTGTCACTGCACTCTAGCCTGGGCGACAGAGTGAGACTCTGACTCAAAAAAAAAAAGGAAAGAAAGAAGACAAAGAAGTGAATGATGACCCTTGACAGAATACTTGTTATATAAATAGCAGCCTCCTTTTTAAGAAGCTCATGGGAAAAGTGGATGTAGAATTTTCAGCTCATTGTATGTTCACAGTGATCTATAATATGCACAAGAATCAGAAAAGGAAAAAATGCATACAGAATTTTGGTAAGAAGCAGTCTGGACTAGGGAAAATAAGTTTTGTCTATGCATCTTATATTTGGGGTCTCCCACTCACTGGCTTGCATCTACCTTTCCTGGACTTCAGATCCTTCCACCTGAGACTGAAGCACCTCTGACTAGCTCTGTCAAGTAACATCTGTGTCTATTGGAATGGTAAACAGGAGACATGCTTATCAGCCTTATTCAACTTTGACTTTAAAGCGTCTCAAATCCCCAAATTTAGACTATCTCAAAAGAAGGAAGACAAGTTTATATACACAAAAAAAATCTTGATCATTTAATGTTTGTCTATGGTTTCATTGTATTTTCTAGATTGTATTTATTTTCCTCTTTCAGAGAGCTGACAGAAAATTGAAATATTCACATAATTAAAAAGAAAATCTGTTAGGCAGTAAAAATCTCTTAAACTTTCATTTTTACTGGACACCAAACAAGGTATTATTATATAATAGTTGTGAGACAAAAAAAATCATTTGACATAGTTTGCTTAGCATATGAAAGACACTAATGCTTCGTTCAAGATCTTGCTTTACAATATTGACTCACGTTATTCCTAGAAAATGATTCTATTGTCATAGCAACCTCCTTTCCCTGGGGGGGATGTGAGGGGGCGATTATTTGCTGCCATCTAAAACCATAGCTCTACACCCACTCAGAAGAGTTCATAACATTTACAGCAAATGTCACAACAACTATTATGAAACAATAGACAGATGAGCAGTGTGAGATTGGGGCAAAACAAGTGACATTTCCGATGACTTTAGAACACTTAACCTTACTATTAAAATCCTTTTAAAAAATCCTTTTTCTGCAGGAAAAAATTATTTAAAAAATAGCATAGCAGAGACCGCCACTAATGTGCAACTAGAAATAAACCAGCAGCTTGGCTACTGCTAAAATAGCTATCAAATAAATCTACCAAATCTGAAGTCATGGTATTGATATCCACGGAAATATATTTGAACCCACAGGCCCACAGTATTAACAATAAAGTAACTAGATAGGTAAAGACATCTTTGAAGGGAGTTGGAAATAGAAATCCCTGAGGTTTCGTCTCCCCAACCAAGTTTACAAATGAGTAAAGCAAGTAGCTCCAACAATCTGAGTTCTGGGACTGAGCATATGTAAGAAATAGAAGAAATGGAACAGAAGTGGTCAGAGCAGATGGAGACTCACTCTCACATGAGAGTTTCTGGCTTGAAGACAAACATGCTAATGAGTTTTCCCTCTCAGGAGTCAGCATTGATAATAACAACAAAAAATGAACTTGTTTGGACCTTCACAATTTACCACCTGCTTTCCAAACACTGATTCCTTACAACAAAGCTGTTGGTGTAGGTATTACAGTACTACCTTTTACTAGATCAGGATTCTGAGGGTCAGGGAAAGTTTGGCAACTTGACCAACGATGACAAAGTAGTTGGTTTTGGAGCCAGGCTCATGCTGAGTCTTCTGAATGGAACACCCATACATTCCACTACATTGTGCTATTTCCCGAGCCTTGAATTATGAGTAGATGCTCCTCTTACTTCTGTCTTTCTTTCATCTAAACTAGGCAGGACATATGAATTAAAAGATAGAAAATTTTGTTTTCATCTAGGACTCAAGATTTTCAGATACAGCCTTAATATCCTGTACCCAAAGCAGCAAAATGAATTAGAACCCCATTCACTTACACGGGCTCTGAAAGAATTAGGTGACGTGTTTTTCTACTTACAGATCATGAAATAAAGAGTTCATTCAAATCCACACTGCTCTACTATTTTAAAATGAAAACTCACCTATATTGCTTAAGCAAAAATAATGGAATAAGCCTATTTAGTAAACGATGAAGTACGCAACTAAGTTTTTTAAAGTGTTGTAAATGAGTCATACACTCACAATATTTCTTTTGCTATGAAGTCAAACACTATTATTAATCTTAGAAGATATCTGTAAAAATAATCCTAAATTGCAAATGATGATTAATCAAGCATGGTTAAGAATATTGGGGTTTTTTTCCTCTTTTCTCTAGTTTAGGTGGAAGCATTTAGTGTTACAAAGCTAGGATATTAATTTGCTGACAGGCTCAGTCTGAATTCCACTGTCTCCTCACCTATCCAGAATGAATTACACTACAGATTTCTGTAAATGCAATACAGCAGAAAACCACATGTTAGCCATCAAGAGTGCATTTTTTGTTCTGGGCCATGGAGAGGCTACCCATCAGTGCATAAAGGTCTGCCCACCTGGCCTTTTGGATCATAGTTCAGGCACACAATTAATTCATTATGAGGTAAGTCACTGCTTGCTTTTGAACTCGTCTTTCCAGCTTTGGAGGTGAATGTCCTGTCACTGACCTGAAGAAATACTTCTACCCTTTTAAACTCCATTAAATCACATTTCCTTCTGTTTTGTTTTGTTTTTCTTTTTTTAATGGTGAGGGTGGAAGGAAAGGTTTCCAGTAACAGAATATGTTCAACAATTAGCTGAAAAGCTCAGGCATCTAAACTGATGATTTGTGACAGTTACAGTTTTAGGAACATAAAATAGATTAAGATAGCATAAAATAGTATAAGCAAACTCTTTTAACTTACTTGTATATGTTTGCAGTTTAAAGATAGGGTCACACAATCTGGGACACTCCATTTAATTTAATTTAATTGAAACACATGAAAATACAAAAATAAAATCTCACTTTTTCCATTTATTTCCAATCTCACCAAAGTATATTTCATATCATGCTGATATGCTGTAGTAAGTACTGTATGCATGTATATATGTATTCTTAATGAAGGAATAAATATATATATCATTTTTATTAGTGACTATCAAACCATACTATCCCCCTTCTTCCCTCCTGAAAGTTAATCATCATGCTAAAAAGGCTCTCTTGGCTTTTTAAAATACACTATTACTACATATTATCTAACAAAATATTATGTTGCTGTTCAAAACATAACAAAATGCCATCATGCTCTAAGTGGTCTTCTGAAACTTACTGCACTGACAATACATGAATTATACATGCTGCTGAACGCAGTTGTAGTGTGTCACTTTCATTTTCCAAGAGCACAAAATCTATCCATGGAGTGATTAGAACCCAGATCCTTTGGTATTTCTGCAATTATTAAGAATCAAATTCATCAAACTGAGATAAAATGGAAATTAAAGATGTTCAAAAAAAAAATTGTGACCAAGTTAGTCTTTTCCTGAAAATTGATTAAAGGGTTGTAGAAAACCAATATTGAGATATAACTGCACTAACCAGAAGACAACACCTACAACCAATAGTCCAATAATTCCACTTACATCTCTGATCACAAGTGTATACATAGTATTTATTTCATCTGCTATCATGTCTTTGAAAGGATAATGAAAAAGTGAAAGAAGGTTGACAGGATGGTGAGAAACAAGAAATAGTTAAAGGACCTGGAGATAACATAGAGGCCAGAGTTACTATTCTTTAAATAGCTGAAAGGTGGTCATCAGGGAAAGAATCTATTCTGCTCATGTTCCTTGGAAAGTCATTTAAGGGAAATTTTTGAAATCTAGGAGAGTGCATTCCTCTGAAGAGGATTTGCATTTGCTTTTGCAGCCTCCTGGGAGATGACAAATATGGGATTATTTGAACCCAAATTAGCAACTTGAGGTTATGTGATGTGGGCTCCAAATCCACACTAGGACTAGCTTGTGGTTTTTCAAGGCACTGAAAACCAAAGCATAAAACTCAAGTGTGTAAGTGTCCTCAGGACAAAACTGACTTCACTGGTTTCAGTCCTTTGCTTATCAAGGATAACCTCCTGGTTTTGCCTTTATTTATATTTTGGCCTTGATAATTGCATTTTTTCTATGTATTATTTATATGCATATTTATGTTTGTGTGTATAATATACATGACATTACAGAGCAACAGATCTGTTGATGTAATATGCAGAGACATTTTATCAGTCAAAATAACCATTTAAAATCAACTGGGGGCCCAATGCGGTGGTTCAACCTTGTAATCCCAGCACTTTGGGAGGCCAAAGTGAGAGGATGGCCTGGACCCACGGTTATGAGACCAGCCTGGGCAACTTGGTGAGACCGTATCTCTACAATAAATCAAAACATTAGCCAGACGTGGTAGCATGCGCCTATAGTTCCAGCTACTTGGAAGGCTGAGGTGGAAGGATCACCTGAGCCCAGCAGGTCAAGGCCGCAGTGGCTGTGAGCATACCACTGCACTCCAGCCTGGGCAACAGAGTGAGACTTAGACTCAAAAAAAAAAAAAAAAATCAACTAGGTTGTCTGAAGAGACAGTGAAGTGAGCTTATGCGTAGAAGTGTTCTAAGAGACAATGGATAATCACATGGCAAGAAAGCTACAGAGGTGATAGAAGACTCTGAGATTTGATCAGTCCCTTTCTGTCCCAAGGTACCAGGACTCTACAAAATACAAAGGAAGAAGCATGTCACAGTTATATAGGAGATGTTATCACACCAGCTCTCTGGGCACAGAGCAATGCATAGTGAAGAAGGTGTTAAAATGGCAGAAAGGGAAACCAAGGCTTTCAGTCAATTGTTGGTAACTACAAAACAGCTGATTCCATGAGAGGTTATTACCAGACTGTTGCCTTTGCTTACTCTAATGTGGAACTTACATATAGACAAATTCTTGCTGACTTTCATACTTACAATAAATCATGTGTTACTTTAAACTAATTTCTTTCTTTTTTTTTTTTGAGTTGGAGTCTTACTCCACCGCCCAGGCTGGCGTGCAGTGGCACACTCACGGTCACCCTAGCATCTACCTGCTGGGCTCAGGCGATCCTTCTGCCTCAGCCTTCCAAGTAGCTGGAACTACAGGCATGCACTACCACACCCGGCTATTTTTTTTTATTTATTGTAGAGACAGGTCTCACCAAATTTCCCAGGCTGTTCTCAAACCTGTGGGCTCAGGCAATCCTCCTGCCTCAGCCTTCCAAAGTGCTCGGATTATAGGCTTGAGCCACCAAGCCAAGACAGGTTTTTTTCTTATAGGTTCATAATATTTACATAAGTTAATAAAGACTAGTGGTTTTAAAAATACATTTATAATGTGTGGAATTGAGTAAACTTCAAATCATAAATATCATTTAAATATTAAAGCTCAACTCAGAAATATCACTTTGTACTAGGTAGCCAATCTGGCATCCAATTTTTAGAAGATACAAAATAATAAGGGTCTTACCTCAGCATGCGGAGTTGGAGGTAAAACCGAAGTCTCGTTTTCAGTAATGTTTCCAGTCGGCCCATTGTTGGGTGAACTGGGACCAGACCCTGGAGAACTGCTACTGACTGAGGATTCTGAAAAATATTGTGAAGTACAAATGCATTCATGAAAAACACACAGAGATGAACTTTAGTTACTTTAAGTAACATACAACACTGGACATCATTTATTTTCTCCCTATGTAAATGACAAACACCATTTCACTAAATAGAAAGAACTATAACAACTTTTAGAACATTTCTCAATTTTCATAGCATGTTTCTCTTTTGTTTTCACTTCAAAAAAATACAACGTAGCATTCAAATGTTTTTAGGGAGTAAAGTCATCATGTTAGAGAGGGACATCAAAGCTTTTGTTAGAGAAAAAAATTAGAAAAGGAATCTTATCTTAGTTGCTCTTGTAACTATCATTAAAAAAAATGATGAAGATAATGAGCTTATGTACATAAAAAAAACAGTTCATTTACGAATGAGGTCCAGCGCCATTCCTGTTATGTCTAAAATAATGCTTAAATTCTGTGCTTTAACTTGCTCATTATTTGATATATTATGGCTCTATCTTATTATAGTGCATAAGAGCCAAAATTGTATGAAGAAAATACAATAGAATGTAAAATCTCAACACTGCACTTATGGCCTTGTACAACATCATCAAACTTTAACTCTACTCAACTTATTATCTAGAAGATGATAAGTTGCCTAATTTTTTTTTTTTTTTTTTTTTTTTTGAGTTGGAGTCTCACTCTGTCGCCCAGACTGGAGTGCAGTGGCCGCTCCCGGCCACCGCAGCCTCGACCTGCTGGGCTCCGGCGATCCTTCCGCCTCAGCCTTCCGAGTAGCCGGAATTACAGGTGCGCGCTACCATGCCCGGCTAATTTTTTGATTTATTGTAGAGATGAGGTCTCGCCTGCCCAGGCGGGTCTCGAACCCGTGGGCTCAGGCAATCCACTCACTTCAGCCTCCCAAAGGAGCGGGATTACAGGCTGAGCCACCGAGCCCAGCTTAAGTTGCCTAAATTTAATATGAAAAACAAAGCATCAATATAATAAAAATACCTTTTAGAAAAAGTTAGATAACAATAAGACATTATTGAACTCATCTCTTTCCTCTTCAAATATAAAATTCACATGTACCTCAACATGTAAAGAAACATGCATTTATTAAAACACCTAATTAAAAAATAGAAATTTATAATTCTTAAAAATATAGCTAGATAAGTCAGCTTATCAAGTTTTACCAAATTATTTATTGAGCTTTTTATTAATTCCTTATCACTCTCTACAATTCATTCATTTCCACTGTTTTCTAGCTGCCTCATCCTTGCATCTTGTCAATTCAACTCTACACAAATGATCTTGCTTCGTACTTTTCTGAGATTGAAGACGTCTTTCTGATATAATTTCCACTAGCATCTTTTTTCTTTCTACTTCTTGATTTCATTATGGACACTCTCCCATTTCAAAAGTAAAGCACTTCTCTTCCTCTCGCCTCTCCAATATTAGCACATTTACCTATGATTCCATTCACCTTAAACAGAATCCTGAAAGAATTTGCTCCATCATTTATCCAGTATTATCAGGCCCTCCTTCTCCACTGGAGTTGTCCCTGTAGTCTGAGAGCATACTGATTCTTGATAAGTTGTATTTTCACAACATCTATTTCTTCAGGCCCTGGCGATATAGCTCATCCACTATCAACCACAACTGTTCTCTCAAATCCCCAAATCGGAAGTGTTTAGAAGAAGCACCCTTCTCCATATCCTTTCTACAGTTCTTTACCTCCCTGTTTGTCTTTCCACATCTCTGACTTTTCTTCTACCAATTTCTAAATGCAGACATTTACCTAAATTTTTGGCCTTATCTCTTTTCTCTTTCCCTTGTCAAAGTCACTCAATATTGTGACTTCAGATGTTATCTTTGGGTAGAATAATCTCATGAAAGTTATATTTTTTGTCTTTTATTCCTAAATTCCAGCCCAAATTCCTCTGGAACACTGGACATTTTAAATCTCCCCTTACATGTGTGTCAAACCCAATTTATGTATTTTAATATTAATGTTTTCTGTTTATCTTTGTAAGTTATCATTACTCTTAGAGTCATCCTCACTCCCTACTTTCCCCCAAATCTAATTGGCTACTAGATCCTTTCAATTTGTAATCTGCATTATCTCTCATCTACGTCTGACAGTCTGACAATAATCCTTTCCATTTAAGGCCTAATTGTTCAGTCATGAACTATACCAAATCTTCTTGATATTTCTGAATCACTATAGTAGTCTCTCAAAAATTTCAAACTCTTGCCAAAAGATTATACTAAGACAATTTTCACCCCATCCCTCTACTCTACAATGGAGCCTAATACTCTTTCTTACTATTGCTCTTTCTGCTTTCTGCACTCAGTCAAATTAAATCACCTTTTCTCTGTAAGTGCCAAGCATTTTCCCATTTCATGCTTTTTAATCCTTTTTTTCTTCCATTGACTTCATTGCAGCCTAACCCCATCCATAAACTCAAAGCCTGGTTTACATATTTTGTGTCCCCCAGAGAAAAAGAACTCACATTTTCCAGGCAAATGTTCTCCTGCTTTTCCTCAAAACACCCTTAACTTTCAACTTTGTGTTATAGTTATTTCTCTAGTCAGAAGTGTAGGGCCACAGGAAAGGATATGAGATTGGTAACAGAATTCCAATCCTACCACTTACTTACTGTGGGATTTGAGCAAGCCAGTAGTATAAAATGCTTAAACACATCTTACCTACTGCCTTTCTGTCTATATATCTTGCTTATATTTTGATTAATTTGTTTTAAATCCTTGCCTCTTGTGTACTTTTAACAAAAAAGTACATTTTTTATTCTTATAGGAGTTTATTTTCCCCAACTCCTTACTCTTGTCTTTCTAGTACGACTAATTGATTTCTCATTAATATCTCATTCTTATATCTTTTCCATTTTCATATTTTAAAAACAATTATTTTCTTAAACATTTTGCTTTATCAATTTTAAATTATATTATTTTAGGTGATATTCAGACTGCAGCATTTCCTTATATAGAAATCACTGTAGTAAGCACTAGAATTCAAGACAGCAACTACTGCAACAGAGGATTATATTATATTACATTGGATAGAATCTGGGAGATAGTAGCAACTCATTCACTGGGAGCAATGGGAAAAATTTCAGAGAAAAGTAATATTGGAACTGGAGTTTGGAGAAGAATAGTTGATGAAATGGGGCAATGGAGAAGGGGTGAATGGAAGAGAAGGCGTTGCAAGCTCAAGGATAAACCAATGCTTAGAACTTTAAAAGAACATAGCTGTATAAAAGAGGAAGATGGCAAGTGGTTCCCACATCAACTATTAGGAGAAGAGAGGCAACATGGGTTTGAAAAGCTTACACTTGAATTTATGAAATGGGGAAGAGAGAAAAGACACACAGGTAAAGGAATAACAGCTATGGAAATTTAACTGCTATGAAGGCAAGGGTGTCTCTGACTAGATGCTACAAATATTTATGATAAGATCCAAACAGAGTTTATCCAAATTAAAGTTGGCAGAGCAAGTGTGTCCATAGTTCAGAGCCTTCAAAGACATTTAGAGTAAGTGCAGTTTACCAGTAAAAACATCTATAAAAGTATCCATAAGTCCCAGCTCGCTGACTGGAAATGGGTCTTTAATAAATTCACAAGTCTCTATTCAAATGCATATTGTTTCCTGAGATGAAAAAAGGAGCCCTTATCTCACAACATTAGCTAGAGAAACATATATTTTAAGTGTAATGGACGTAAAGTAAAACATATATTTTAAGTGCAATGGAAGTAAAGTAAAAAATCATGTTTATAAACAAGAACTAATCATTACTCAGATATTGAGCTAAATTCCACTGCAATTTCGTAAAGAAGAAAAAGTGACTGTGTAGAACAAGTTATGCCCAAGAAAAGAGATTAATAAGAAAATAGAAAAGCATATTGGTATAAATGAACATAACTTTAGATATTAAGATTATAAAGCTCAAAAAAATGGAAACATATACAGTTTTTTTTTTCCTTTCTTCAAGTTTGTCATTTAGAGGGAATCTATTCTCTCCAGGTAGGAAAAAACCCACCTATCTCCATTTATTTTAGACAGCTAATACATCATTCATTTATTTTTTTGAGTCGGAGTCTCTGTCACCCAGGCTGGAGTGCAGTGACAGGATCACACTCACAGCAGCCTCGATGTCCTGGACTTAGGCTATCCTTCCATCTCAGCCTCACAAATAGCTGGGACTACAACACATGCCACCATGCCCGGCTAATTCTTTTGATTCTTTGCAGGGTCAAGGACTCATTCTGCTACTTAGGCTGATCTGGAACTCCTGGGCTCAAGCAATCCACCTGCCTTGGCCTCCCCAAGCTTATTATTCTTTCACATTAAATAAAATATTCACTTCCCAATCATCCATCCCCACCAAAGGACAGTGGGGATGAGCAATTTAAGTTTTTTTTTTTTTACAGAAACTTAAAATTTTTACTTAACTAAATACAATATTTCTTCTAAGAAAGTCTAACTTTAAACTTAGAATTCAACTGTCTAAATTAATAATTATAGTTAATGATAGAAAATAAATATAAACTTTAGTAAAATAAATTTGTTTATTGTTCATTTCCTTAATATTTCTTTTCTCATAAGGAAAAATGTTACAATGTAATCACTAATATTTTTCTTCAGACAAGAATATCAGTCTATCAGGATTAAACAGGAGACTAAAATTTTGTTTTACCTAAATAGCCTGTGAAACTTTACAGTTGCATTAGTATTTTGTGCATAAATACACTTTTCCACCTCTACTTCCACAACCTTCCTCCATATTGCCTCTCCAAACTAAACAGTGTCAAAGCCAAAAGTGATACAGAAAATAACGGAGTTTTTAAAACTGACCAAGGATAAGATATCATCTTGGAGAACTAATACCAACTGCCTACTTTGATATAAGCACATTTTCCTGGACAGTGTAGAAAAATAGTTGCAGATTATCACTTCTTTCCTGATGCAACCAAAGGAAATGTCAGGGACATGCAATGCATGGTTCAAAGTAGGTACTCAGTAAACAGTAGTCAGTGTTATTATTTTGGCTAGACTTTTTAGTTCTTATATTCTTTGGTCTTCTCTCATTTCAAACCAGGTACAACTGGGACTAGGGGGCTTGTAAGACCTCAGTTTGAATTTCCTAACCTGTTCACCTCACAACTAACCCAGGCAGCTAAAAAAATAAGAACTCTTCCATTGGAGACCAGTGAAAATGACAGTTTCTTCCCCTTCATAAAAAGCAATATATCCCCCTCCTGCCAAAAGTCCCAGTTCACTAGTAAACACATAAAGTCATTTATGAGTTCTGTAAATTTGTTGAAAAGTCAAGGTTTTGCTGTTCCATATAGTTTAATTTTCCCAGATGTATTTTGTACATTCATTCTGAGTAGAGGGGAGGTTCTTCTTAGACCTCCTTCTGTTCATTTCTGATCAAATTTCATTAAGAGTTATATTCTCCTGGTTGGCATTCCCAAAATGGACTGCCTGTTTCTGAAAAGAATAAGGTGAGCTTTGGTGTTCCCTAGTTCTGCTTTGATTGACACATAGTTCTGTTTTTTCATTCATTTCCTGTTTAACACAGTTGGTGAATGCATAGCAAGGTTTATTGAACTACTTGTGAGTTTTCAATACAATTTCCTTTCAAGAAAGAGTCCTTTACAAAATAAATTTTAATATGCAGCAGGTATATTTATTCTAAACTATTTTTTCCATTCTACTACCAGCATTTGTTAGTATATGTCTGCCCAATCCTCAATTACCTGTCACCTCAAACATTCGCTTCTTGAATGAAGTGACAACATTTCCATCCTTCCGCCTGAGTAAGGGGCTGCTTCTCCTCTCTGCCACTTTCTGTTTTAACCTGGACCGCACCTTCAAGTTGGGCTCAGAGGCTGAGGATTGAGACAAAAAAAAAAAAAAAATAGATAAAAATTAAAAAATAGAGAGCCAATTGCTCCTGTGTTTAAAAAAAGTCTCACCCTTTTCTTGGTCCCTTCTCATGCTCAAATGAAAAACCCAAGCATGTAAATGAGGCATTGACTCTACATTAATTAAATAAACAAATGAAGTTATTATTTTTTATGAAATGTGTGAATATTTTTCAACTTCTTTAAATAGGGAAGTTAAGAAGGGAGCAAAAGTTGTAAGTTTTTTACTTATTTTATCTAGCAGAATTGGGATTGTTAATGGAAAGTTTAGTCACTAATTATGTTTAGGTCAGAGTAAGATTTATTACACTTCATTGTCAGCCCTCTTAATTCTCTCAAGAGTGAAACTCAATAACCACAAAAACAGTAACTTAATGTGATTTTAGAGACTCTGACCTGACTTCTGGTAATAAGAAGACACCTCTACAGCATATAATTTATCTCTAATTCTGACTCTTGGAATATTTCTTTGTCAGTAGTTTTAACCTTGGAAAAGTAGTTAAAACACTTGGAAAATATACTCTGTGCAATGACACCAAACCAACTATAATCACAGTTCATAAAACTTTCTATACATTCATTATACTATCAGATAGAAAGAAAAGGCAGTGAAGTCTTAAAATTGAAGGCTCTGAGTTAGGTTATCTGCTTCATAATAAAAATGCACATTATTCATATACACACACATTACTATCTCTTTGGTTATTCTTAGTGAAGTTAATTATTGAGTTTCATAATTTGTTTAAAAATACCACTAATTTTTAAATAATTATACTTTTGAAGAATGGGAACACTGCATTGGGTCTCTATATAATAGTAGGGGACGATGGTGGTGGTGGTGGTAGTGATGACGATGATGATGGAAAGGATATTTCTGATAACAACTAACATTTATATAGTGTTTTTTTTAATGATCTAGTACTGTTTGTTCTAAGTGTTTTTTCAATATTAACTTGTTTAACCATAAAAACACCTATATGGCACAGACACTATTTATAATTTGATTATATCAATGAGAAAACCAAAACACAGAGAAAGGGCAAGTAACTTGCCCAAGGTTACAGAGATAAAAAGGGATAAACAGGATCTGTACCCAGGTAGCTTGGCATTAGTTTATTCTTCTAAATACTAAAAATATTGCTCCTCTACCTTTCTTTGTATATGAACAGCATAAAATGATAAAATCATTTTTTCAAAGCTCCACTAATCATCTATAGCAGATACAATGTTATAATGTAGCTAGATTTTTTATCAGTGTTTTTTGTTTTTGAAGAAATTTATATTTTTGTGAGACTACAAATGATATCAAAAGTAGAACTTAAAATCTTTCTCTTGGTTTTTGGTTTCAGATTTTGAACATCTACATTTATTTTTACTTTGTTCTTTTTTTAAAAATTCCCTTCTCTACAGCTTTACAGTTGGACTGAGAACTCTTGCATTATAGGTTTTCTTGGATTTGGCCAGTTGAAATAGGAACTTGAAAGAAAGGTTAGGTTCAAAATAAATCAAGTTACTTTTTGTGTGCTGAACATCTGATTTTATGCCTAAAAATATTGAAAAGGTAAAAAAATCAGGTGTCCAAAGATATTGTAAAAGGAGAAAGTTTGGAGACAGGACAGAGATCAGGTGAGAAGAAGAAGCTCAGAGTGATAGGGACCTGAAATGTATCACTCTAGGCCTCCCACCTGGAGGCAATGAACACAAACAGTCATAGGAAGGATCAAAGTTCCTGCCAGTCCTTCCAGCAGTGGAAACCCACTTTACCTTAGTGAGAAGTCTGAATCTCAATTACTAATGCTCAACTTGCATACATTAAAGTGAGATAATGGGACTATATTAACTTAGATGTGTTTCCTTGTATACATTTACTTTTAAATTCCTTTAAAAATAGATCTTGTGTCTGAAAAGCTACAGGTAATAAGTGTGTTAATCTGAAACCTAGAAATAAAAAATAAGAATCTGAATCCCTAGGTGGTAACCACATTGGTATCCTCTGTGGTCTTGCTTATAACCCTGGGACCTAAATCACAGATTCACCGACTTAGATCTAGACATGACTTTACAATGAAACCTAGTGGATTCAATGCTGCAAATTGGCTATCCATAGGGAGTAAATCAATTGATCAATCACTTCTAAAGTCAGTGGATGAACTAGAAAAGGCAGTGTGTTTTCAGTGAGAGGATATGGAGTTGAGTCTGCATGATACCACTACCCCGCTATAAAATTTTCATTGAGGTTCTAGTGCTTTCTGAGCTGGTTCTTCATGTGTGAAACATAAAGGCTAACACTTTCCAATTAGACACAAGACATAACTTTGAAGATCTGGATGAATGTGAAAGGGAAGAAAAGGTCTATAGAACTTATTTTATTGAAAATGTTGCTGAAGGTTACACAGCTAGAAATGGTCGAGCCGAACAGACCCCAAGTCTGATTTTCAGTCCTATCCTCCTCCCTTTCCTAACACACTGCACCAGCTGGGGCTGAGTGTCTGCAATCAAGACAAAAATGTGCTGACAGCTTGGGAAAATAGCATATGCCATTTAAACAGTCTACATGAAACCTAGAATTTTCCAGGATTTTCAAAAAGAAATGATTTTCAAGGTCAGCAGATTGCTCTCACTCCCGGTTGTCTAGTTGAGATTGGGCTGGACAGAAAGCTCTTAATTTTCTTTCAGTGGTCAACACAAGAAAGTAAACACCAGAATAAGAATGAGAAGTGGGTTCTAATCTTGCATCTACCATCCACTAAAATCAATAACCTTGACTATTTCAGTCTCACTGAACATCATCAATTCATTCGCGCAAATCAGCTGCGATGTCACCTTCACTGTGCCTAGAGTTAAACAGATATGTGTTTAAATGACTGCTCCACACATTAGCTGTTTGGCTTTGGATGAATTACTTTATGTCATTAAGCTTACATTTCTCACATTTAAAATGGGGATGGTTTTTTTCTGGATTATCTCATTTTTTCCCAACAGGTTTTATTTTCCTTCTGTCTCTGAGCCCATCAGGGCTGAATCCTGGGTTGCATCACTCCAGTTCTTTGCTGCTTGGACTTCATTTGGGCTCAGTTCACTGGTAAGACAGGTTAGTGACCAAAAGATCAAGGAGGAAGGAGGGGCTAGTGGATCCTACACTCTCCCAGTCACTGCTGCATCACTGGCTATAGTTTTGTCTCCTCCTGTCTACCTCTGTCAGTCCCTGGTCATTTCTCCAGCTCTCCACCACTCCAGGAACAATTTCTTCTCCTTTCTTCTTCAGCTCTAGGAGTGGCCTCCCACTGTTGCTATTTTGGGGGTACCTCCATATCCCTAAGAAGTTCCTTCAACCCTGATCGTTTCATTGTCAGAGTCCCTTCAGGAAAGTCTACAATCTATGCTGCTAAAAGTCTATGTTCCCATGACAGGGAACAGACCTGCATAGCTTGCAGTTACTGAAGAATCAAATGAAATGTTTAGTAGAAGATAATCCAGTGTTCTCAATCAGAGAAGACTTTTTTCTCCAGGAGGTATTTGGCGATGTCTGGAAACATCATTGCTTGTTAGTATGGGCGGTTGCCACTGGAATCTCATTGGTATAGGTCAGGAATGCTGTCAAGCACCTTAGAATGCACAGGAAGCCAACTATGACAAAGAGTTATCTGGACCCAAATATCAATAGTGCCAAGTGTGAGAAACCCTGGGAAGGCAATCAGTCAACGGCAATTTTTCATAATTGTTCTTTAATTTTCATAATTAAAGGAGACAATATTATCTATCAGAGATTCTCAAAGAGGATGGAGAATGACAAGGGAAGAAAGGAAAGATTATCAGAAATTGGGGGGTTCTATATGAAGCATGAAAATATTGAATATTTCAATATATTTTATACTTAGAAATTGATTTTTAAATGTTTTCAATGCTACTAATGTTTATTAAAAAAATAAAACTAGTCAACTTTTTTTGGCTAGTGGAGATATGCAAAAGGCATGATTCTCAGTTTTAGAAAGGACAATATTTGAGGCACAGTGATATTTTCATCTCTATCAATTGAGGGCATACATTTTTAAAAATGAGAAATCACTGACTCTAAAGTGCAACATAAATTTATTTTTGCAAAATACACAATATAACTTCTTTGAGGAAAGGTTCCCTAACCAATGGCTCTAGCAAAAGTTTTTGCCTATATTTCTATACTAATTTTGAGTCACCAGAGATATTAGTATCTCAGTGATGAGGGTGAGGGATGGGATGATAGATAACCATCATTTAGGCCTTGAAATGCTCTATAAACTCACTCCTAACATTTCAGAAGCCCACACAGGAAAGCTCAGCATGATATATACCCAAGCAGTGGAATTAATGGCCTAGTGTGCTGACTCAGTTTGCAGTTAGAGTTAATTCCATTTTTAATGCTCTGGTCTCCCCAAAGGCTGAAGATTTTCATGCCAGTGACTTACTAATGGGATGCGAATCCTCAGAGCTCAGAAAGAGACCACTAGCTAGGGAGAAGTTCAGCTTGTATGTGAATGTATTTCATGCCTAGTTGCACTAATTGCCTTTCCATTTTCACCCCATACCCATCATTCTCTACATCTCAATTAATCATAGAAACAGAAGGAAAGCTTTTTAGTGTGACCATCTGAACACATTTGTCTGCTGAGATGAAAAACTTTGTATAAAAAATTGGTTACTATTAAAGTGAAAACAAACATTATTAAAATAAATAGTACACACCTAAAATCTTTTTCTCTTCTCACTTAAAAAAAAAATCAAACAATTGAACAAAAGAGAAAACAGAAAATATTTTAAGAATGCCTCATGAGCTAAAGGTACTTCAAACCTTTATTCTCAAACTAATGCAGAAATAAACTTAGGGTGCAGGGTATGAGGATTAAAAATTGGGAAAGAAATAGTCAAGTAGTTGGCAGAGGAACAGGTCAAAAGTTAGGATTCTAAGGCACAGTAAGTGACAAGGCCCAGAACTGTCATTTCACCAACACTGGTGTGTGTGACAATGTACATGAGCGTGGGGTATCACTTTTGCACATGAATACACATACAGGTACACAGAACGCTGACACAAATATCAGATTCCAGTTCCATTGCTAACTCTTTCAGGTACTACCTGTAACCCTGGGTTAGTTACTTGATCTCAGAATCATTTTGTAATCTATAAAAGAGTAGTAACAATGCCTACCAAACACCTTGGTGGAAGATTAAAGAGATAGAATAAAGTTTCTGGCTTAACTGTCTGGCTGTCACACACACACACACACATACACACACACACACACACACACACACACACACACACACACTCACAAATTGTTCAATAGATAGATATTGAGTAAATGGATATGTCATGCATCCAAATAAAGGAACTTGTGTTAAAATAAAACAAAAAAAGTAGAGAGTAGATAGCTTCAATAGGTCCACTCCTTTGCCTAGTATAATGTTATCTATAAAAACAACAACAAAAACAACAGTAGTCCTTTGCTGAACTTTTACGCAGTACATTTAAAATATCTTGTAGTTAATAATTGACTACATATTTTTCTCACTCTCTTATTTACCTGTTTATAAATTCTGTTCTATGTAGTTCTGTCTTAAATATATTACCATTCACTAAGAATAATTGCTTACTGTGTGCATTTTATCTCTATTCACTTTTAATCCTAGTTTCTTTATGCCAATAATATAGACAAGAACTTTCAATACCACATATTGTAGTAGATAGAAGTTATTCTTTTTTTCTTTTTTTTTTTTTTGAGCGGGAGTAATCATGGCTCACCGTAGCCTTAACTTCCTGGGCTCAGGTGACCCTTCCACCTCAGTCTCTGAGTAGCTGGGACTGACTATAGGTATGTGCAATCACGCCCAGCTAATTTTTTTATTTTCTGTAGAGATGAGGTCTTGCTATGCTTCCTAAGCTGGTCTTGAACTCCTGGTCTCAGGCAATCCTCCACCTTGGCCTTCTAAAATGCAGGGATTACAGGCATGAGACACTGCACCTGGTCAAAAGCTCTTCACTCTTATTGGGAATGATAATGAGAAAAAAAAGAAGTTTCCATTGAGTTAAAAATACTATTTTTTATTTTAATAATATTTTAACATAATATTACAGAATATTGAGATGATTAATTATTAATCAAGATTGAGTACTAGATTAATATTTCTTTACATGAATGAATATTTGGGAGATTCAACAATTCCACCTGCGGTGAGCATCTAGCTCAACAATCACAGATAAAATTTCAGCTTTCAGCGCCAGCCTCAGATCCCTTTTTCTGGCATTGTCTAGTCTTCACTGCAGTACTAAATACCTGTCAGCTCCTCTGCACAGTGTCTCCTGCTCTTGGGTTTCTCCTGCTATCTCCCATCCTCAGGACTCCCTTAGGAACTGCCACATTCGACTACCTTGTCACTTGGAACGAAACACTTATAATTTATTACCTATTTACTCTCTGTCCTTTACGTCCTCTGTGAAGATTAAGTTTCCCGGCATAATTCCTTACCAAACCACTCCTCTCACCCATGCTAGCAGTGTAGAAATCCATGCCATGTGTGAACTGTTCAATCAAATAATCATTACAATTATAACAGACACTCTGGGGACACAGTGAATTCTCTAGCTAGTTGATCAAATGACATAGGATATTCTAATTAAAAGTTTCATCATTAGACCAAGACTATGTATTTTCAAAAGCAGCATTCAGCATAATACAATAAATGTAATATAATGCATGCCTTTTTTGGCTTGGATAATGTGAATCTTTAATATTATTAATTAGATTTTATACATTTTGATAATGAGGAGCAAAAATTTCTCATCTAATTATTTCTAATTATAACCATTTAAAAATATTAATTCATATTTTAAAGTTTTAAAAAAATCATTTTTGAGGAAATTTTTGCTTCCAGTAATTAGCCATATTTATGGCAATTTATGAATGCAGTTTCCTAAAGACATAATATTACTTGTGTCCTTTATTGAGAAATACTACTGCAAACATCCATTCATTCTCTTACTGCAAATAGACCAATTTTGTCTATTTGTTAAGAGGCAATTATTCCTTTTCAAAAACTATGTTGGTAAATGTTACTCATGGTCCTCAATTTACAGTGTGATCTTCTTAAACTGTTTATTTTATAATAACATTTATTGCTTCCTTCTGGTTATGTCAGGCATACATGTTTGAAATTTTTCCAGAATGCGGCAACTGTTAAACCTAAAATGTTTTCTTTGAGTTTTATATGAAAAAATTTGAAAATGAGAATCATATTATAACTGTATCCTATTTGTTCATTAAACAATATGAATTACTTTTCCAGAGTAATTATATATTTTTAAAAATTGTTTCATTTATTCTGTTTTTCATTTAAAAATCTATGTCTTTTCCTAAGCAAAATATATTATTTTTAAAATACATGACGTGGATATACTGTACATTACTTATCCACATTTACATGTGAGTATGCAATATTTCATCTACACATATGTGACAATGTTGGATACTGAGGTGGTCGGCATTGTTTTGCTTTGAAAGATAGCACAGTGCCACACATCACTTCCTGTGAATCTCTGTGACCATTTATGAATATTTCCTTCTATCAATATAAATAGGAATTGAAGTCTTTGGTTCCCCACATATCAAACTAGCAACAACAAAGGCAACCTTCTTATAAATAGGAAAAAAAAAAGTACCAATGGGCATACCTGGTTAAGAGTACCACCAAGTAATTGTAAGCAGCTTAGAGCAGCATGGGAAGACAACATTAGGACACTAAGTAACAGGAGCATCATCTAGAAGAGGAGGGGTGGGCATTCTCCCTCAGCATCCAAAGCTCAAAGGCCAATGACAGGGTACTTAGTTGCCTCAATCTAAGAGCAGCACTGTATGCTAAATCCTGTTGCCTCTTCCTCACCAGTGTTTCTCAAGAGTGCCTGGCACACAAACTGGCTCAGGTGACACGCAGTAAAGGTTTAATGAGTGAATGAATGAATGCGTAAATTGCTACCCATACTGTATTGTGTTTATATTTTTTGTTTGTTTTTTAAAATACTGGGACAAACAGGAGGAGAAAATAACCATTCATTCTAAATGTTTATAACAATCTAAGTTCTAGTGATCATTTTTAATAGATTAAAGTACCTTAATCAAACAATGTGTTTCTGGATAGAAATACATTATAATAAGTTATAAAATTCTAATCACGTCTTATGATTAAATGTAACTAAAGCCTTCTATTTGGTTGGTTCCATTGTTTTATTGAATTAATTAACAGCTACTGAATATTAATATTGAGAACCAAGGTTGCAAGCTTCATGCGAACTGGAAGCATGTGTGGTTACATTTTCATTGTTTATTCAGCACCTATACAGTGCCTACCACATAGAATAAACCTAATAGTTATTCACTGAAAGAGTAAATCAATGAATGGGAAAGAGTGTATTAGGTGCTGAGGCAATAGTCTCATGATAAGATAGCAAGCCTTTTCCTCCTAAATACTCATGGCCTCAGGAATAAATAATAGACTGTGACCAATGCCATGTGATGGGTGTAAGCAGAGTGTTGTGGCTGAAAGGATCGGTGAGATGCTGACAGGTAAAGGTGAGAGGGAAGTGCAGTTCTACGTAGAGGAAGCAACCACAACCAGGGGCACAATGTCCACAAATTCAAAGAATGAGGATTAAATGGGCTGGTGGAGGAAGGAATACTCGATAGAAAATAAGGCATCAAAGATAAACACCATGCACAATTTAGCTAAATTGCGAAATACAAACAGAAGCTATTTAATCTGTATCTTCAGACTCTCTATCTCTTCTGGTTCTTTCCTCTCAGCATGTAACCCCCTTAGATATAGATCTTATCAGCTACTTCCTGCACTTATATTGTCACAATCAAGTTTTTTTTAAAGTATTCTCACATTTGCCACCACCACCTCCTAGCCTCAAAACACTGCAGTATGACTCCCGCCTTCATAGAGGTGCTCTTCCACAGATAATGCTCATAATAGTAAATATCATAATTTATTTTTGTGTCTATGCCCAGTACTTAACAACTACAAAGGCTCATGGTGGGTCTCAACAAACAGTTGTTGAATGAATAAATGCACACTTGCATACATCCAAGCACAAAAGGAAACTTACGCTGAAAGGCTGGTTTCCGAATACTGCTGAAAAGAGAGCCAGATGAATTGTGACTGCTCTAATATCTATGAATCTCTTGATGCTGAATGTTATGGCAACAGGTCTTATAGATCAAATGTGGAATGCAGAAGGAATTTCATTTTCTGGCAGGCATCATGAATACTATGTTTTAGAGTCAAGAAAATCTAAACCAATACAGCCCAGAATAGCTTCATATGTTAATTGTTTTATTTGCTTTAACTTTTCAAATAGAACATATTTTATTTATCAAAGTAAAGACAAATTTTATAAACTTATAGAGCATATTTTGAATCATTTCAATAAATCAAACTAGACTATAAATATGTTTCAGTCTTCTTCAGTCCAGTCTCTAAAACAATTTTCTTTTTTATCTGAAGCCAAAGGTTTATAATAAAGTCATACATCTGAATTAGTATTTCACAACTTAAATAACATGCTACTTTTGGGGGAGTCTAAGTTTATAGATATATCTTTTTTTTTCCTAAGGAAAAGTCGTTTTTGCTTCTAAAATTTTATATATAAATACTAACTACTCTATTCTATTATAAATCTTTCTGTAATAAACTATTTACTGTATATATATGAAAAAACTGCACCACACATTTTATTAGGTAGTTTTATTTATATCCCCTATTAGATATATCTTTTATATACCATTTAAAATAGAAATGGCATTAAAAGTAGTTCTATTTATGGATATAAACTTTTTAAATATCCCTTCTACATAGACAGTTCATAAAATCTACATGTATATATACAGATGTGAACTAATTGCATGAGAGGGTGGGACCATTTTAGTAGGTGAGATCTGTATTGGGTGCAACCTACTACCTGATAGGGTCACATACTGGGACAACATAGAAGTCCTCCCAGAAAACCTTACAGGTCAGGATCGCATGGTCCAGAAACATCATACCTATCCCCTGATAACTCCCTGGGTATTGCCATGAATTTAAATTTTATTGTACTTAGATATGCTCTCAACCTGAACTGCACTTTGTTATCTACCTAAGAATCTGGGATTGTTTTCTAATCTTGACTCTACCACTATGTGATTTGATAAAAAGATTATTCAATGTCTCTGAGCCTCAATTTTCTTGCCTGCAATGTGAACAGTAATATTTATTCCCTGATCTTTAAGTATTTGAAAATATTGGATATAATAAATTAAATACCATAAATATAATACATCACTGTCTAATTTTAAATGTCATAAATTACTTTCTTCAAATGTATTACTTTTGATATGTCTCTCTGATGTTTGACAATTTTGAGTTAATTCCCATAAAATTATAAAATAACCCTCTAACTTGTCATTTTATTTAGGAATTACAATAAAATAATGTAAAAAAGACTATTAAATCCACTTGCTAACATGACAAATGCGTCTTTTGCTTTCTTCTGTCTCACCAAGTTATGCCCCCTGAAAGCAGTCATTCAATCTCTTTCTTCCAAAATATTATTGTAAATTAAATTACTAAAAGCTTCCCACAATTTTAAATACCTAAACAAATGCATATTAGTCTTATTTTGGTGCATATATTTATTCATATAAAAGAAATTTATTGAGTGCCTATTATGAGCTCGCTGAAGATGCTAGGGATGCAATACCAAATAAACTATACACGCTGACCTCAAGAATTTCTCAACTGAGTAGAGAATTTAATGTTAATATAGCGATTCATGTATAGAGATATGGCCAAGCATATTTAAGCATATATATTTGACATAAAGGATGAAGTATTTGTGGTAGACTAGTGGGAAGAAGAAGGCATCAAGTAAATCTTAACTGTGGGGATATATCAGTTGAGCATTTAAAGATGAGTAAGAACTATTCAAGTCAACACATTAGAAAGACCAAGGAGCATGTGGAAAACCAGTTGGGAATGGCTTATGTAATTGTGAAACAGAAAGATTTATTAATAGAATTTCAATTTTTTTCAGTATTGCTAGGGCAAAGGGATATGAGCTGGTGGAGTGGGAAGAAATGACAGAGAAACTTAGAGAGGGAGGGAGAGAGAGAAGGAGGGATGGAGGGAGGGAGGGAGCAGGGAGAGGAGAGGAGAGATCTTGTTTGCCATGGAAGAGGTTTGGTCTTGCACAAAATAAGACAGATATCAAGTGGTTCTTTGAGAAGAAGAGAAGACTAGAATTAAATTTTAGAAAGATGGAGAGTTGACTGGACAGAGGTATGATGGAACCAGAATGTTAATATCTGAAATGGGAATTGAACAAAGGGAGAATGAATTACATAGCAGACATGATAAGAAAGTGGAGATTTAAGAACAAGCAATGGCAAAATTAATACTGGATGAGATGAAGGAGAATTAGGAGTCCAGTGTGGCTCTCACATTTTTGGATAGAAGGTGGTTCTGTTAACCTTTCTAGGGAATCACATTGCTCAACGTAGTGAAATGGCTTTCTGGTCACATGTTGTCATGTACATATATTTTAAATATCCAGCTACTGCTACTTAGAACTGTTTCCTCTCTCAATGTAATTTCATCTATCTAGGTACCACCACTAGTCTATTTGGCTGTCCAAGCCTTTCGGCTATATTCAGGTTCCAGGGGTCAACAGCACTAACGGCAAAGGATCAGCACTGACTTCTGGCCATCAGGAGAGTGTCCTCTACACCCAGATCAAAAGCCACCTTGGTTCCTGCTCTTTACCTGTTTCAGTACCAATCAAGTCACTTGAGCATTTACCAGTATTCATTCTCCTTTACAAGTTTTGATTTTATAACCTTTATGAATCTTTTGGTTTTATGTTCTGAGTAATTTAATTCTACCTCAATGGAATTCATAGTGCTACTACATTATCTTTATCATAAATATTCTTTGTAATATATATCTATAAGGAAATTATTATTATCTATTACCTATTTTGGACTGTTATAAAAGACAAAGTTTCACTTCTCGATTTACTCTTGTCTCCCCAAGACCCTTTTCTAGACAGACATTCAGTCAAACACCTTCTATTTATTTAGTTAACTTTCTTGGGATGATTGTCTGTATAAAGAAGCCTCAAATAAACTTCATATAAAATGGTAAAGAGTTCGTAAGTGAAAGTACAATGTAGGAAATAATCCTAATGTAAATCTTTAGAAGCTAGGGTAGGCAAAAATGAGACCCCTAACTCCAGAGATATCCAAGTTTTGCTCCCAGAATGTGTGAATATGTTACGTTATATGGTAAAGGGGAATTAAAGTCACAAATGGATTTAAGCTTGCTAATCAGTTGACCTAAAGATAAAGAGATTATTTTGGATTATCCAAGGGTCCTTTAAAAATATGGAAGGGGGAGCCAGAAGAGTGTCAGAATGATGCATTTTGAGAAAGACTTGACTGATCACTGTTGCCTGTGAGGATGAACAGGTTCACAGCCAAAGTACACAGGCAGTCTCAGCAGCTGGAAAAAGCAAGGAGAGGGATTTTCCCCTTGAGCCTCCAGAAAGGAACATAGCCTGGCTAACACCTTGATTTGAGCCTGCTGAGACACATTTTGGACTTTTGATCTCCAACACTGTAAGATAATAAACACAATATTGTTTTAGGCAACTAAATTTGTGGTGATGTGTTATAGCAGCCACCGAAAAATAATGAATGCAGTAGGATAATACACTCTAAAACCGATGATGTTTTAGAAGTCAGAATATTCCCAAATTCTGGTTCTGGCTACACCAGATTTTACTATGCTGTATGTTTATTGTATTATTTTAAAGTAATGAAGTTGTATATTAGAGAGAACTATTAATAATATAGGATCCACAATAACACACATTATAAGATCAAAACTTGTGAGGAAAAATAAATACTGACAAATGCTCAAGTGACTTGGAAGGTTTAAAACAAGAAAAGAGCTGAAAGAAAGGTAGCATTTGAGCTAAGTATAGAGAATAATCTCTTGTTGGCCAGGAGTCAGTGCTGATCCTTTGTCATTAGTGCTGCTGATCCTTGGTACCTGAATGTAGGATAATATAAGATTGCTATTAACAATATGGCAGCCGGGCTTGGTGGCTCAGCCTGTAATCCCGCGCCTTTGGGAGGCTGAGGTGAGTGGATTGCCTGAGCCCGCGGGTTCAAGACCCGCCTGGGCAGCGAGACCTCATCTCTACAATAAATCAAAAAATCAGCCGGGCATGGTAGCGTATGCCTGTAATTCCAGCTACTTGGAAGGCTGAGGCGGAAGGATCGCCGGAGCCCACCAGGTCGAGGCTGCGGTGGCCGGGAGCGGCCACTGCACTCCAGTCTGGGTGACAGAGTGAGACTCCAACTCAAAAAAAAAAAAAACAAACAAAACAAAACAATATGGCAAAAGTACCTGGACAATAATTTACTTAAAATTAACACTACTTTATGAGACTTAATTTTCTTTAACAGGTTAACATTGTATTAATAATTTGTTTATCTCAAAATGATCCAAAAGAGAAATAAAAGGCAAAATATGCAACCTTTTTCTCTTTTAAATCTTTCTGTGAATGTTTCCCAAGAGTACAAGTTAAGGATCATTTATTTTAACCCCAAAATACTAAGAATACATTAAATAACCGTAGTAAGCAATTTCCAAAACTTGAGTGGAAACTTTTTTTCCTGGTTTTACAGATTTCATTTGAGATATCATTTGAGATATTAAATTAGTAAACCAACACAAACTTTCAGATAGGCCTCTTTCTGAGAACAATTTCCATTTTAAGTTCAATATAAGTAAGAGAGGAAAAGAAACCAGTTTAAACCTCTAATTAGTTTCAAAATATAGTTAATTAAAATATTTTTGCTTTTTCATATGACCTTTATGGCATGAGATACAATTCCACTCTCCTACAACTTAATCAGCTAAATACAAAATGTAACCTTCCATCTGGTAAATCAATTTAACAGACATAATTGTGCCCCACCATAACTCAATAAGACACTGAGGAAAGCCATTGAAATGCTATTTCCTTTTCTTTAGAAGAGAATTATGTACAATTTCAGCATGCTTTGCATTTCTAAAAGTTAAAGTCAACAGGGAGGTATCACTCTCCTTCACATGAGTTTCCCATGAGAAAAGCAACAGCAAAGTATAAAGCTTGTGCTGTTATTCATGAAACACTCCATAATATTAACTTGGCTTCAACCAGAACATATTATTTGGCAGCTAAAACCTTTAATTAGAATTGTGGTTTGAACAGATTTTCACTGAATTTATGTTCTGTAGAGGCTCAAAGAACAACACTGTTTTTCTAACCAGTTTATTCTATTTCAGGTGGTTTAAATGTTGTACTTGAAACGGGTAGGAAAAAAAGGGAATGTTGCTCTGATGCTTATTTTGTTGGCTTTAATTATGATTCTCCATTTCATTACAAGTACTAAGCACCAGACAAGAAGAGAAATGAGAGATTCCTTTAGACAAATGTTTATTAAGCACTTGCTCTGTGCAAGGGCATTTTGGAAGGAAAAAATACATCTAAAAAGATGACCTCTACTTTAAGAAAGGAGAAGAATAGGTGGGAGAAAAGGCATTAACTTGGTGACAGAATTGACAAAAGGAGAGAGATTATGATAGAACCAAAGTTGAATACAGAGGTCAAGCCTGCATGACTTGGAGAGAAGCATTAGCAGAATTGAGAAATCCAGGAGGTGGAGGAGGAACTCTTCAGGAGGAAGATAGGAGGGTCAACTTCTAAATCTGTTCAGTTTACATAGTTGCAAGACATCTTAAAAATGTTAGCTTGGGGTCTATGAAAGGGTTGAGGTTTACAGATGTGGAGTTAGACCCCCCCAAAAAAGGATCTAGAAGACGGGAAATGAAGATGATCCTGATCAGTCTTTTCATTGTATAGATAAGAAAGCTGGGCTAACCTCACCATCAGAAATACCTACTAGTTAGAATGGATAAGAACTAGAATCAAAGACTTTAAGATGGTGATGAGAATTGAAACACAGGAAAACTAGAAAAATGGAAGAGATGGCAGAACTTTAGAAACTGCAGGTTTCATGCGCTTCTGATATGAAGGATGAAGCAGTAAAAATTGAGAGGGGAAGCAGATGAATGGAAGTACAGCATATACAATTAACAATTCAAGGAGCATGAGATAGTCCATGGGTTCAATGAACCACAGAGATCAAGAAAAAAGATACTTGAGAAAAACAGACTGATTTGGGGATTTGGGAGTCTAGTGTTCTTTGAGAATATTAATTTAGAAGAGACAAAGAACTGAATCGGGTGATATGCATTTCTATAATCCAGCAAAATAACTATTTTAGAATAGATGCTCAGTAAAAGTTATCCTAAACTCAATTATACAGGTCATGACAGGATTAGATTCAGTTTGACAATAAAAGGAGGAGAAAAAAATTATAGCCACAACACACAGTTTTTCAACGTTTGTAAGCATTATAAAAGGAGTTTGTTAATGGGAAGACTTACAAGGTACCAACATTAGGGGGACAATTGAACAAAATCTCTTAGAACCAGTCTCTGAGCTGCTTGACAGCAAAGACTATCTCTTAATCAGCTCTATATGCTCAGCGTGACCACAACTTCTAGCCCATAGTACTGAGCAAAAGTTTGCTCCTTTCCCATCACCTTCAGCAAAATTAAAAGGAGCAACTTTGAAAACTACCTCTTTTTTCAGAACAGCTTGAATTAGAAGATTGCTAATAAAGCTCTGGGAAGAAAGACAAGACTAAAGGACTAATCATCCCAATATTTTCAGTCTCTTCCAATCTTCTTTATGAGAAGCAGCAGAAAGGCTGACTGTATTCGGCATCAGAGGAAGGTGTCTCATTAATCACCTGTTTCAATCTCGGAGTTTCTACTCAACCCTTGTTCACCTTTAATTTTATTCTAATTATAAGTAAAACAATACAAATTCTTGGACTATTCACTTTTATATAATTTCTACTGACAAGGTTCAAAAAGACTTCCTTCTAATCTGTCTAATATTTCAACCTTTAACACACAGATTTTTTGAAGACTCAAGTCTACCATAAACATAAACTTCCTGATTTTTTAAATTTTACATTCTTTTCTTTACCTTAAAGGAGAGATCTTAGTAGTCACGGTCTTTTCTCATGTAGCAGCATTTCCATTTTTCTCTCTGACCGATTATTTTTCTGTGGTCACATGTCATTCTTCTTGCGAATTTACTCAATACTACTTCTTGATTATTCAAATTACTTATTTTTAAACACATGAAAGGTATTATGATGTTTCCAATGTCTATCCTTGAAGTACTCAACATTTTCTTTCTCTTCCAACTTTCTGTCACACAAAGTTCTTCCTCACAGAATTTTATATCTCCTCTTCTTTTCTACCCTGGAGTCTTCCCGGACACTCTAATTCTATAACATTAGTATGTGTATCTTCTTTTTCTCCTGGTCTCCCTTTCTTTGCCTGTCTTACTCTTTCTCATCTTTCTCTTTTACAGGTGTCATAAAATCACCATTGCTTCAGTAAATCAGTATGATAATTCATCAAGATAAACACTGCCCTAGTAATAAATCCAAAGAGAAGTTATTTTACACACATGTAATGGTAATAGCAAACATACTAAGTATGGCTTTAAAACCATTTTATAAAAGTTAGAGAAATATTCTGCATGTTTTTCTCTGATAACTATAAGTGAATAACATATTTTTAAAATAACTTTTATATGAAATATGAAAACACATATAATTAAAGTATGTCTATTAGTTATGGGTTCATAAGCTTATCTGTTTCCCTAAAGATACCTAGCAGATTTGAAAAATAGTATTGTCATGTACAGGAACTGTAAAGTAAAGTATTTTGGTACTAATATCACATTCATGGTTTCTCAGAATTCTGACAATAATCAGCAAATCAGATCTGAAAATGTATTTATGGCAAGCATATTTTAAAAACTTAGCTTAAAAATGATATTTTCTGTTGAAATAGTTTACTATTTGAAAAAAGTTTCAGATATCTAGATGCAGAAAGAGTACAACAATTATGGTTTTAAATAGTTTACTTTCAACAGAAAACCTCTGTCACAGTTGGCCTTACAAAGAATAGCCCAAACATATGCTATTTCTAGAATGTTTTTAATATAATTCATTTTGGGACTGAAATAAACTTACAAATGGTACAGCCTATATTGTTATAACTCATTACTTTTATTAAGAATGAATGCAATGTGGTACTTTAATTTTAGCAATATTGTCATTCTCAATGATTAGATACTACCTGTTTCTGTACAAAGCATAACGATTAAGAGACCAAGTTCTCAAATAAAACTCCCTGTCTTCAAACCTAGCATTGCATATAATAATAAGTTATTAAACCACTCTATAACTGTTCCATTTTCTTTAAAACTGACGAGAAATAATGAGATATCATTCCAGGGTTACTAAAGAAGACAGGTAAGGAAAGATGCTTAGAATTAGGTCTAGCAATAGTTGGTGACCAATGTTATCTACTCCTACCATATAAATCTAATTAGCTATTAACATAGTCTTCAAAATTATAACAAACATATTTTTTAAATGCATATATGTATATTATTCCTGCTATTTGTGATGTTAAAATCTACTGATTATCCATTTATTCCTGACCAAAGAATACATAAAAGTAATCTGCTGCTCTTGTTTATTAGTATTTTACTGTGGAGAAACTCAGTGTCTGAAGCAGGTAAAACACTATCATCATGTAATTAATTATTATGTTCTTCTTGATATTATTATCTTTATTCTCCAATCATGATTTATATCACAAAGGTCTTAGTGCATTTCTCTGGCAAATACAGCATTCATTTCATAAACCTTACAGAATCACCTACTATAATGTTTCACAAAATGAGGGATTTGACATGACTCTATTGTGTTGCTAGCAGCAATTTAAAAATAATGTAAATAGAAAATAATATAACAGAAAATAATAAATTATAAATGATAAGGTCCTTTGAATCTTCTTTTGTTCTATTGTTCAACTATGTGTGTGTGCTCCATGTTTTGTAGTAGATGGTCACAGCACCCCTCTCCACCCTAAAATTGAAAGACACAGATACAGCAATGTGATCTCCACAACATGTGAGGTCACAACAATAAAACACAAAACCTGTCATTGAGCAATTTTCATTAGTATAGAGGGGCAGTGTCTACATGGGAATAACATAGGTAGCAAGGGCAAACTAATGGAGCTGAAATGTAAAATATTTCAACATCACTGTTTCGGGGTCAGAAAGGTAAAGGATTGGGAAAAGTTTTGTATAAGCTGTAGTGCTTATGATGGTTTTTGAACAAAGAGTAAGTAACTAAGACCTGAAAAACCCATTGACGAAAGGCCTAAAGCACTTGTGAAAATCCACACAAAATTCTAAAAAAAAATTTACTACAATCAGAGCTGCCCTTTAGCCTTCTGAAGACTGGTCAGTTTCACTCAGTCCAGGTTATTTTGGAGCTACTATCTACTTCATCTAAATTTCTAGAGTACACGTGAGGCAAACTGTTTAAGTGAGACGGTCCTGGGAACTTATCAGAACTACTGGGGAAAGAGGGCTTGTTTTTACTGTTCTTTTTAAGTTGGGTTGCCTGGGTTATCCTTGCCATCATTTGGAAAGAGTATTACTGTGTCTAAAGTCTAGAAGAACCAAGAATGGGAATCATACTCCTAGTAACATTTGGGCATATTAAACCAATAACATCATCTAAGCAACTGGACACTAGGAAAATTCCATTATATAAACCCCTCCAAACATCTCCCTCCTTTTTGAACTAAACTAGTCTTTGGTTCTTGTTTCTTCAAAAAAAATTAGAGTCATGAAAAACATAATTATGTCCAGATATTATATCTTTGAGTGATGTGATTTAGAATGTTTTCACTAAGGCTTGTGTCCAGACCAGAGGGAAGAGTGTGCTGTGACTGATTAGTGAACTCCATCGGACACTGAAGGGATTTCACTGTGACACGTGTTCTACTTTAAGTGTTTACAAGTAGCCAGTGGCTACTGAATTAGATAGCCCAATACAGAACTTTTCTATCACCACAGAAAATTATATTTGGCTGTACTGGTCTATACTCTTTGCAAAGAACCTTATATATACAGCTACAGTGGGTTAATAAGTTCTCTCAGAAAAAGTATCTTCATCATTTTTTGTGTACTACTTAAAAATATATACAATCAAATTAAAATAGATTTTTCAGAGTAAAGATACTGAAAGCTTACAACTGAAGAAAATGAAATATCTTAATGTCTATGTGTAGCTATTTTCTTTAGACAGTATGGATCTTTGCTTTCATTCAAAAAAAGCCCATAATCCAAAAATATGAAATAGTATTTCCTCAAGAAGTAAAGTGACTCATCTGCTAAGTTAAATATATCATCAGTTAACCCATCAGAAATCTATTGCATGTGCCTATCAAGACAGTGAGCTCCTTCGTTACAAAATCCTTTTTTATTTATAATGTTTTCTTTAATACTTAGTACCAAGCCCAGCACAAAGTGTGGTTTGTCAAATGAAGAAGGAAGATGTTACAAACATTCTCTTCAAAAACATTTTTAACATCTAATTGAAAAGACCAAGATAAAACAACTTTAATATCTAATAATTGACATCAATGACAGCTTTTATAGCAAAACTTACAATGAATATAAGCATACAGATATGGAAGAATGAATCAGGTTTTATGAAAAAAGACTTTTGAATGAAACTTGTGTGCAAATAGATGAAAAAGAATGGAGGAATCAGTAAGAATACTGAAATAAAAATAAGGATCACAAGGCAAACAGTTCTATAAAAGAAGAGATTGGTGAACATAAAGAAAAATAAGGCCACTTGATGAAAAATCTTGCATGTCATGATAAACTGTTATTATATGCTACTTTTAATATTTAAAAGGTTATTGAGCAAGCAGATAACAGTCCCCTCCCCACCATCAGATTTATTTGCCATGAAAGACACTTTCATTTGAAAGTAACTGAGAGGCTAAAAATTTGAGGAAAATAAAATTACAAGTATTTCTTCATTCATTTTGTATCTTTTGATTTATTTCATTAGATATGTCCAGAGACACATAAGTACATATGTCTGCATGGACTATTTCCTCAGTGTTTTGAGATCGGTATATGTGAATATTACAAATTAGGAGTCATTTTTCAATCATCATCATGATTACACAACAGATGGCTAAATGTTTTTTTAAAGTCTTAATTATTATTTTTTGCCAATTTCTCATTCCAATCTTATCTGAAATGTCCTGCCTTTTTCTAATTGAGCATTTTATGGGGAGTGAAAAATATGCCATTTGACTTTGTTACAGTTAACAATTATGATGAATTTGAGATACATTATGCAAAAGCATGGTCATTTATTTCTTATACATTGTTCAAATCATTAAAATGTTCTTATTACACCTTTCTATGAAACATGATGATATATTTCCTTCTTAGGCTTATACACAATCTTAGGAATCATTTGGTCAATTTTCTTTTAACTGAGAAATCTGAAATCTACAGTCATGAAGTACTATGTTCAGGATTACTTATTAGTACTATGTTCATGAAGTACTATGTTCAGGATTACTTAAAAGAGTCAAGACTTCTTTTGCCATTTCAATTCTTACATAATTGTATCATATGGCTACTACTAATAATTCCTACTACTAATGCCATACCATTATTCTCAGTCACTCATACAGGCAATAGGTACTGAGACTCATATGTACTGTACTGAACAGTATCTTTATTGCTTACAATAACCCTGGAAAGTATGTGTTTTTCATACTTGAACTTTGAGAAAACCTGAGACTTAGGGAAATCCTGTAACATGTGGAGGTTACACAGCTCTAAACGAAAGTGGCAGGCTAGAATTCTCAGCCATATCTACCTAATGCCAAACCGTGAAATTATTTTCCCATGCTTTGTCTTTCTAGGCTGCACTAGATTTTTTTATACTTGTTTCTCCTATAAGCAAAATATTTGAGTTAGATTGTCAGAGTTCTTACAAGGCTGATTAATTATCACATAATTCTTAATTGATACTTGTCCTTAGCTCCAACTACTTATCATACAAATTGCATATATAATCAGTGAGATCAGTTTCTCATTTATTGAACTGTAAAATTTAAACAATGTTGTTCATTACATCTGAACTAACCATACTTAACATTTGAATCAGAATTCTTAGGATCATTAATTTCTGTTAGGCTTGTTATGATTTTAAAATAAAAAATTATACATTGAAAATCTGCATTTTTTTTCTGTGTCAAGGAATGTTACTATTCTGAAGCATTTAATTATTGGGCAAATACTATAGTAATTAATCAATTATAACATTAATGATTACCTTGTATACTACTAAACCAAACCAAATAAAAAAACACTACTATTTAAACTACAAATATCATCCATTAGGTCAATTTAGATTTCAGATATGTCTGTTTTAAAAAATGAGCATCTTAAAATCAATGAAATATGTTATTTTTAAATTGATAACTTTTCATAATCTAAATGACTAAATCTATCAAAAGAACTGTTTAAAAAGTAAATTAATTAGTAAAAAAATTAAATCTTATGTTAAGAAAATTAATTTTAAAAAGAAGTTAAAATTTTCTCATTTTTGGAGGGTCAAAGATTTTCTTGTCATACCTTAGCAAATCTACAGGATTTCATATTTTGAAAACCAGTTAACAAATACAGACAAAAAAGCCTTCTAATTTCCAAATCTCGCTTACAGCATAGCTTATACTCTGTTCCAATCCAATATTTTATCAATCTTATTTTCAACTAAATATCAATGGAATATTGATTTCCACTAAGGAGAGAAGAGTAAGATGATATATAAAAGTGGTTGTAGAATGAAAAATCATAGGATGTGGCAAAAGATAAAATATGATGTTCCTTTCAACTGTGAGTTAAAATTATTTCAGTCCCCCATTTCAGTTTTTAGCACAAGGACTTGTTACTCATGACAAAGTTCAGTAGAAAAAAGTCAATCATTAGTATTAATGTAAATATATATAATAATTAATTTGTAAGAATAATGCTGCTTAAATATTAACCTGTCACCTCAAAAAAATGGAAAAGTCTTTTTTAAAATTTATTTTTATGTATTACAGGTTTCAAAGTCAGTGGCAGACTTCTGGTTTTATCTTTAATATGTAAAGAGCTTGGAAATCTTCACTCCCATCCTTACCACAAGTAAAAAAAAAAAAGTATTGTCTTAGCTCTATCAGAGAATTCAGGTCACAGGGCAAATTGCTACATTGAAATCTGGAGAAAAATACAGAAAACCACAGCTAAGTTCAGCTTAGTGGGAGCAGAAGCCACTGTTGTTAGTAACTGGTAGGAACATTTAAATGGTAACTTTAATGAGTTGTTGGAGGTATGACTTGCTGGAGGGTGAGTATGAACTAACTTGAGAGTTAAAAACTGCAGGGCTTTAGTCTCAGGGGAATCTTATACTTGCATGGTTTTTACTTCCAGGAAATCAGCCAGGGTCTCTCAGTGAAGCTCAGAGAAAAATCCTCTGTTATTTAAGTGAAGGTAGACAAGAGGGGTGATAGGAGTGAAAGTAGCCATTTTGAAATATACCCACAGGAAAAGTAACAATATTGGAATATACACAAACCATTCTTCGTAACAAAAGCCCACCTTCCAAAAGAAAATATTTTAGTCTTATCTGAAGGAAAGGACAATTAGTCAATCCCAGCCCCTTCTAGCTTTCCTGTCCCATTTAAGGGGACAAACAAAAAGGCTAAGAAATGGTTTAGGGGTCACAGGACAAGGACTTGGGCCCACTAAAAAACAGATTTAATCATAAAATCACAGAACTCTTCTGTCCAACACTTGACCTCACATCTACAAGGTTCCCCTACTATAACGGTAGATTACACTAAGGAAGCTGCCCACAAACTTTTTTTAAGGAGTTCTTAGGGAAACCCCAAGACAACAGAGAAAAGTAAAAAACAAACAAGAAACAAACTAGAGGAAACTGAAGCTTCTGCAGCTATGGCAAATATTAAACAGAGCCCAGCTACAGTCAGATTAACATAAAACCTCACACCAAAATTATTACCACTCAAATTCTATTGTTCAATATGACATGTCTAGCTTTTCACAAAAATTAAAAATCATGATAAAAGGCAAGTAGAATGCAGTCTGAGGAAGACAAAGCAAGCATCAGACCAGACTCAGATGTGACACAAATTTTTGAATTATCAACAAAGGAGCTTCAAGTAACTTTAAGTATTATGCTAAAGGCGCTAATGAAAAGTTGACAACATGCAAAAACAGATGGATAATATAAACAGAGAGATAAAAACTGTAATACATAATGAAAACAGAATGCTAGAACTCAAAACAAGGTAGTAGAAATTAAAAGTGTATTTGATGAAGCATCAGTAGACTGAACACAGCTGAAGAAAGAATCAATGGCCTTGAATCAATGGCTTTGAAGAAATGTGAATTAACCACACATAAAAAAGACAAAAAATTATTCTAAAAATGAGACTGAATATCCCAAATGCTAGGACAATTACAAAAGGTATAACATATACCTAATTAGAATCCCAAAATAACAAGGAAGAGAGAAAGAATCAGGAGAAATATTTAAAGTAATAATGGCTGGGAATTATCCAAAATTAAAGACAGAAACCAAGCCATGTATACAGGAATCACAGAGAACATGAAACAGTATAAATACCAAAACTCAACATCTAGGAATATCATGTTCAAATTGCAGAGAATCAAAGACACAGAAATCTTCAAAGAAACCAGAAGAAAAAAAGAAAGCACCTTAAATATAGAACAAGAAGGATAAGAATTACATCATATTTCTTGTCAGAAACCATACATTACAGAAGATAACATAGTAAAGTGCTTAAAGTGTTGTAAAAACAAAACAAAACAAACCCTACAATTCAGTATTCAGTAAAATTATCCTTCAAACATGAAAAAGAAATAAAGACTTTCTCAGACAAATAAAAACTGCGGAAATATATTGCCACTAGTCCTGCCTTGCAAGAAATGTAGAAAGAAAGTTATTCAACAGGAAGAAAAATTACATAATTCAGAAACTTAGATCTATAGAAAGGAAGGAACATATAAAGGTAACCTAAAATCTTTTATTTTCTTATTAGTAATGAACCTGACAGATAGCTGTTCAAAATAATAATAGTAACAAAATATTGAGTAATTATAGCTTTTAGAAAAGTTAATAAATGACAGTAATAATAAAAATAATAAGAGGGAGGAATTAGATATACGCTTTTATAAGGTTCCTGTGTTACCTACAAAGTGGTGTATTGTTATTTGAAAGTGGGCACAGTTTCACTGTAAATGTATACTTCAAACTAGAGAAACCACTAAAACGTTTTAAGAGGTACAATTGATATGTTAAGACAGTAGAAATCATGGAATCATATAACATTCTTAAAAATAGAAGATTCAGGAAAAAGAGATTTAAAAAAACAAAGAATACAACAAAGACAACAGTTACAAACATGGTAGGTGCTGATCAAACTATCAATAATTACTATAAATATGAAAGTCTAAAAACACTAACTAAAAGAGGCTGCTAAAGTATATTTAAAAACAAGAACTAATTTTGCCTATTAAAAAACCCACTTTAAATTTGACACATAGATTAAAAGTAAAGAGATAGAGAAAGATAAACCATGCTAACACTAAACAAAAGGATATTGGAAGGGCCATATTAATTTCAGACAAAGCAGACTTCAAAGCAAGGAAAATTATCAGGGATATGATGAGGTGTTCCATAATGATAAAGGAGACAATTCTCTAAGAAAATATAACAATGCTTAATGTACTTACTCCTAATAATGGAGCACCAAAATATATAAGGTGAAAATTAACAGAACTCCAAGGAGAAATAAACAAATCCATTATGACAGTTGGAAACTTTAATACCTCTGATAAAAACAGAATACTTTCTGAGGCATAAAGTATAATTCAACCAATTTAAAAGGACAAATGTAAAAGCAGTATACAAAGTATGTTCTCAGGCCACAATGGGAATCAATAACAGAAAAATAGAAATCAATTAACAGAAAGGTAGAAAATTGTCAAGTATTTGGAGATTAAATAACAGAATTCTAAATAACATAAGTCAAAGAAAAACCCTCAAGAAAAATTTCAAAATATTTTAAACTAAGTTGATACAACTTATCAAAATCAGTGTGATGCTGTCAAGGCAGTGCTTAGAGGCAAATGTATAGCATTGAAGGTGTGTATTAGAAGAGAAGATAAAAAATGAACAAGCTTCCATCTTAGGAAAACACAAAGAAGAACAACATATGCCTACAACAGTCAGGGAAAAGAAATGGGGAAATCAAGAAAAATTAAAACCAGGAAATAGAGAAAATCAGCAAAATCAAAAACTTGTCCTTTGAAAAGATCAACTGATACAACTATAGGTAGGCCAATCAAGAAAAGAGAGAGAGAGAGAGAGAGGAGAAACAAATTACTAATATCAAAAGTAAAAGAGGGGTCATAATATTGATCTCTTAGGGGTTGAAAGGAAAATAAATCAATAACAAGAATAACTCTATGCTGAGAAGTTTGAAAACTTAGATGAAATGGATAAATTATTTAAAAAGCACAAACTACTATAACTCACATGAGGAGACATGGGTAATCTGAATAGGCCTATATCTAATGAAGGAAAATTAATAAATAATTAATAACCTTTTAAAAAAGAAAGTACTGGGTCCAGATGGCTTCACTGATAAATTTTACCAAACATTAAAAGAAGAAACGGTGTTCATATAGTCTCTTTCAGAAAATAGGAGAAGAAATATCTCCAAACTTATTCTATGAAGTCAGCATTACCGTACTACCAAAATCAGATAAAAATATTATAGAGAAGGATTACCCTAGGTTAATATCACTCATGAACATAGATTAAAACATCTTTAACAAATATTCACAAATCAAACCCAATAATGTACAGAAAATATTATACAAAACAAACAAGATTTCCAGGGATATGAGGCTGGTTTACTCTTTTAAAATTGGTTAATGTAATCTATCACCATCAACCAACTTTAAAAAATAAACATATGATTATATCAGTTGATGCAGGAAAAAGCACTTGACAAAACCCAATACTAATTTATGATGACTTTCAGAAAACTAAATATGAATTTGATAAAGAACACAAATATAATATCTATAGCTTAATATCACACTTAAAGGTGGGAAACAAGATGCCTTTCTAACACACTTCTGGACATCTACCCAATTGAATTAAAAGCATGTTCTAACATACTCCTAGGTATCTATCTAATTGAATTAAAAATATGTCCATACAAAGTATGCATACACAAATGCTTATAGCAGCTTTATCTATAATCACTAATTTGGAAGCAACAAAAATGTTCTTCCAACTGTAGTTCATCCATAAAATGGAATACTATACAGCAACAGAAAAAAGCTTAATGCTACTAAAAAAATGGCAGAACCTTAATGCATATTGCCAAACAAAAGAAGGCAGTCTGAAAAATCACATGCTGAATGATTTCAACTATATAACCTTCTGCAGAAAGTAAAGAAATAAAAAATTAGTGGTTGCTAGATGCTGGTTAGGGGAAGGATGAATAGATGGAGCACAGGAGATTTTTAAGGTGATAAAATTATTCTGTAATGATAGAACACTGAAACAGAATAATGCTGTAATGGTAGACACATGACATGACATTATGCATTTGTTAAAACCTGTAGGAAATTACAGCACAGAGTAAAACAATATAAACTATGGGCTATGCCAATAATAACATATCAATAGTAGTCCATGAATTGTGACAAATGTGCCATGCTAATGCAAGATATTTAAAAAGCAATATAAGAGCCGGGCTCGGTGGTTCAGCCTGTAATCCCGCACTTTGGGAGGCTGAGATGAGTGGACTGCCTGAGCCCGTGGGTTCGAGACGCGCCTGGGCAACTTGGCGAGACCTCATCTCTACAATAAATCAAAAAATTGGCCGGGCATGGTAGTGCGCGCCTGTAGTTCCAGCTACTTGGAAGGCTGAGGCGGAAGGATCGCCGGAGCCCAGCAAGTCGAGGCTGTGATGACCGGGAGCAGCCACTGCATTCCAATCTGGGCAACAGAGCGAGACTCCAACTCAAAAATAAATAAAATAAAATAAAACAAAATAAAAAAGCAATATAGGAACTTTATAGTGTCTGCTTGTTTTGTAAAACTAAAACTGTCTTAAAAATTAACATCTATTAATTTAAAAATGAAGTCAATAGCAGAAATTAAAACTCTGACTCCAGTGAGCACAGAACATCAATCAAGTTGCTCATGTGGTAAATAACAAAAACAAGTCTACTGTTACTTTTTTTTTCAAGAGCCCAGGCTGGACTTCCGGGGTCAAGAAATCCTCCTGCCTCAGCCCCCTGAGTAGCTGGGATGACCAGCATGCAGCCTGCTGCTACTTTCAAACACCATATTGGGTTCTAAAATGTCAGGAAATATGCAGAACTAATAAAGACCTTTATTCCCATTTTTACATTAGCCTTGTGAGTTGCACATAGCTTAAAAATAAAATGGCTATCCCTTTTTTCTCAGTTTACTTGTTTTGGCAATAAAGGTAGAAGAACATAAGATATTAAAAAGAACTTCCACAACAACAAAAAATTAATTTTGACCTCATGAAAATAAATAAAACTTAATTCCTTATCAACTACAACCATAAAGTCAACATTAAGCACTCCCTTAATCCTAGGTATGATCTCAAGTGTTTTACATGCTTTACATTCTTTAAATGAGTTCTCAAAATAACTATATGAATCAAATGCAATTATTATCCCCATTTTACAGATGAGGGAATCATGGTCTAGAGAGGTTAAAGTAATCATTCAAGATTAAAGAACCAGATTTCAAACTGGGACGTGGGGATTTAAAGCCTGCATTACAGTGGACATATTGCCTCTCAATTCTGGGAAACCTTGTGTAAAATTTATCACATGAAGTATATTTCAATAATTGTAAGCAAGATTGATCACAACAATGCAGCTAAAATAGAATACTCAGATATATAAAAATGCTCCATTATATGTCAATCTGGAATAATATTTTGAGCAAATATTTTTATAAACTTAAATGCTACCTTTGCAGAAATGTGTGCATGTTCCCATGTGCACATGATCATGTGTTTGTGTATTGTGAGAAAGATACACACAGAGAGAGAAGATTTTAAGCCATTGAAAAATGTCTCCTTGTCAGCCGGGCTTGGTGGCTCAGCCTGTAATCCCGCGCCTTTGGGAGGCTGAGGTGAGTGGATTGCCTGAGCCCGCGAGTTCGAGACCCGCCTGGGCAGCGAGACCTCATCTCTACAATAAATCAAAAAATTAGCCAGGTGTGGTAGCACGTGCCTGTAGTTCCAGCTACTTGGAAGGCTGAGGCGGAAGGATCGCCGGAGCCCAGCAGGTCGAGGCTGCGGTGGCCGGGAGCGGCCACTGCACTCCAGTCTGGGCAGAGTGAGACTCCAACTCAAAAAAAAAAAAAAAATGTCCCTTGTGTTAATTTTGGATTATAATAATTTGAACAGGTCACCAAGGTACAACAACATAACTACTGACTATACCGATGGGGGGTCTACAAAGCTATATATCTCATCTCTGCCTTCTTTCCAATTTATTCAGTATGGAAAATGACACTGGTCTTCCAAAACCTTAACTTATGCTTGGAACCTTTCCATTTTTGAGGCTTATTCTAGTGTTGCTGACCATTAAAACGAATATTTCAGTAGGGCTGGAACAGTCTTATTAGCCCAAGCCAAGCTTTATATGGCTTGTGCACTTTAAGAGGTTAATCTAGCCAGCCAGCTCACTTTGTTCAGAAGTATTAAATGGAAAGACTATAACATTCAAAGAAAGGCAGAGTTCACTGGGTAAGACCTCAATCATATAATGGAGTATAAAACTCCTAGAAATTTTTACCACAATATTTTATGAAACATATGCACACACTCACTGGAACAAAACTCAATTCAAATGGCTTTGAAGGTCAGTTCAAAGTCACCACATATGCAGTATCTCTGTGAGAAATATGTACTATTTCCAAAGTGCCTGGACCAGAAGCTTCCTTTCTCTACTTGATAGTTTATCATCAGTCTAGCAGTATACTACATGAGAAAAAAGCCACCTACTACAATAATACTATTTTCAGCCAAAGTATGAGGTTTAGTCAAATATTCCAAATTGTCATACCAATACATTTTTGTGTTATAAAACAAAAGAAATCACAAAGTGTACATCTTAAGGAAGAGCTATTTTAAGTGTGGGCAAAAACTATAAAAATTAATGCAATTATGTTATTCTCAACTTCAAAACCAATTGTTGGGAAAGGAGCAAAAGACATGCAATTTCTACATTTAAAAGAAAAATGAATTAGAAATGGGCATTATTAGAGACAACTATTAGAATTATTCTGATGTTTCTAAAATGCCCAAATTCTAGGGTCGACTATGATACTCCTAAGGGGAAGGAAGTAAAGGTCCACTTTGCATGACAAAGGTCAGATTTCTGCAGGCAAAGGAGGGGACTTCTGTAGTTAACTGTTCCTGGGTTACCACTGTCTGGGGAAGGTCCTAAAGGTCAAGAAAGGTTCCAAATTGTGCTCACTGCTTAAGGGACATCCCCAGGGTGACTTTAATCAATTTAGGTCATTAGGACTTTTCTAACTCTGGCTCCAGTTTTGCTCTCGTAAATCTTGCTAATACATATTGGTGATTCAGTAGTGATGGAGACTTAAAATAAATTAAGAGTATTTAGTTTCATATACAGATCAAAAGATAGAACACACTCATTTAAAGACTTCTTTTAAATCTAAGATTGAGTTCAATGAAATCCAAGCAGACAACATCGATTTGGAATCTGGTCTTAGAGAAAAGCATAACTCTGTAATAGTTGTGCTGGTGTTTACACTAGATGGTCAATGACACTATTCTAGATTTCATGGAGCATGATGTGGCTTCACACAATGTTATCTTAAACTGCTTCCTCAATCACCACATATGTTTTATTGTGGTAAAATTTTATTGTTTACTTTTTCTTGTAATGACTTTGAATCACTGAAATACAACAAATGCTGAAGTGAAAATTAGTATTTGACAATATATCGATGCTCGTCTTTTAGTGATTATATATGTCTAAATTTTCTCAAATGGACTTGGAAATACACCAAATAGATTGTATTTATAAAAGATGGAAGAGTTGAAGAGTTCCGCCTATTTTGTAATTAATGAAGGGTATCTCTAAATATTTTAGATAGTGCGTAGAAAACATCTGTATTTAATTATACTTTTCTTAAACAGACAATGGGAATTGAATTAAGGAATATTTGGAAACCCCTACAGAGATATTAAAGTATTAATGGCTGTTCAAGAACTTTATTGCTACAATGCTTGAAAATGTTTGGTTTTATAGATCAACAGCCTGACACTTCATAAATATCAAGGAAAAAACTGGAAGAAACTGGAAATTATGGGTAAATACAGAGAATATAACACTAGAAAAGACCAGCGATTTTCACTGTTATATCACATAATCAGGCACATAAAATCTCTTGCATACTTGTGCAGATGTAAATAGGGTTTATAACAAATATTCTGAGCAGAATTTCTTTTTGAATTTTGTTGTGGAGTGAAAATTTCTAGAAGACTAAGTTAACAACTTGTTATTTATTCTTCACAGAGGAAAAAACCATAAGCTGTTCACATGAAAACAGTGAGACACAAAGTATTGAAAAAGATCAGATTTTCTTTCTGGATGCTTACTGTAAGTCCCAAATGCCACTTATTTTCAAAGTTAGTATCAGTTCTCAATCTCCCAGTGCTAAGAGTATATTCAAAGGCTATGTGCTCAGCAGGATAGAAGTCTTTCTCTGTGAATGTAACTGTATCACTCATCAGTAACCCCTGCCATAAAGAGACTCCATATTTTCCTTCCTTTCAGTGACTCCTTAGGCTCTTGAATGCCTGTCCCTGCCCTGAGACCTGGGACAATGTCCACACAATCTCCATCAATAGCTCGTACTCATGCCACTGGTACAAATAAATGTCAAGACTGCAGATCAAAGCCGTCTCCACATTCTAAAGCTTATGTTCTTTATGGACCAATTTTCATAAACTATACTCCACATTTTAAAAATACAAAGACGTTCCCTCCTTGCTTGCTTGCTTGCTTTGAATCCAGATAAGTTTATTTATTAGAAAGACAATCTGATTTGTGATAAAAGTGTGAAATTTTGATACGACATATAAAACCCAGCCATTCTGCCTTTGTATAGCCTTCTATTAAAGTATTTTACAATACCTATCATCTTTTAGTAGAAATGCAAAAATAGCCTTTGGGCTATTAAAAATAAAAAGCACAGACTGCTCTGTAATACTTAAACATCTTTCCCAGTGCCCTTGCCCAATATGGGCAAGATGGTGGATAATAAATTCTTATTCATGATTGATTTTATTTTTGAATCTTCATTATGCTACAGGTAAATTATATGATGGAAAATAGCTTCATCATGTGTTTTTAACAATCTACATCCATTTTAATTACCCAAAATTGCTTGGGAAAATGAATATAATTATTTGAAGTCATCATCACTCTGTAGGTTCATATATAAATTAAATAAATCTATACTTCTGCAAGTGGACCTGAGTAAAATATAACTAGACCAAACTATTGTCTATGAATATCAATTCAGATCAGTTGTAGAAATAAAACGTTTTTCATTTGCTACTGTCTCTAAAGAAATATAGTTAGCAAAGAACATAAGATTTAGAATAGAATGTACACAAATGCTATATCTATGCATTTCTAGTTAAAGTTTGGGCATATTTATGATAACAGTAAGAACATATAATGCATGAAATATGTACATATCAGAGTGCTCAGAAAGGAGAAAAATTTGGGAAACAAATACAGGCCTTAGAACCACAGGTTGTTTAACAACTTCCAAATAGTAACTTCATTGTGCTAGTTTCCCTGAACAAATTTTAACACAACTACCTGCAATTATTAGGTACAAATCTTCACTCTGGCTTCTCTTGTAATCCATGAGACATTTGGCAAGTCACTCACACAAGAAGGTAGCCCTTAGCCTTACCTGTTTTTACCAAATCAACAATTAAAATTTAAGGTTTATAAAATATTTGTCAGGGAAAAAAATCAGTTTACTATCTGCATTTTTGTACAAGATGGTTGAGGCTTAGCAGAAAAACAGGTTGATGAAGAATATTCCTGAGACCCTTATTCATGGAGAAGAGCTGAATTTTCTGAGAAATAAAATTTAAATTTTTTTTTCGTTCTACCCTTTATCCCTAATAAGATAATAATCCAACTAACATTCAACTACAAGTATCTTTGAATTTTTAAAAAGGTACTTTGACTGTATACTGAATCAACAGATAAATAAGTAGGAGAGAGAGAGAGAGAGAGAGAGAGAGAGAGAGAGAGAGTGTGTGTGTGTGTGTGTGTGTGTGTGTGTGTGTGTGTGTGTGTGTGTGTGTATGTGTGTGTTCACACACATGCAGGTGTTCATGAGCATGTTTGTTTATGCTAGGGGCCAGGGTGTGGAGGTTATAGGATCTACAATTCAAATCCATCGATTTTCCTGTAAATATATGGCAAAATGAAACTACAGGTAGGCTATGGAAGAGCAAGTGAGTTTCTTGTTAAACCAACTTACCAGTTTTTCGAAGAGGGAAATCATCCTTTGCATCTTGTGCTCCTGGTAATGTGTATTTGAAGGATGGAGATGTTCCACTAAGGGGTGGAGAGCTTTGATCCAATGATGTGTGGTGGGCAGCCCTAGGAAAGACAAAGAAGTATCACTGTTTACCCTGGAGTTTTGACTGCATGTTGGTCAGCAACAATCAGTAGCACATGCTGTGCACATGCCTCAGCTGTGTTTATGCTCTTTCTTCTTAGTGTATACAAACCACAGACTCATACAACCAAGTTCACTGTAGTGGTATGTTATGGAACGATGCAGGAGTCCTAAGGATGCCCACCGTTTCCAGTCATACACTCACAGAGCAAAGTTGGCTTTGCTAAAACAGAATTTACTGAGTCTGAGCTTTTGATAATTTGAGATTATCGTGTCTGTTTTCTTAAGAGCTATACTGGAGAAATCTTTTAGTCAACAATGTAGAACATCCAAGGTAAAAGTAAACACATATAACATATAAGGATTTCGTTTTTAAAAATTGTTAGTGGATGAGAGTAGCTTTTTTACTGAAAAGACAGTATTGTGTCAACAGCCTCAGGTCTCCTGACTTTCTTTTGAAATAGTTAGTGATTTTGATTGACACTTTGAAAATGTTCTTCAGAGATTGATTTCTCAAGTCAGTTGACACTCATGAGAGAAATTATGTAAATCATTAAAAAGTATTTACAAAAAAAACCTCTGGAATCTGTCTGCTACCTTTTTTTGGAGCAAAGAAGGACCGATACCTATAGAATAGGCTTATAATTACAATAACTCTTTAAATAGAACTGCTGGAATGTTTATAATTTCAATATAACAAAGTAATCAAATACTGCTCCTATCCTTGATGATGTGAAGAATTGAAAAATGTAAATGTAAAATTCTGTGGTCATCTGGCAAACACTTTTATGAGAGAAATGAAATAATTATCTATTAGTCTATTATCCATATATGATTTGCATATCAATTACTTGACCTGATTTTTTAAGAACACCACTTCTTTTATGTTATATGGGAAGATTTGTGTATTGCATAGCATCTCTTTACAGAACTTGGGAAATATGGCTCCAAAAACTATATGACCACGGTGTATTCAGTTGTCAGTTTATGTGTCAGAAGCTTAGCTAGTATTTTACTGGGTGGGAAGAAATGAGATGAGGTGGGCAGAGATAAACTATTCAGTGAAGACTTCGATTTATTTATTTGGCAACTTCCTTTCTTCTCTGCCCCATTCTCCCTTATCTTTCTTCCTGCTTTCCTACCTTCTTTTTAAACTGAGCCAAAACTCTTCTGAACTTCTAAAAATAGCTCAGACCTCCACTTTATATCAAGTCAAGTAAAACAAAATCACATCCTGCCAAATCTTCAGAATTTATTGTATAGATAGCAGATGTACCATTTGAGAATAGGGAAACTCAAAATACAAATTATTTTCTATACCACACCTCTCATTTGTCAGTTACTCATTTGCTAAAGAACATACACACTTCCATGCCCTACAATGATAAATGCTAACATTTATTAAGCACTGCTCTCTGTTATGAACTTTACCACATTTTTTCATAGGGCTGTCCCAGCAACCCTAGAAGGCAGGTACTATTATTATCCTGTTTTTATAGAGAAGGAAACTGATCCTTAGAGAATTCAAGGAACTTGCCCACAGCCACACAGCTGAGAAATGGCAGGCCGGGGATTTGTGCCCAGGTTGGGTCAAGACAGAACCTGGGTTCTTTACCCTGGGAATGAAGACAGCCAAACACTGAACATACGTGTACCAGAGCTTGGGATGGCGGCTCACGGAATGATTTTTTCCATTAGTTGGAGTGTCTTTTGTTGCTGATTTACTCAATAGGAATTCTTGAAGCTTCTGCTTTACTTCTGTACTTGCCACTGCCCCTGAAACACACACACACAGAAACAGATGTTGGCTGTGAGTTTTGTCCTCCCTGGCCTCTAGAATATTTAACAAAGATTAAGAAGTAAAAATCACTAGTTGCAGCATATAAAGTTTTCCTATTAAAAGAAGAAACCACAGTCTAAATAGGCATTAGAAAATAGCACAGTAATGCTTTGTAACTACTGCTCAAACTGCCAATTTTCAAAAGACCTTTAATGATTTCCTAAATTGCTTTTGGAAAAAGGGGAATCCCAGAATTAATTCTAACTTTTTTTTTTTTAGTTAAAAAAACATACGGCTGAGGAACTAAATAGTTTTTAATAATTAAGAATGTTAGTTTTTAATAATTAAGAATGTCAAATCCATACTAGATCCTTTAAACACATTTTTTTTTTCCTTTTTGAGTCAGAGTGTCACTCTTTCTCCTAGGCAGGGGTGCAGTGGCATGATTACAGCTCACCACAGCCTCGATCTCCTGGGCTCTCAGGTGATCCTTCTGCCTCAGTTTCCCAAGTAGCTGTGACTACAGGCGAGTGCCACCCTGCCCAGCTAATTTTTTGAGGTTTTTTGTAGAGATGAGTCTTACTATGTTGCCCAGGTTGGTCTTGATCTCCTGGGCTCAAGCTATTCTTCTGCCTCGTCCTCCCAAAGTGTGGGGATTACAGGCATGAACCACCATGCCCGGCTCCTCTAAACACAATAAAATAATATTTTTAGAGTTGCTAGTTTGAAAAACTTAGCTTAAGAAAAAAAAACCCTTTAAGCTTTAAACAAATATTGCTGACAATTCCAGTTCAAGTCACAAATTTGAAACCTTGCTACAACCTGATTTTGAACTGACCTACTACAGAGGAATTATTTGGATCTGTCTCCCTCTTGTGGTTAGTTCTTTTACAAGTGTTCTGCCTTCAATCTCCCCAAAGTTCGTGCAGAGACTAAATGGAGCCAAAGCTTGAATTACAGAACAATTATTACTTGGGCAAGAGGAAGGAAGCCATAGTGAGGAGATGTGGACGTGGGTTTTTGTATTAAACAGAATAGCTTACTCTAGACCGCTTTAATATGACATTATTTTTAAGGATCCAAACAACAGAAATGAGCACCCTTGCCAAATAATGCTAGGGTGCATTATTTGAGATGTTCTGCAGATTGAATAACAAGAACTGATAGGTGAATGTCAAAATGTTACAGTTGCATCTGTAATTTATTCTTTCAGTTAAACACAGAAATTTTGACAAGTTTAATTCCACTCTGTATCAGGCTTCGTTCTGAATGATGATCAGCTACAGTGAGGGAAGAGTCCATCTTTTACCCTGGTTGGTGCCTCTTACTTTCTCGTCCTCTATCTTTGCCTCTGAGAGTAGGAAGCTGCTGTTCTCTGCGATGCCTCTCTACTTCCTGTTCTTGTCTCTGCTGCTCCAGTTTCTGCTCCTTTTCTAGGAGTTCTTGTTGCTGTTTTATGGCTAGAAGTTCCTGTTGCAACTTGCGAGAAGAGAAAGACATGAGAGTGTGCAATTTCTTCAGGCTTCATAGTCATCACCGATCAAAACTGAAATGTTATGAGCTTTTGGAACTTGTTTGCATTTAGTTTATATTTCACTCACTTTTCCTACACTGTTGAAATTTAAAGGCAAACAACTAATGCCATGATGATCTTAATGTCATCAGAAAGCAAGTTTTTAGATTGCTCCATTACCTGTGCCTCCCTACAAAAAAAAAAAAAACTACCAAATTCACTTGGGTCTTCTGGTTTCTATTAATTAAATCTTTAGTTACCATAATAATTTTGCTTTGTACATATGAAACAGGCAATGGTAGGGACTGTTCAAAAGTCTATTTCACAAAGTTTCTCACATTATAAACATAATGGAAATCTTCAGTTCTGATCCTGAGAAATGATGTGAAAATAATCAAAGTGAATAGAATGGTGATATATAAGTTAATTTGGGGACAGTCTATTTAAAATAAATGAATGATAAACGTTTTAAAACTTTACTGAGAAAGTCTCAACAGACTAATGCAATCTGTATATCCATAATAGGTTCTTCTCTCAAAACAGCAAGTCTTATTCTTTCATCCAACACATAAAAATCTTTAGATTAGAGATGCTGGTCAAGAAAAAAATCACATCTATAAAACTACAACTTTAATGCACTATTGTTTGACTTTCTGAATCCTTGAATTCACTTTCAATGAATAACATAAATATGAAGTATTCTTAATAGCCATCTTCAGATGTCATTTCCTTTTAGACTGAGAAGTATATATCTATTAAGAATAGCAAATGTGTCAACTGAAGAATAACTAAAAACACTGAGCTCTACTTTGACTCTGGCATTACGGGATATGAGATCTTAAGTTACAAAACTACTCAGAATCATGACCACATATGTAAGACAGAGTATAATCTCACTCATGTCTCATATTCATAATGTACATAAAATTCAGTTTTTAAGTTTAAATCATACTCATTTTAATTATTATTACCACAGGTTGAGTATCCTTAATCCAAAAATCTAAAATTGGCAACACTCCAAAATCCAAAACTTTTTTCGAGTGTGCCAACAAGTAGAAAATTTCACACCTGACATCATGTGATGGGTTTTAGTCAAAACACAGGCACACAACACACAGTTGATTGAGTACTCCCAAAGAAAAAAGACTTTCCCAGCCCTCTCATATCAGCAAAGGTATATTTTCTCTGGCAAAATCCAGACTCCCCCACACAAGCACACCCAACAAAGGGTAATAAGATGGTACACGTGCAGGCCAAACACACCAACAGCAGGTAACCCACATTCAGCATCAGGAATGATGGTGATGCCAAACAATCACAGATGGTCCACATGAGCAGCTGTGACTGTGACACTTTAGCTTTCTGATGGTTCAAAATCCACACGATTTTTTTCAAGTGAAAAATTCTTCAAAATGTATCCAATTACCTTCAGGCTATGTGTGTAAAGTATACAAGAAAGTATACAGGAAATATAAATAAATTTCATGTTTGAAAGTGGGCCCTATCCTCCAAGATCTCTCATTATATATGTATATGCAAACATTCCCAAATCCAAAAATATCCAAAACACTCTTAGTCCTAAGCATTTCAGATAAGGGATATGCATTCTGTATTTGTAATATCTGATACTAAAAAATGTGTAATTTATTTTTATATTAGATAGGTACCTAGAACTCTGAATTTTACACAAAACTCTGACTTTCCTTCTACCAAAAACTAGAACAAAAATTAAAAGCTATATGGAATGGCATCAACATCCCTCTGGAGCAATAGGAAGTTAATGCTAATGTCAATTATGACAGCCTCTTCATTCCTAGAAGGATATAGTTAGAAACATTTCTGAATATTCTTTATATGAAAATCTGTGGCATTTTGGCTTTGATATACAGTCCCTTAATGGGTGTTTTTATATATTCCATTTGTAGCATAAGAATTCATAACTCTGCTTAAACTCTGCCTTAATGTTAATTCTGTAGATATCAGGGTTGGTCAAATTGACTCAGTGCTTCACCCAAAGCCTCAATACACATTTCTTAGGAATATTGAAAAGCACACAGTTACTATTCATTTTCAAAGATTGCAAGAATGAGGTTTAAAACAATAGAAATAAAATATCATCCCTCTTTTTTTTTTTTTTTTTTTTTGAGTTGGAGTCTTACTCTGTCGCCCAGACTGGAGTGCAGTGGCCATTCCCAGCCACTGCAGCCTCAACCTACCACGCTAGCCAGAATTACAGGTACGCTACCATGCCCAGCTAATTTTTGATTTATTGTAGAGATGAGGTCTCACCAAGTTGCCCAGGTGGGTCTCGAACCCTCGGGCTCAGGCAATCCACTCACCTCAGCCTCCCAAAGCGTGGGATTACAGGCTGAGCTACCGAGCTGGGCTCATCCCTCTATTTCTAGATGTTCTGGTCCAGGAGAGAGGCAGAGTGACTTAGGAGCTTTGAAATAAACAGGACAAGGCTGAAAATCTTGGAGCAAAACACTTACTGGCTGTATAGCCTTGAGAAAGTAATATTATTTCTCTCTAGTTCAGTTTACTAAGTGCAAAAATGGGGTAAAAGCATCTAACTCGACAAATGTTGATTATTTTAGAGAAGCCAAATATTTAAAAGCTTTTATAATCAAACCATAATATACTGTGTATCTTCCTCATAAAAATAGAAATCTATTTACTTATTTATTTTTCGAGTCAGCATCTTACTCTGTTGCCCAGATTGGAGTGCAGTGGCACAATCACAGCTCACCGCAACCTTGACCTCCTGGACTCAGGTGATCCTTCCGCTTCAGCCTCCCAAGCAGCTGGGAATACAAGTGCACACCATCATGCCCAGGTAATTTTATAACTTTTTTTTGTAGAGACGAGGTCTCACTTATCGCCTAAGTTGGTCTCAAATTCCTGGGCTCAAGCAATCCTCCCATCTTGGCTTCCCAAAGTGCTAGAATTATAGGTGTGAATGACTGCGCCTGGCCAAAATAAAATCTAAATGAGTGCTAAAAGCATCAACTTTTAACTTTACCCATAAAAAAGTGACAAACAAAATAAATTTTAAAATTTCAAAAGTAAAAACTTTTTAATCTTAACAAAATTTGTCTTCAGTTTCTGAGAAAACAATTCATTACTTTGGGAAATTATTTTAAAAGCTAAATTTTCCCTTTAGCTATTTCATAACCCGTTTTCTCTCAGAAGCCTATTTTCTAGAAGTCAATAAACCTACATTATGGTTTTGCTTGTACCAGAGAAACAATTAATTATCTACTTGTTACAATTATATTTTAAGTAAAATTAAACAATAAATTACTTTTTAAAATTTGCATCAATTTTCCAGCCACAAAAGTCACAAAGTATAAATTTTAAAAAAGCACTTGAAACAGTAACTTGTCAGTATGTCCCTGTATTTAGGGTTATGTGACTCACAGAAAACAGTAAAATAAGCTACATAGATTGTTAGGTCTTAAAGTATGGTGAATAGACATGTTATAAATCTCTGCCATCTTAAAAGACTGAAAAAAGAGATCCAGACTTCAATGTCCCTATTAGTACTTCAAAGGTCAAACTAAAATAATGCTTCTGCATTCATTCAAGAGTAAGTCTATAAACTAAATGAAGTTTATTCATACTTCAAAATCTAATCATGAGCTACTGATTCCATATGACCAAAAAGAAAATCCCAAAAGAAAATCCTCATTCTTATTTTTAAGGTATCTTATAGAACAGTACTATGTAAGAGTTATTTTCGTAAAGTTCACTAGTTTTTTTTTTTTATATCAAGTGTCAAAGAAACTATTTAGGAAAATAAGATAATATAAGTCTTCCAGGCTAAGGAAATACCTTGTAAAACAAGAAACATAGGGAAGAGGATGGACTTTTAATATTTTCAGACACTGAAATATTAATGTGGTAAAATTATGTAATATTAACATAGATTCATTATCTTTATTAAGCCCACATCAATATGCTTGCACTGGAGTTGCAAGCAATAGACTAAGTCCCTATAAAACAATACAATAAAATATGATATAATATAATTTATGATATTAATAACATAGTTTATATTAATACATTATCATGTATTTAAGTCATCTTGAAGGAGTTGATAAAAAATTATTATAACTATTTGCTACTTTTATTGTCAAAAAATTCCAATTATATATGTACTTAATCTGACAAAAATAGCCTTGTTTTCAAATGTCTTTGTCAAAAAGTTGAATGATCTGCTGGGCTCAGGTAATCCTTCCACTTCAGCCTTTCAAGTAGCTGGAGAAGACATTTTATAAATAAAGCTAAAGTAATATTTATCTCTGAATATGCAAAAGAACTGAAAACATAGACACATCAAACATATTCTGATAAAATAAGCCCTCATTTAAAAGCTCTGGGATATGGATATATTTCTTCTAGAATAATGTAAACAATTTGAGTCTCAAATTGTCAACTACTCCCAAAAATTCTTCAATAAATTTTGTATCAAGAGTCTACTAAAATACTTGCACTAGTCACTTTATATATACCTCTCTTGAGCCTTTTACTATGCTTTTATTTTGAATGTATACACCATGGGACATTTTTTATAAGGAAGATTAGGACATACTCAGAACATCTACTTCATTTACTCATAGACCAAAGATTTTTTTAAAATAAAAAGCTCTCTCTTCATATAAAATGACTAATTTATCCTTTCTGGTAAACAGTATATGCAGATTCTCTAGAAATATAAAATGGGTCTTTCTGGGCTCATGGTTCTTGAAGAGGGTAGTGCAGCAAATGAACAAAATCACGTAGAAGAGAAGTTATTATTTCTTACTATTGATTCTATAAGCTAAAGTACGAAGACATGTGAGAGGCTCCTTTTAGAAACAAAGCAGGTTTTTGACAGGTACTTACCCCAAAGTTTTCACTAGTATAATCACAGTTTCCTTCAGGTCATCTATCCCTGTCTTAACCACAGTGAAACTCCCTCTTACCCCCAGAGTCCGCATGAGCATGTATTATACCCACTATGGTGCAGACTCCCTGAGTAAGGTCAGAGACAAAAAAACATCTGCTACCTTGATGTGCTCTTGAAGCTGAGCCTGGTGCTGCCGTGTCAAGTTCTCGTGCTGTTTCTGAAACTCTGCTATCAGGAGCTGCTTCTGGATTTGTTGCTGCTGCTGGATAAGAAGTAATTCCTGCTGCAGTTGCTTCTCACGGACAACAGGGTCCACCACAGGCATCATCATCCTGAGGTCTGTTCTTAGGTCTAAAGGTGAGATGGGCTCCAGGCCCACAGGAACCTCTGACTTCACATCCACTATAGAAGCAGGAAAAAAGAAAAGGGGTAGCAGGGAGAGTGACAGAGGATTGGAAATTAGCACACTGATTTGGAAACAAAAAAATAAAATATGCTATACCCTGTACAACAAATTTTATGTCAATGATTCTAGTCATATCTTTACAATGATAATAAAAGGTCACTTGTGTATCAGTTGGGATAAATGGGCCATATGTTAATTTTCATTCAGCAATTTGTACTCTGCCATGAATCTTCCACAATTTCACTCACAAAATGTATTCTACTGGACCACTAACAAAAATCAAGTGAACTTAGGATTCCCCCGCAAAAAAATTTCAACTATATGGAGAAAATGATCTCATGTTATAAGAAAGAATGTCTACCACAACTAAATGTGTGCACTTACACACATATTGTTCTTGGTAAGCAAAGACAGTAGATATATTCAACCTTAAAAAGTAAAACTTGTAATATATTTGCAGGGCTATTGGATCTAGCAAAGGCAGAATGCAAAACTGCATACTAAAACGTGGGAAACAGTGATTAACCACAGCAATGGTGCCAAATCCAAACTCAGGGAGTGAAAGTCGCCAAGTTTCTAAGTGCTGGTTTTTAAATAGTAATAATCTATCTCAGTTACCTCATTCCTAAAATAAACAAGGTGGAAAAGCATGAGAAAACTTAAAACAAGTATTTAATCAAACCACTGAAGAAAGATCTGATAATGTGAGGTTAACTATAGAAAATAATATTTAAAGTATCAAAATTAAATGAGATAATGTGTATAAAATGCTTAGCATAACTCTTAGTAGATAAGAATGCTGCTTTCTAAAGGAGTATTTTTCAACAAGAATGCTCCCAGACAGGGTAGGTATCCAGATATACCACAATATATGACTAGTGTCCATTCTGATTGGTCAGTGTCCATGCCAAACTGGTTGTTAAATGTTTTGTATGACCATTATTCACAAGAATCAGCAAAATTGTGTAGTTAAGTCTAACAAGTTAAGTTAAAGACAATAGAGATTTAGGAGGGGAAACTGGCCAGGTGCGGTAGCTCATGCCTTTAATCTCAGCGTATTGGGAAGCAGAGGCAAGAGGACTGCCTGAGCCCACGGGTTTGAGATCAGCCTGGGCAACTTGGTGAGACCTCGTCTGTACAATATAACAAAAAATTAGTCAGATGTGGTGGTGCACGCTTGTGCAGCTACTTGGGTGACTGAGGCGAAAGGATCACCTGAGTCCAGCAGGTCAAGGCTGCGATGACTGTGAGCCTTCCACTACACTTCAGCCTGGGTGACAGAGTGAGACTCCTACTCAAAAATAAATAAATAAATAAGGAGGAGAAACTGTGACTGACAGGATTGCATGACCTTCAATAGAAGTTATCCACTAACTACTCAGATCCAATCAATTACTGGTGGGCAAGAAAAGATAATACAGATACAAGGCAGAAAAAAATAACTCAATTTTTATTTGAAAGATTTAAACACTCTGGGAACCCAACAAAATGTTTCTAAAAGTTGATTTTGACATACAGGGTGCCAGTTTTCAATCTCTGCTCTATAATCTAAATGCCTATTCCCATTCCTCTATCTATGTAACCCTGAGGATATTAAATTATCTCAGCCTCAGTTCCTTCATTTGTAAAATGGAGATAATTAAAGTAATAGATATAATAGAACTGTTAAATGGCTTAAATGAGATAGGCCATGTAAAGCACTTATAGCATATAGTACATCTTTCAATAAATATTTTGGTTTTGCTTTTTTTATTATATGAAAATGGAAATTTCATATGTATTAAAATAAACTATTGCTAACAAAACGTTTTAGAAACAAATGTGAAAATAAAATGGTAAGCCAGGCTCAGTGGCTCAGCCTATAATCCTGCGCCTTGGGAGGCTGAGGTGAGTGGACTGCCTGAGCCCGTGGGTTCGAGATCCGCTTGGGAAATTTGGTGAGACCTCATCTCTACAATAAATCAAAAAATCAGCCGGGCATGGTAGTGCACGCCTGTAGTTCCAGCTACTTGGAAGGCTGAGGCGGAAGGATTGCTGGAGCCCAGCAGGTCGAGGCTGCGGTGGCCGGGAGCGGCCACTGCACTCCAGTCTGGGCGACAGAGTGAGACTCCAACTCAAAATAAAAAAAAATTTTTTTTAAAAAAGAAAAGAAAATGGTATATAATTTCTATTAAATATTAGAAAATAAGGACACTAAAACTTCCAGAAAAAACAAAGAAATAAGAAAATAAAAGAATAAGACTAAACAACTGAAAATGATTTTCACTAATAAAGAAATGCAAATTATCAATCACAAAAAGCTTCACTATCTATTTATTTAATAACATATAAGATTCAGGTATACACATATGTGTATGCATAATACTCCAAAGCATAGGGTAGACATATAACCAAAGAGACAATTATTTATTGCAAGTGGAGCTATCAATTGACATAAAACTTACACAAAACTAACGGGGTGATATGTTAAGAGGTAATATATATTTCCACTGTTTGATTCAGGTTTGCCAGCTTCAGGATCGTATCTTAAGGAGACAACTTTGACATAGAAAAAAAAGTTCAGCATTATCTTGTTTACTTGTTTATTATCATGTTCCATTATTACAACATGGAAATGTCTAAGTAAAATGTGTCATATCGATTTTTTAGAAAAATATGCAATCTTACATTTAAAATGCCTGGGAACGTTAAAAATGCTGTTACAGCAATAAGTAAAAAAAGTAATAAAGGTAACATGTACACTATGAAAACTATTTAAACTACATAAATATAATTAATTTAATCAACATACATTTATTGAACCCCTTATTAAAATCTCAGACTTCATTCTGGATGTCATGGTTTAATACTTTAAAAAAAGACAAAAATTCCAGCCCTCACTGAGCTTAGATTCTACTGGGGCTTTCAATCATATTAGTTTCTGAATTCTAATAGCAAATTCTAAGGATGTAGAGAATAGAAGATGGATGTATTTTGGATGGAAATATGATTCTCCTCCTTCTACTTTTCTGTATTTTTCCAAATTACATCTAATGCTCTGACTACTACTATAAGTAACTAACCTAGATTTGCAGATGCCAGGTTGGGAACTACAAAGTTAATATTTTATGTGGATTTAAGAGCTATTTTCAGTAACTTAAGAAAACCTAACAGAAATCCTGTCTGTAGATGTTAAGGTTTCCAATATTAACACATTAAATATCCTTGCCTGCCACTTGAATTGTATGTCCGAGTGCACGAGCCTATGCATGCAGAACTGTATCAATCTTGTGGTGTTTACACTGCCTATTTTTCAATGTAATGATCAGAAGTTTGCATTGATCAGAAGTTATCTGTCACTTTAATGAAAATGGGAAAAAGGTTTATTAATGAACTATACGTTTGGTGGACAATGACTACTAAAGCATAATATTTGTGGAAGGAAAGAAATTAATTGTGAAGTTTGGAAACAAATGAGGATGACGGCCTGTAAGATCTTTTAACTACAGTGCCCAGTGTAGAACTTTTAGTCAAGCCTCTGGAATAATGTGAGATGCTGAGCAGTAACTTAAAGAGCTGGCATAATTCCAACCCAAAGCAATGGCTGTTAATGATATATTTCATTTTTACATTAAAAAGACCAAACTATAGCCTTCAGTTTTTACATGAAAATCCTAATAAACAAAGGTCAGAATTTAACCCAATAAAGACAAAATGTAAAATTTCAAGAGACCCTGGGGTCTCTTCTTGCTGGCATTCTTGCTATCCATAAACTACAAACATCATACCCCTAAAAAATGTTTTTAAGATAAGGAGAAAAGTCCTACAATTCCCTGAAACAGTTATTATAAACCTCAAAGGGTAATTTGACTTCTTAACCTGCTATCCCAACAGAAATGATTGTGTCTAACTGCTTGCCTTTGTTCAGAGACTAATCACTAAATTGTGAAAAATCACCCTCAACTTACAAAAACTGCTCTTGATTATAAATAATTGCCCAAGACTGAGAGAAAGTGGCAGGCAAGATCCCAGTCTTTCATCCAATTTATTCAGCAGCAATCCACATTCCATTTGTCTAGACTAAATATAGCAGCGTTTATACAAGAAATCAATAGTGCTTGCAGAGAGGAGAGCAAAGGCATGAATATTTCATCAAACTCAGAGAGAAATGGCAATCAGCACACTGATGGTTCTGTGTAGGTCATCTTTGGTCTGCTAGATTAGCTCCTGTTACTTGGACAATAGCTCATCTCTGCCTAATCATAATCGCATCATAGCCATTCTTTCTATTTTTAACATTAATTGCATTGTGGGTGACAAAGTCTCATCATATTCCAAAAGGAATGCTGGATTTTTCTTACATCTTTTGTGATAGGCTAATACACCTCCCCAGGAGAAATAATAGAAACACATACCAGGGCTGAGTTTCAACAAGTTACAGTCACTTTCATATCACAGAATGTGAAAGAAAGGGCAATGTCCATAGCTGCTATATTATCATAATTAGAAATAATAAACTTACAAGGAAAAATTAACCACCAGTTTTAACAGTAGATAAATGAAATCATCTCTGTTCAAAACACTACTTGTCTGAGAACATGCAAATTCCTCACAAATTACTTAGGACAGGTGGCCAGTGATACATATGTTAGAAAGAAGTTGATAACAGCAAATATCAATATTAGCATTAGTTATGAATCAATCATGTTTTTTAACAGATCCCAAGACCTCATGACATGTGTGAGAAAGGATCATGACACAGTCAGTTCTATTTAGAGTCACCGTTTGTAAGAGATTGCAAATATATATGCTATATAATACTTATATTCTTCTTAATATCATATCCAAATGCCCAGTCAAAACATTTCCACATATATGTTAGTCTTAATGATCACTTTACAAAGTTCTCTTCATTCTTTCTTCATAGTGTCTTTCTTCTTTTTGATAGTCATACCTTCTTCTGTTTATGAACTCATGCAGTTTTTAAAGAAATAGTTTAGTCTTTATGAACTTGTAAATGAAAGATCTCCCACTTAAAAGTAAAAACAAAATCCTAGATCACATAGGTGGTCACAATAATTACATCAGTTTAAGTTATATACATGCATGTTTAGTTGTAATTCAATTTCTGAAATAAATTTTTTTAAATTATAAGGTCAAAGGCCCTTAAAGAGTTCAAACTACTAAGGAAAATCTAGTAGCCATGGAGTGGTTCTCAATTCTTCACTTTAGATGTTGTTATTCACAGCACAGGTAAGCGGGTAGAATATTCATATGTTCAAAAACAGGGCTCTTTGGTTTCTACCTTATCAACAGGCTTGCTTACAAGAAGTTCATCCATTTTAAGAATGTCTTAAACATGTATGGAGAATTTTTAAGAATGTACAATTTTGTCTATCCTTGTGGCAGAAGAGTGCTACACCATTATCATCAAAGCCTTAAAGTCCAAATTACAGGTTTTTACCAAAAGATTGTTACAGATGCAATCTCACTACCAATTTGTGTGTGCCAATTATGTAATTTTTCCACTTAAAAAAGTACTATATGTACAATGATCACTTGTATACCTAATACTGAACCGTACCCCACATCTTTAAAATAAAATTTAAAAAAAATTTTAAAAGTGCTATAAAAATTGGAAACATGTTTAACAATCACACTTAATATTCATAATTTACAGAGGCCACAACTTGGAAATCAACCTTTTTATAGTTAAGTTCTTTATACAATACTGGCAAGTGGACTTAAGAACAAAAATTTCTAGATTTGGGAGAAACAAATGTTAGCCTGATCACCTATTTTGCTTCTCCTGTTTCTCTTTTCATACATAGAAATCTGTGAGAGTTCAGGTGTGCAAACTCTGTCTACTGGTACAGGCTTGCCTATTTTTCTGTTTTCTGCTTTAACACTGTCCAACCAAATAAACAGTTAATATCAATAATTCAGGACCCGGAAAAGTTTGTGGAATAGTTGTCTCAGATGCATGTAATCAGGGCTTCTTAAAGTGTGGTCTGCAACAATAGTTTTAAGTATATGGCAAATTCTGCAAGAAATTCCTTTTATAAAACGTCAGTAGTAGATATCTATCATTACCCTTTTCGTATATTTTTCTCTGTTGCAGAGTTTGGTCTTTGCCATGACTGCCTGTTTTTACGAAAATACATTAATATATATCTGGCTGATATATCATTTCTCAAACTCGGATCAATATCAAGATGCACACTTATACTACTTTATCAGGTAGTACTACAGAGATTATCTTCTCTGTGTTATGCACTGCCTTGTTCTATTGTTTCTGTACTTTTTGACCAAATCAAAATCAATAAGGAATAATTTATTATAGTGACACTCAAAACCAATTAGGAAGTTATCTGGTTTAAGTCTTGTGAAACAAACTCTGAATAAACATACGCAATTCTACTGGTCACAGCGTCAGCTAATGTAAGCACAGCTCTCATCGGGAGCCTTCTTGAACAGAAACTGAATTGGTCTTGAGGACTGAAGATCCGTGAGATGCACATTGTATCCTTTGTCCTAACCTTACCTCCTCATATGTGAAATATCAATCTCATTTTGAAGAATCGCAAAGAGTTGCTCTGGTACAACAACGAGAAATATCTAGCTTTCTGAGATTCTAGTATTCTAATTTCACCACCACTTCCTGGCCATTGGTTACGTTCCTCGCCTGCTCAATGTCCCCCCAAAAGCCAGATTTAATCTTCCATACCAGTCTACATTTCCCTCTGAAAATACATTTCTCTGTGGAGCTGCTGCTCCTAGCCTTTCTGAAGTATGATGAGGGACCACCTCTGAGGAGGAGGCAGGGCCTCCAGGGCTTGTCTACAGAGCTAAGATACTGAAGACAGTGACAAAAAAATGGAAAACAGTGGTTCCTTCTTGGTGTTACAAGACCCAGAGTCCACCAAGGGGAAGCTGATAACTGCCGCTCAGCAGTATTTCTTTCCACCAGGCTGGCTGGGATCATCCAATTACCAGGCCAAGGCACTTACTGGAAGTCACCAGTTGGAAAAGAGTACAGTGAATTAGCAGCAACTACTACCCAGAAGAAGCCCAGTCATTTTCTTTTACATTGTAGAATTTGTCATCTCTTTCTTCCAGCTCCAGTATCACAATACACCTGCAATCCCCAGAAGCCACTCCTTTCAGTCCTGGAAGTTGCTCCTTCCCCAGGCACAGCACACTGGGTGAAGCACTCTGGGAAAGGGATCTCTGAAACTCTTGCCTCAGAAGCACCGAAAGTGGTTTGAGGGAGAAGGTCATCTGTAAAGATTTGTTTTGTTTGTTTTTAACAACTACTCCTTTTTATTTTTTTAGTTCCTTTCTTCCAGTCCACATTATGTATTATGGATTGAGTTTCCTAAATAATGTCTGCCCCCCAAAAAGCTCATCCCAGCTGGTTTTCACCTCACCTCTCTAGGTTTATCGCCTGCTACCTCTTTCAGAAGCTAAACCAACATCTCTAACACATAGTCCCTTTTCATGTTTTTACATTGTCTCTTGCCTATGTCTTCCTCCTTATCAATTTAAGTCCACAAACATTTTTGAACATATGATGTTACTCTGCTAAATATAAAGGAAATAAAAATGAGACATATAACATGGTTCCTGCTAGCTGGAGCTCAGTCAAGTACACATAATATGGGGCTGGGCAGAGTGGGACAGGGTGATCAGGTTCTGTGGATAGGAGAAATGCAGGAGATAGGCACATAACTGCAAAATAATCTCCTATGTTATATAAAGGAATTTTGAAAAAAGAGAAGCCACTTACTATTCCAGGTAGAGTCAGAAAAAGGCTTCACAAAGAAAGTACGTTTGCCTAACCCTCCATAGGCCTTTAAACTCAGGGCTAAAGGGCAACATATACACAGGAACAGGAAAGGAAAAACTACAAACGACTTGCTGTGACTGAACCCCACTAGGCACAAGTGGTATAAAAGGTCAGAAGGTAGGCAGGAGACTTGGTTATTTCACAAAACAAGCAGCATGGCAGAAGTCGTGGCCACCAGTGTCAGACTGCAGACAGCTAAATTATTCAACCCCTTGGTAGCCTTTGAGTTTATTCCCTTACAAAATCTGACCTAGCCGGGCTCGGTGGCTCAGCCTGTAATCCCGTGCTTTGGGAGGCTGAGATGAGTGGATTGCCTGAGCCCGCGGGTTTGAGACTCGCCTGGGCAACTTGGTGAGACCTCATCTCTACAATAAATCAAAAACATTAGCTGGGTGTGGTGGCGCATGCCTGTAGTTCCAGCTCTTGGAAGGCTGAGGCGGAAGGATCACCAGGAATGGCCACTGCACTCCAGTCTGGGCGACAGAGTGAGACTCCAACTCAAAAAAAAAAACAAAAAAAAAACTGACCTATTCAGTTGCTAGGTGTAAATGAGACTAAAATAAGTTTCCCTCATCTTATTTTGTGAGCAATAATTGACGTTAGATGTTTTAAGTAGAATTAAGACATGAAGGAATAGTTTATGTCTAGCAGGAGTAGATAGCATCGAATGAGGTACAGAGGAAAAGAGTCTATGTCTGTATGTGTCTCTATCTGTATCTGCATCTCTATATCTATCTATCTATCTATCTATATCTACCTATCTCTTGATTTCTTCCATTCTTCCCATGGCTTTATTTGTTTTCTATATGGTGACAATTCTATCTCCAGGCTAAACATCTATTCCACCAAATATGTGACCCATATGCACAGCTAGAAAAGAAAGATGAATGTGATATTTGACTCCTTTATCTCCCTTTTATTATCTATTTCCAATTGACAAGTATGACCCTTTCTACTTTTAATCCATTTTCTGTTTAGAAAAAAAAAAGTGCAGCTCACTGCTGTGCTCATTTAATTTTACATAAACACTCTCTTTGAGGCTGATGCAAATATGACTGATTTTCAATGTGAAAATATAAAAACTGTTCTTGGAATTATTTCTAAATAGAACTTGTCTCTAACCCTAACGAGAATTATAAAAAGAGAGAGAGCGAGAGAGAGGCAGAAAGAGAATTACTATATTTTGTAAATGGAAATACCAATGCTAAAAATAGGATACTATATATAGAATGATGTCATGTGTTTCCAAAGAATATTGATATGCTAGAGTGATGCAAAAATAGTAATAAAAGCAAGATAATTTATGGCAAACTTTAGGAGTAATGTTAGGACTGTGATCCCCAGGTTATCTTGGGGTAAGCACTGCAGCCACAAGCACCACAGGCAAGTATTTTCAGGGCAAGTGGGAAAAGGGTTAAATATTTTTGAAGCCATTATAGTCTCTCCTCTTCCCCCACTCCCTGTTATACTGAAAGCACTCCTCTGTCACTAACCTGGCTAACACCCATTAGTGAAGCTTCAATCTTTAACATGGCTGGCCTGTTTCCATAGTATGCTTTCTGCTTGAGTTTTCAGTCTCAATATCCCCTAACCTCCCTTCATTCAAGCCACCCTGATCTTTCAGTTTCTTAAGCATGCCACGCCCTCGTTAGTCTCAGAGATTTTCCATATGTTCCCTCTTCCTAAAACTATCCCCCCAATCCCAACCCATTTTTCTAGACTGACTCTTATCCTTGATGTTCTTAGCTAAAATATGACTTGATGTAGATGTCTTTCTGAGTCTTATTTAATTTTCCCATTAAGTTGTTCAGTTATTTTCATCACATTTTCATAACATTTGTTTAACTGTCTCTCTACAACTCTTCCAAATTTCATGAGGGCAGAGAATATGTTTTCAGTGCTTAGTACAGTATGAAAATGTAATCAGGTCTCAGTGCATGCATGAAATGAATGGATGATAGTCACAAGGATATTATGGAAATAAAATTACAAATACATGTATATTTGCATGTATAAGTTCACATACAAACAGACCCAATTAAAATCCTAAAACAATTGCTTATTGGACTTTTGACAGGTTGTATTCAAGGTATGTATTACTTTACTGCTTAAATTATTAAGTGAATGAAGTTCTGGCAGTAGTGAATAAGTATTTGAAAACAATCCCAAAAGATTTTCCAACAAAAGTGTCATTTTGCATTTCCTAGACTCCATTGTATTGTTTAAAATTCAGTGTGCTGACACGTGACAACCATCAAGTGGAGTGAGTAAATACTGAGGAAAATACAATTTACCCACTCATGCTGTTTGCCTCACTAGAGATCACCAAGAATATGCCACACCCTGAATTATATAAACAACAATGCTTAATTCATAACTGAATATCCCATGTTATATTATTTGAACATTAGACTACCATTAAATTAATAAATGTAAATATAAAAGGTAAATCCTCAAAGTCATTCATTCAAAATTCTTTGACTTTTTCGCCAAAATAACCAATAGCTGGGGTTTTTTTTTTTTTGAGAAACACTAAAATGCTTCTTATTGAAGGATCTTCACTAAAATATATAATCTTGGAAGGCATCTTTTTTTGGAAAAATAAGTTAATTGGAGTATGTCTAACATCAACAACAGGAAATGGAAAAACAAGCAATATAGTTTCAGTTTGATGACAACACCAGCCAAATTTTATGTTGGTGTGGCAAATATTCTTAGCTGATTTTCCACTATTAATATTTATGGTAACATTATCATAAAATAAAAAGAATTAGTAAATTATCAAATTACAAAAGAATAATTTTATAACAAGATTGATTAATGCAGAAATACAATTCTCCCTCAAAGCAATTCTGTTCAAGTTATACATGTCTTTAGTTTCTTAGAGCGCTTATACATGGCATAAATGAAAAGAAAATAAATGCAAAAGGCAATCGGGGCTTTTATTTACTATTCTCTTATTTCCCAAGAGTCTGAACAGGAAACAAAAATAACCACAAATGACTAAAATATCAGTAGGCTTTGAAATATCAACATTTAAGTTAAGGTGAGCTAACTTTTTAATTAAAGCCTTTACTACTTTGATTTACTTAATTCAAACTCCCTGTCTGCAAATATGCTTTTGAATTAAGCAGTCATAACAAACCATAACACAAACATGAATTGCCAACTAATTTGTAATACTCACTTAGATCAAAACTATTGCAATGTTTGTGAGTTATTTACTATTTAAGAACCAAGTCAAAGCTTCATTGAGCAGTCTGCACTATGGAAACAAAATCAAGCCAGTTTATGGGACTCCAAGGTAATAGGAGTTAAAAACCCATTATTACTGTGTAATCCATATTGTTTTGTAATTTAAGATTAAAAATCCAATCTGATATACAGGTACCTATAAATGAAACCTTGAGGTGATAAGAAATCCTAATGTTTTGAAATAGAAAATATAGGTATTAATCTAAAGAGTTATTTATTTAACCATATATAACAATCTTCGTCTGGGATCAAAAGTAAATTGCCTTCCAATGGAACTACAGTGAATATGGCACAAACTGTCTCCTTCCTTATATTTATTTCCTCAAATTATATTTTCTTTAAGGTAACAGACTCCAAACAATTGCTATTTTCAAATGACTAACAAACCTCCCTCTTATTATGAAAGCCTAATATTTGAGTCAGGGGATTCCTTTGTAACTTAGAACCTAGTATATCATGTACTATAAATTTAATAAATATTGGTTGAATACACGACACTTTCAGCAGATACCTCACTCTCACTACATTCTTTCTGAACAAATTATACTTGTTCACTCAGCAATTAAAGTTTTTTATTTTTATCAGAAATCCTCATTTGCAAAAGCGTATAAATGAGTGCTATTTTGATAGGGAAAAAAAAAAAGGTTCATCTGTTCCTGTGTCATGCCAGCAAGAAACAGTACCTTTAACCAGCACAAAATAGTCCAGTATTTTCTGGAAGCCTCAATGCTTAACATATTTAAGACACTGACATACATTAAAGCTTGCAGGAAACAGGGGAGATAAAGAGCCGAAATGCCATGCGCGGTACTTCCCTTCTTTTCCTCTGTGATTCAGACTTTTTTCCTTTCCTCCTCTCTAATCTTGCAGTCCTGCATAATGGGAATTGGACTTCAACCAACACATTTTACTTTTTCTCCAGAACTTAGTTGTTGCCTACATTTTGAGAAAGTCTTTGTTACCAAAAAAGAAGTCTAAAATCTTCCAATATAGGAGTGTACTGGCTTTAAGGAAAAGAAAAGAAATTATTTAAGCAGCTGGACATATTCTTCAAATAAAATTGTACGAACAGACCCAACGTATAAAACTAGTACGAGTGTTTTGTGGAGTCAGAGGAGAAACCAAGGTCCTACCTATTCACTTCCCTTTCCGCCCCTTCTCCTTGGGAATACAGACTCCATGGCAACTCCATTTGAAAATCACTATTCTAAGGGCATTTTTTGTTTATTATGCTAAATTCAAATCAGGGGCAAATCACATTACTGCTCTTTCAAAGAACAATGCATTCTTATTTTGTGAGAACTGGAATTGTGGAAATTTGAAATTTTTGAATTAAAAATAATAAAGTTACACTTTGTGCTTACAATTTAGAGAAAAGTCAACTTGAAAACCTAAAAATTCATCTAACATTGCATAATTTCAAGCCTCGCCAAGCCACATGGATTGGCAGCTATATTTATGTTATTGCCACATGGTGGCACCACTTTTTGCTCGTAGAAAGAAATGCCCATTATCCTTTGTCAGGAATGAGTTTTAAAATATGTGTTTTCAGGTCTCGAGCATTCTAAGAAAATGTGACTTCCCTGTGCAGTCTGATTCCAAAGTTGGCTTTTTAAACTTTGGTAAGGGAAAAGAGTAATAGTCTAATGTTTGTCAGTCTGGAGAGTTGCTTTTATTTTAATTATGGAACCAATACGAACACAGTACTTATTATGTGCCAAACACAGTTCTGAGTGCTTTATAAAACAAATGCTCATTCATTTGTTCTTCTTTACAACATTATGCGATTGTACTATCAGGCAACCTGTGGAGTAGTTGTGATTAGGACTCTTATTTACAAATGAAGATTGAGGACACAGAGGAACTTGGCCAAGGTCACACAGCCTCTAAGAGGTACAACAGGACTCAGAACACATACCCTCCAACTTCAGAGTTCATGAGCTTAACCACTCCATTCTGATTCTGCTTGAGTTCTACAAAATAGGCATTCCCTTTTATTTCCACCCAGTTCACTTTGGAATACGCCTTGATATAAGAGACTATAAAGTTTTTGTAAAAACTAATATGACATTTTTATTTTTAGAGGTGAAGAAATTGTTTACAATTGCCAATACAGTTCATAGAGAGAAGAATAATTGAATACATTTCTGAACATTCTGACACATTTGTGTATTTTCAGGTGAGTCCACAGCATCTTTCTTAACATGTGTATTTCAGTGCTCTTTTTAAGGAACAATTCTGCACTTACAAATTGGTATTTCACCCTTTTCTTTTAGTTATAGAAAATTCTGTTGAGTCTAGACAACTTCCTTTTTTATTTTCTTAAATTCACTATGGCTTTATTCTCCAAACTGAATCTAAGAACTCACGGGTAACGATTGTCTAATAATGGAGTTGTCTTTGGTACCTGATTAGCTAAATCCCACTGGATTATATCAGAGGTAGAGATACTGAGTCATAATTAACTGTAAACAGTGTTAATGAGGTTTGGGTGTATTGTTCATAAATTTTGAGATCCTTTTTTTAATTGAGGAATGTAGTAACAAAAAGTAAAAGGCATCTGTTTTTTGACAGCGTGAGAAACAATTTGACAGGATAGACTGTTGTGGTCTGTGTTTTTTCCTATTTCAGTGGTGGGTTTTGAGTTCATGATTCCCTGTACATTATAAAAGAAAACCACTGGCTATTAAGACAACTTATTAGATAAACAGAAGAGTCTCCTTAAAAAAAAGAACCTGAAGCTGTCCAAAAAATCAAATTTTTACACATATCTTTTTTTTAATTTAAAAATTTTTTATTTTAAAATTATGGGATACTCAAACATGCTGAAAAGAAAAAAACAGTCTCATTACAAAGTGGGCAAAAGATATGAATAAACAATTCTGAAAATTTTTTTACATGTATCTAAATAAATGTATGTGTATTAATTAAAGAGATCTATAATTTGGCATAAGAAAATGTAATAATTTTTCTCTGTGGTTTCTATTTAATTAGACTGTCATTAAAATTACTATTTCTGGCAGAACTCATAGTATCTGTTTATAGAACTAGCCTGTATTGAAAGAACTGTCAGATTACAGAATGTGTCTCAATATTTTAAGCACAGCTTTGAGATGATCCATCTGTAATTTGAGGTCGTATTTCCTAATCAAAGATACAAGAAGTTACTGAAAGTTTTAAAAATGAATAGAACTACACAGAGCAGAGGTTAGCAAACTATGGCTCATACTTCAAATTCAGTCTGCCTTCTGATTCTCTGTGACCTGAAACTTAAGAATAATTTTTACATTTTTAATTGGTGGAATTTTTTTTAGAAAAATATTTTGTGGCATAAAAATTATATGAAATTCAAATTTCCATGTTTATAAATAAAGCTTTATTGGAAGACAGCCATGCTCATTCATTTATTTGTTGGCTAAGCTGCTTATGCACTACAAAGTCAGAGTTCAGTGGCACAGAGACGTATAGTCTGCAGAGTCTCAAATATCTATTTATCTGCCCCAGGCAAAAAATGTTTGCCAACCCCTGCTGTAGAAACACTATGGGCAATTTTTATTCTCACATGCTGGAACTTCCTTACGATAATCAAATTTCTAAACTACCTCTATACCTTTACGGTCTAATGGAGAAGATTAAAAATTATCATATTTTATTTCCCAATTATGCTCTATTTCAGATGAAATAAATTATGTTAGCACTTTTCCAGAGATAATATGCCCTGCAAAAAGCTAGGTATAAAACAGACACTTGTTCAATTGAAATGTTTTTAAATAAAATATAGCAAAAGACATAGACTGCTCCAATCTGTATAGCAGTTGCTATATATTAACTAAAAAGGCTAGTATATGTTATAAAAATTAACATTTGAATGGATTTAGGAAAGGAATGTTTAGAAATTAAAAGATACTGTGTTTTTGACATTTAATTTTGTGTTAATAATGTGTGGGTTGATTTTATTTATATTGAATATTTTTAAACCTTGAGGTTTTAAAAAAATATCTTACATACCACAAAGCCACACTAATAATACTACAAGGTTGACTATTAAACCGTAGTGATAGATCTGTAGCCAAACCACTAAAGAAATGTGGTGCCTCTAACAAAATAGTCCTGATAGGCATTGTTTAAAAAAAATAACTTATGGGAAAAAATCGTTAACCAAATGTTCTTCCAGATATTAATGCAATTTTAAATTAATGTAATCTAAGAACATAGGAAATATATCACTAATCGTAGAGTTTAGCAAAGCCATTCTGAATTCATGCTTCTATTTATCTTCCATGAAATTCATAATATAACTTAGATCAGACCAGTAGAATACTTAGCATCTAGAGAATGCATTTGTTATACAAAACTTTAAGTTTTCGTTTTTTAAAAAAAATGACAAATGAACGGTTTGGAATTTGTAATTCTTGAAGTTAAAAAAATAAGTATTACCATGGTTATACAAAAGAAATGAGTGAACAAAAGATAGATGCAATTTTTCTCATTCCTAAGAGGAATGCACGTGTCTGGGGATTACTCCAGTTTCCTCACATTGCCAAGGCAGGAGAAGAAGTATGGAGACAGAACCTTGTGTGATTCCTTAGTTCAGTACGGAAATTCAACATGCTACATTAGTCATGTCTCGGTTAGATTTACGTAGGCAGTTCACTTGGGTTTATTCCCTCAAGGTAAATTTGGCTTGCTGCAGGATATAGTCAAAGCCAGGGTTCAGAAACTTCTGGGTATGTTTGGAGAGCAGGTGGGGCTGGCACTGCAGATGTCTATTTGCATAAATGACTAAGGCACCTCCTAAGAAAAACTCATCTTCAGCAAAGAAGCAGCCAGGCCTGACACACTTGACCGGATAATGAAGCCTCAGGACCTGAGGGATGGTTTGATTCTGAACACACGATAGGTCCTTCCTCTGTCCGCTCTCTCCTCCAGGTCCTAGCATACAAACCTAGTTTTTCCACTTTCTAGGCTGCTCCTGAAAATGCTTTCACCAAACTTATTAGTAACATATACATTTCTAAAACTAAGTCTTCTTACTTCATTCTCTCAAGCATGGGACACAGTTGTTCTGGAGAATAAATAATAAATAAATTAACCTATCTATCAGTCTTCTCTCTATTGCAGGCTAATGCCCCGTATCTTGTCAATGTATAGAAACAACATGGCAGAAAGAACACTGGGTCACCACTTGATGACTCCACTGAGCCTTGATGACTCCACTTCTATGGCTTTTGGGTTTCTCATGTATAGAGCTGAAGTAATGATTCCCAAGGCTTTCTCTAGTACCAAGGATATTCCCTTCTTACCTCAAAATTACATGTGTGTGTATTTAATTTATCAGTCTTATCAGAAAGTGTATCTTCTGAGAGAGGCTATTGCTACTGGCCTTCATTGACTTTTGGGGTAAATCAATAACCAACAGAACAGGCTCTAAGCATAAAGAAAGAAATGGGCCTTATGAAGTAAGAGAAAGACCCCCATCAAATAAGAAGCGACAGAGAATTGAAATCAGGAACTCCTGAAATAAAGCTTTATCTAATTAAAATTATCCTAGGGCAGGTTTTGCCTGAGATACAAAACTCAATTATGGTGAATATTGTTTTATTCCCTGATCATGGTATTTGGTAACTTCTCTTCAAACCTTCCATTATAAACAATGAAATATTATTTTCCATTTTCTGTTTAAATGAAAACACATCTTTTTCTATAAGAGTTGCTTTTTAAAGGGGTTTAATACACATAAATACCTACGTTTTATAATTTATTTATGAAAATAAGAATAGACGTTTTCTGCACTTAAAAAGTTTTTACTATAGAGTAATACAATACCCAGTTTGAGAAAAATAAAACATGTTATTCTGATCCTATGAAATGTGATGGTTATTCAACAGCTCCCACATTGCTTAATAAAGAAACAGAAAATTGCCCGGAATTAGAAACAACGAAACCAATTAAAGTTGCAAGGGTAAAACTGAAAAAAAAAATTATTCACATTATAATATCTTAGACTTCTTTTATTTTCATTTTTTGGTTAACATAAAAAGATTACATTACTTGCAAAGGCTTAAATAAAATTAAAGTAATATCACCCATTTGCTTTTATTATTTCACTACATTTAGATATTTCACAATGCACCTTTTTTTATCTTTTGGCTGAAAGAATCTGCCCCCTCCTCCACTTTTTTTTTCCCCTACAGAAATACCCTACACTGTCCAAAGCATTTAGTCCTGTTCAAGAGCTAAAGAGCTTCTCCCATCTTCCCCCTGGAATTTGGCTTCCAGTCAATGCTGTTTTTCTCATTCCAACTGTTTTGAACATATGCTGGCCCAACTAACAATGGTAAACACAGCAAGCTGTCTCTGATATGGTGCTGATTAAGTAATCGTGTGAGCAAGTGGAGTTTGGATATTAAGATGCTAAGAAAAAAAATTAGTCTCAGAAATGCTTCTCCCTTTGGGAAAAAAAAATTAATTCTTGGTTTTAAATTATATGAGAAACAAAACATGACATACTTTTAAAAAATACTTTTATTCAATGCTGGCCTTGACATTTGAGATGGAAACTAAGACATAGCCCTTATATTCATGGATTTTACAGTTTAAAATGATAAAGGTAAGTAGAAATAGTGGGAATCCAAAGATGAGCTTAAAATAATGTTCTGAAAAAGGGCACTTGCTGAGTCTTACAGAGAAAGAAAGGTATAAAATAGAAATTGTGGGTACGTTTAGTAGTATTTCACATAAATTATAATGGTGACATATTAACACAAAAGTAATATCTTAATACAATGACCACCATAAGCCTGTGGTATAAGATCAATGGAATAAGAAAATTTTAAATATAATTGTTAATCAGAATGAAAAAAATATTTTTAAAAATTGAAATCTTCTCTCCCGTGTTGGCATGTTAGAATTGAACACTTATTTTTCACTTAGCTTAGATTGCTATATGCTAGCTCCCCCTTTTCCCCTCGGTATGCAAATAGATAAATTAGATAAAATGAAATTATTAAATAAAACCGGAAATACAAATTGTTTTAAAAAAATATTTGGAAGCTGAATAGAAACAAGCAAGTCTAAAAAGGACTACCTCCAACTTGAGAACATTATAATTTCTCATTTCTTTATCAATAAAGCTCTTACCAACTTAGTACTATCTATCTGACACACATAAAAGCAGGACAGAATAACTGATAGTCATGGGCTTTTTTTTTCAATTGTACTTTTGCTACTTTACTCAGTTTTCTTGTTGGTAAACTATGCAGACCCTAAAAATAGAAAGGTGAGGGGAAGAGTCATTGCTCTGAAAAAGTATATAATCTAACCAGAGTGGTCTTAGCAGGAGTGTTCTGAGGGAAGGGATGGCAGGGTACATACAAAAGATACACAGTATGATAAAGGCTATACTACTGATTTGAATAAATAATTAGGGATGATGATAGGTGCTGTTTTTTTGGAGAGTTTTATGCATGAAGAATACTGGGCCAAGCACCTTAAATAAATTGTGCAATCACTGAGACAGAAAAAAAATTAATTCTGCCTTATAGGGGTTATAAGAAAGGCTTCTGAGTAGAAGATATTGAAGGCTAGAAAATGTGGCAACAGCTGGGCTTGGTGGCTCAGCCTGTAATCCTGCGCTTTGGGAGGCTGAGGTGAGTGGATTGCCTGAGCCCACGAGTTCATGACCGGCCTGGGCAAGTTGGCGAGACCTCATCTCTACAATAAATGAAAAAATCAGCCGGGCATAGTAGCGCATGCCTGTAATTCCAGCTACTCGGAAGGCTGAGGCGGAAGGATCGCCGGAGACCAGTGGGTCGAGGCTGCGGTGGCTGGGAGCGGCCACTGCACTCCAGTCTGGGCTACGAGTGAGACCCCAACTCAAAAAAAAAAAGAAAAAAGAAAAGAAAATGTGGCAATAATTTAAACAAGCTGACAGCAACAAAGAAGATAATAGGAAGATTACCATTATATAATTCAGGCTACCAAACACAACAGCACCAAAATAAAAGAATGAATTAAAGAGATATTTTCAAGATACAATCAGCAAGATTGTAGAAGACCAATTGGAAGATCAACTGGATGAAACAAGTTAAGAACCCTTTTTAAAAATCATGGATATATTTAAGTTATGATAGCATTGCCATGAAACATTGAAATTTCTTATTAATTTTAAAATAAGAATGCAAAAAATATATTTTTTCCTTAAAAAGGCAAAATCATTTGAGAGCAAATATGGAACCAAATAAATGGCAATAAACATTTTCTTATCATAAAAGTTTTCTAACTGTACAAAACTACATTATAATATACTTGGAATACTTAAGACACTTATGATCAGTAAATACAATCAAACTAAATAACAGATTAATAAAACATTACCTACATAAAAAAGAGTAAAATTTGTAGGCATAAATTTAACAAAAGAAGTGCAAAACTTTTACACAGTAATTTAAAAAGCATTTTGTGGAAAGAAATTAAAGGAGATCTAAATAAATGGAAGATTTATGAACAGATGAAATATTTAATATTATTTAGACAGTAATAGTTCCCAAATTGATTTACAAATTCAATGCAATCTCTATCAAAATTTCATCATTTTTTTCTCCCAGAAATAATGGACACACTGATTTAAAATTTTTTACGTAAGTGGAAGGGACCCAGAAGAGCCAAAATAATCTTAAAAAGAAAAAATAAAAAAATAAAAAAAAACCTGGAGGCTCACATTCTAATCCCAAAATTTGTTTCAAAGCTATAATAATCAAGATAAAGAAGTATTTCCATAAGGACAGATGTATAGATCAGTGGGACAAAACTTAGAGCCCAGAAATCAGTCTTTACAATTATCTAAAATAAATCTTAAAAGAAAATACAGTAGTAAATCTTTGTGGCCTTGCATTAGGTAATGGTTTATTAGGTAACAAAACTAAAAGCATTAAGGGACCAAAAAAAAAAAAAAAAAAAGATGAACTGTACCATGTTAAAACTTTTGCAGAACATGAAACCGTCAATGCATAGAATGGAAGAAAGTATAACTATAAATCATACATCTGCCTAATAGGCATGGTATATAAAATAAACTCTTAAAACTCACAAGAAAAACATACACAATCCAATTTTTAAAATGGGCAAAGAACTTTAAGAGACATTTCTCCAAAGAAGGGACACAAATGGCTAATAATCACTTGAAAACATACTCAACATTATTAGTCTTCAGAGCACTGCAAATCAAAATTACAATGAGATACCACTTCACACATATTAGAACAACTATACTAAAAAGAGATAGATTATAATGAGCATTGACAAGCACTCATGACCCAACAATTCCACTCTTAGTTACATACAAGACAAACAAAAGACATCCACACAAATACTTGCACATGAATGTTCACAGCAGTATTATTCATAATAGCCACAAGTTGGAACAACCCAAATATTCAAAAAATTGATGTATGGGTAAATAAAATAATGTGGTATATTCATACAATAGAATAATATTCAGCAGTAATAAAGATAAATTAAGTATTGTGATACATGTTACAACATGGATAAACCTTTAAAACATTATGCTGAGTAAAAGAAGCAAGCCACAAAAGAGCACATATTGTTGGATTCCACTTATATCAAATGTCCAGAGTGGACAAATTTATAGAGGCAAAAAAACTATATTAGTGACTATTTATGGCTGGCAGGAGGAAAAGGAATAGAGGAGTTACTTGCTAATGGGTATAGGGTTTATTTCAAGGGGGTAAAAAAGTATCCTAGAGTAGATTGTGATGATGGATGCATAATAATGTGAATATACTAAAAAACACTGAATTGTACACTTTAAATAGGTGAATTTTATGTTATTTCAATACAGCAGTTAAAACAGCCTAATTAAATTGTTTCAATATACTGAGATCCAGGAATAACAAAAGGTGAATAAATATACAGATCAAAATATTTCCTCATTTTAGAAATGAAGACAATTTTCTGGGAATTGGCATATTTCCTTTAGAAAGATTAAAGTACTCTCAGTGAAAATTACCAATGCCGTATTAGTGTTTTCAATCTAGCAGCTAAGGTTACATTTTAAATTCAATACATACCATTACCAGCTTCTTCTGGAGAATCATGTGTGAAAGCATCGACTTAAATGCCACCACAAATAATTGACTCTGTCCTTTTAATCAAGGCAACAGATCTCTCAAGTGAGAGAAGAAAATGATTCATTTTCTCTTTCCTTTTAATTCACTGACACTTTAAGCATCCTGAAGCTACCTTATGGAAGTACACAGGTGGCTCCTTTCTGAACAGCCACTTTCCAATACCTGGAGGAGAGGACAGCACAAGGTGTGGTCCAAGCGAAACTTTCAAATGTGTAATCTGACATCCATGGCCTTCTGCCTTTGCCTCTTACCTTCTGCCAAACATCCTCTTTCTGTCCCCTTAGCTAATACTCCCTCTCTTGGACTCTAGGGAAGCCAGTTCCATACTTCCCACATGATCAAAATATTTCAACTCTGTCCATTTCCCCTCTATCAAAGCAGAACAGACCTTCAATGACGTTGCTTAATTTGCACACTCACACATTCAACACATACATCCAGTTTACAAGTTGCTAATTACTGTGCTGAGTGACAGAATATCAAACTAGGCACTAAGTTGTGGAGAAAATAAATATTCAACTATATTGCAATGAAGCAGTGCTATGTTAGAGATATACTCAAGGCATAATAGGTACACTTCACAGAGCAAGGTTTTAAGACTAAGTATATGCAAGAAACCAAGCAATTGTCACAGAGGCATGTAGAGGATGTTGGTGGCAGAATGGCTAGTGTTAAGGGTAAAGAGGAAGCAAAAACTAATATTGCTGGCCAGGAGTGGAGGCTTAAGCCTGTAATTCCAGCACTTTGGGAGGCCGAGGCAAGAGGATTGCCTGAGCTCAGGGATTCGAGACCTGCCTGGGCAACTTGGTGAGACCCCCGTCTCCACAATAAATTAAAAAATAAGCCAGGCATGGTAGCGCGTGCCTGTAGTTCCAGCTACTTGAAAGGCTGAGGCAGAAGTATCGCCTGAGCCCAGCAGGTCATGGCTGTGGTGGGCGTGAACATGTCACTGCACTCCAGTCTGGATGACAGAGTGAGACACCAACTAAAAAAAAAAAAAAAAACCCAAAAAACTAATATTGTACCACAAAGAGTTTGAGACTTAAAAATATATACATTTATTGAGTGAATATTCTGTAACAGGAACTGTACTAATCCCTTTAAGTCTATTTTTCTCAGTGAATTCTCACAACTCTGTGAGGTATTTTGTGTTATGCCTTCCACTTTACAGGTGGAATACTAAGGTTTAGCAAAGTTATGCTCCATGCCCAACACCTCTCAGCTGACAAATAACATATGTACCATTAAGTCTGAATCACTCTGAGCCCAGTTAGGACATTATTTTTCTTTTTATATTCTCCACAGAAACCTTGAGATTTCCAGAAGTGCTTGAAAAAAGCATCTTAAAAATGAGCAATAAAACATTTGCCTCCTGGAAAGAGAACAGTGTAACAGATCCTATATATTATAACACTCTATTATATATTCTTTTGCATATTTTAGATTTCATATCATTTTGTGCATCATCTATTCAAGTGAATGAATAATAAATCAAAACAAATAAAGGAAGAATTTAAGATTTGGGTTAGCGTGGCTCATCTTCAATATATAAAATTAGGTAGTACAGCCAGCATTACTGCTTCCATCACAAAATATTATTTTTAAAAGACCCTAATGTGATATTTGTCTATAAAATGTATCTCATAGACTACAGAAAAAGTTGGAAAAGTCATGTTCCTGTGAAGGAATGACTGAAAAACAGCCTGGGAACCCTTGGTTCCTCAACACTTATGGGTATCAAAGGGCTGAAGTAAAAATGGTTAAGGAGTTGGAGAAAAGAGATGGAGAATTTCTTGAGGGAGAGTTGTCAATATGTTCCATATCCCCAACCCCTCCTTTACAGTGATGCTGGAAGGTTTGCTTCTCCCTTACCTTAAGATTAGTGAGAAGGACTTCAAAGAATACATTTAGAGAGATTGATTTGTTTCCTGAAGTTTTAGGTTCTGATTCAAGCCTGAGAAATCTAAAGTACAAAAGCCAAGAACGAAGAGGCAATTGAACTCATTTGCTCAAACATGGCCCACCTCGTCAGCAGGTCTAAGGGGTGTGTGTGTGTATTGTATGAGACAGATTTGTGTCAGGAAAGAAAGAGAATAAAACTAATGGCCTGGGGTTAACTTAGAAACTGCCCACAAGGGATACCAGTTAGGTAAGGAGACTTTGGCAGGAATATTCTGGAGATACAAAGGTTAATGCCCAAAGTGTAGAGATGGAGTTGTAACTGGCCAGTCAGGGAACTATGCCTCACCTAGTTCAGGGAACTGTGGGTGAGTCACTACACATAAGCACTCATAAGAAAAAGAGCCAGTTTTCATCATCAGTCCAAAGCAGGGATGTCAGCTCGCCCGAATGGATGGCCCTTTCCTGCCTTCCCTGTCCTTCTGCTTCCCAATGTCACCACTTTTATCAAGATGGCAGAGAAGCTATAGAAGACAAAAGTTGGGCGAACAGCCAAGCTGACCATACCTTTCCCTTCTATTTCAGGCTTATCTACCCAGCTGGCTTGAGAGAAACTTTACTGCAAATAAAATTTGATTGTTACATTGATAATTACTCAACTAAGACCATTTAAGGTTGAAGTGCCTTAAGGACTTTTAATTTTCTGAATGTGACCAGGAAAAGCATGGGGCTTACATTTCATCCCCAGTGGTGGGCCAGACTTCTCTTTCAAGACTAACTGAATAGATAGAGGAGAAAAAGATTAAAGTTGATTTTCTGTTGGAACCCTATAAAACCAATGTGTTTAATATAAACGTTAGAATAGTTGTGAGAAACAAATTAGCCAAGAGTGGGGCAAAGTCTACATATCATCCCGGCGTTATCAGAAGCAAGCATAAGTGTGTTAGGCAAAGCACAACCTCAGTTTCCACATCAGTGGAGTATTGTGTTTAGATTTAGTGGGCTGGTCCTGAAATTCAGTCTTGAAATGAACCTTGCTTGTACAGCTTTGGGACAACATTGGCAGAACAAAGCCCTTGGGACATCATTCTTCTTTCCTTTTATTTTATTTCTTTGTAGTTCCTTTTCTTAATCACAGCCTGTGAAAAAAACAACAATCACTGGAGATACACTATATTTAGGAAAAAAATGTTATGTTTATTTATTTTTAGTGGTGGGAAAAATAAATTTGTTTCCTGAATTTTCTGAGCAAGAACTATGGAAAACATGAGAAGAAAAACCACTAATAATCATTGATCAGAAAAGATGACTGATTACATGAAGTTCTACATGGAAAAAAAACTGTATCCTATAATTTTGGTTTATTAGCTCTGTCTTGTTTTGAGGAACTTTTTAATGAAAAGAAATGCTTTCTGCATTTGAGAGCCAAAGGCTAACAAATATAAGAACATTCTTTAAACAGCTTTTAAAAATGTTTAAAGTGTTTATGCCTGTTTATTCTGGGTCTCATATATTGTTAAAAACCTTTAAATGCTAGATTCTTTCAAGTTCAGCAGCTGGTAGTCTCACTTGTAAAAATGTGAAGAAATGTAAGTCAATGCTGAAATTCAATTAAATATTTATTAAGGTCCTAATATGCCAAACGCCTAATATAAACCTTCGCTTTGTGGGTAAATAAATAAAATTTATCTTTTTTGTTTTAAATTATAAATATCATCAACAAAGATACCTGCATTATGACCATTTGTATACATGACCCTGAATTGCATGCCACAATTTTAAAAGGAAAAAAAAAAACCAGTATATTGAGAAGCAAAACATCTTTGTGTATTTCTCATCATATCTATCTTTCATGAAATGTTATGCTGCTATGTATTATGGGCAAAACAGATACCATCACTAAAATGAAGAGAAAGCATAAGAATTATATTTTTATTTACCTTTGTAGTAAAGAAAATGTAGAAAGAGATAACTTTAAAGTTACCAGAAGTAACCCCAGTTATATCTGAGGTTAGATATAAAGAAAAACTCATCATTGCTTTAAAGTTGTCAAAGTCTCAAGATAAAACATTGAATGTGTTTGCAGAATATCCTTTGACCTACATCTGCTTTTTAAATTTTAAGTCAATATCACATGGAGAATAGATCTAGAATGTTGAAAGAACAGGACTCTGAAATAGCTTCTTCTGGCTTTAAAAATAACCACAATCATACTATTCCTAAAGTAGCTGAGAATTTGAGCACGGAGCCTTCTCTCTTAACTGAAAACTAAAATGCTAATGAGATCTTTTAAAAGTTCCTTTTGAAAGTATTGAATTCCCTAATAAATGATCACCTGACAGTTTTCTCATAAAAAGAGATTCAGATGCCCTCTCAATAAATAGTGATATTAATAGGTTTCTGAACTTGCCATATAGAAAGCAAATAAAAATATTGGTCCAACCAATAAGAAATCAAGCAGTATTCATTAGAATTACTTAATTACTCAAAGGAATGATTTACCACATTATCCCTAAAACCATTCTAAATGATATAGGATCCATTTAGTTTTCTGTGGAATTACAAGCACTACCAACGATTTAACAGACACAAGAAAATGTGTGGGGAAACACTGGAAAACAGAAGTTTTATTGAGCTAAATATTAAGATAAGTGACAGTGATTTTTAAAATATTCAATTTACTTCCAGAGGAACGTTTTTCCATATGTGGCACTGGCTGCTGACTTCAACACTGGATGGAGATCGAAATTAAAAAACTTAATTAAAAAGCTAAGAGAACATCTAAAAACCGGTAAATATTACTGGGATAGTAAAGATGCTTTAGACTTTCAATATGATATTGCTATCATAAAAGAATTTAACTTTTTTTTCCAATTTTTGCCCAAAAATTAAGAGAAGAGTTCATTTTAGGTGCTGTCTCTTATTACATTTCATATTTCTGAATTTCTGACACCTAAGCCAATGTCAAATGGATAATTTTTAAAGGAATGGATAAATTATTTAATAAAAACAATATCAAAGAACCCACCTTTATGCTGAATTTAACAAATCTTTGAAGCCATTTTTGTCTACAAGAAGCTTATAAATTCCTACCCTATCTTTAGAGAAGACGTAAATCCCTCTTAGCATGTATTTCTAACATGAGATGCTACTTTTATTTGACTAAAGCCATAATTTGCAACTATAACACTTTTGAATTATCTGTGACCTAACCTAAAACTGTTGAAACATATACTAGAGCCTTTCTGAATTTGTCTGATATATGTATATATGTGTGTGTGTATGTGTATAAATATAAATTTCAATCAAAAGGCTATTATATATTGAATATAGAAGAAAATAAAAAGAAAACCCCAAGATTTTACTACCTAGAAATAATAACTGTGAGATCTACTTTTGGATTATACATGGTAAGACTACCCTATGTAAAAAGTTTTTCATCTTGCTCTTTTCAGTGAATATTGCAATACAAATATCTCACGATGCTATTAAATTTTCTTAATAAATATTATCTTTGAATTAAATATTTCTGTTTTCTCATTAAATACTATTTTTCACAAAAAGAAATAACTTAGAATACAGATCCATAATAATTATTTTAACTGCATGTTATAGATGGACATTTAAATTATATTCTAGTCTTTGTTTTTCCAAAATATGCTTTATTATTACACCTGTGTAATGGGCATTATGGAAGATTAGGAAATAAAAATAAAAATATTAACATCGATTCCCAATACTCAAAGGTCACCACTGTTAAGATCTCATATGTCCTGCTGAATCTTTTATGTATATGTACATCTGTGCATAGTAAATTGAAACAATATATTCATATTATTTTGATAATATATTGACATCATTTAGTGGGTATATTATTGTTCTGGGTCAACAATCTCCAATTTATATCTCAGAAGAATTTCATCTCAACTAAAAGCCAGGCCATATTCACAAATAACTACCCACAATTGTTCCCAAATTATCCATTAGAATTGGTTTGTCACTAATTAACAAAGTTCACATTTTTATTCCCCAGACTTGTAGAAGACTTCCCAATTTTTTGCTATTAGTAACAGTGTTGAAATGGAGACTTTTGTGTGTAAGTCTTTTTCTATAATTAGAATTGTTTCCTTAGGAGAGATTCCCAGAAATGGAATTAATGAATCAGATGCCATGAACTTGTAAATCTCTTGATACCTACTGCCAAGTGACTTTCCAGAAGCATTATACCAAATTATGTTTCCAACAGCAAGGCATGAGAATGTTTTTAAAATGAGCAAAGTTACATTACAGAAGACTTTTTGAACAGAATTTCAAATTGATGTCAAGAAATAATGAAACTACACTTGATATGTTTCCATCAACCACACAACTACATAATTTTATGTTTCTGACAAGTTCGGGTCAGTTAATTGGACATGTATTACACATGTACAATTTAACTAGGTAGGAGAGACAGTAACTAGTTCCTGCCTGTGATATGCATACAATCTGTTGAGCAGCCATAACAGATCTTTCAAATAAGACAAAGAGATATATCCAAGGAGTTATAAGAGCCAAGGTAGAAGTCATCCAAACTAGTCTAAGAGGAGAGAAAGTTCTTGAAGGCTTCTTGGAAGCTATAACAATGTAGTTTATCTTGCTTACTTTTTTCTCCTGGGGAGGGGAGAAAAAAAGGAGGTAGACAAAAGAAGATAGTCACAGCAGAAGGACAGACATGAGTTTCAAGTGTGAGGTGTAATACAAAGTGGTACTCAAGGGCAACTTTCTGTCTATCCTTTCTTAGTGTTTATGATATACATTAATCCTTTAACATAGTTTCAGCAACACAGCTCTATAATCACTTTCCATCCGTGTATTGTATGTATACTTCGGATCTTCCAACTGTTCTAAGAAGGAAGGGGTAGAATGACCACCTTCTCTAGAGGCCACCTGATACATATACAGACATATTTTTTACTGTCACAAACACTATTAACATTCACTGGGCAGGGAAGAAGCTTAACTTCCTACATACAATGTGTGGAACATTCCTCCACAGGAAAATAACTCTTTTGTAAAATGCCAACAGTGCTTCACCCTCCCTTGTTAGAAAGAAATACTGAGCCGGGCTCGGTGGCTCAGCCTGTAATCCCGCGCCTTTGGGAGGCTGAGGTGAGTGGATTGCCTGAGCCCGCGGGTTCGAGATCCGCCTGGGCAGCGAGACCTCACCTCTACAATCAATCAAAAAATCAGCTGGACGTGGTAGCGCATGCCTGTAATTCCGGCTACTTGGAAGGCTGAGGCGGAAGGATCGCCGGAGCCCAGCAGGTCGAGGCTGCGGTGGCCGGGAGCGGCCACTGCACTCCAGTCTGGGCGACAGAGTGAGACTCCAACTCAAAAAAAAAAAAAAAAAAAAGAAAGAAATACTGAGCCAGACTTTAAGTCTCTCGAGGACAAAGACTACCGGTATTTGACATACACTATGTTACCCTCGTTATACCCAAAACACATGTGTATTGGATATAGAATAATCATACAGTGACTATCTCTTGGTAGATTAAAATAAAAATTCAAAAATAAGTAAAATAGTCAAAGCACTTCACCAACTCTCTTCTGATTTACTTCACTTCTTACCATGCGTTTCCATGAGGGGTGCTGCTCAATAGAAATAAAATCAACGGCAGCCACCTTTCTAATCGTTTACACTGGCAGAGAAAGCAAATCCACTTTAATTCCTTCTATCACTTGACACAGAGGGAAAACATTCCTAGAGACAATCCTATAAAAACTTATGATTAAATAATTGTGACTCAAATCCCCTACCAGTAGTTACCTGGAGTAGGAGCATAATGTTCTGAGGTTTAACACCGAACATGCTATGGAAAGGGCAGAATAAAATGGTAAGTGTGACCGGGTTCAGTGGCTCAGCCTGTAATCCCAGCACTTTGGGAGGCCGAGGTGGATGGATTGGCTGAGGCCACAGGTTCGAGATCAGCCGGGCAAATCAAAATAAATTATCGGGGTTTGGTAGTCCATGCCAGTAGTTCGGGCTACTTGGAAGACTGAAGCATAAGGATCGCCAGAGCCCAGCAGGTTGACGCTGGGGTGGCCGTGAGTGTGCCACTGTACTCTAGCCTGGGTGACAGAGTGAGACTCCAACTCAAAAAAAAAAAAAAAAAGATAAGTTCACACAAGTACAGTTGGTTTGATTGGACTTTTTGAAGTCTGCAGTGTGCGCTACCTTTAAAAGTTTCTTCTTAAAACAAAATTACCATGATTTATTTTTTACTGAATCTTTACACATCATTAAAACACAGCCCATTTAGCCTTTAAGACAACCACACTGTTCTGGGGGCAGGGGTGGAAAGCACCCTAAAAACATAGGGTTCTTAAGATTTTTATTTTACAATAAAACAGGCCACAGGCAAATAAACACAGTTCTGAGTTAAAAGTAGCCAGAGCATTAGGTTTCAGAATTATCGTAAAACAGGAAGGTTGTGAGGGTGTAACAGAGGATGAAAGCAGCCCCAGCCCTGGAGCCTTCCTGCTGACTTGGGCTGTGCCAAAATACACAATGGTTTACACACAGCACAAATGCACAAAAAGGTGCACACGCAAAGTACTCAAAGGATCACTTATGGAGGACAGCCATTATCTTTCAGAAGGTCTGGCCTAAAAGTAGAAGATAATGATTAAAAAAAATTTGCAGAGTGAATGCAACTATTCCTGAAAATAACACGCTGCCAGTAAACTTGGATTAGAAGCAATTTTCAAGCATGTACATATTAGCAGTTTCTATTAAGGTAATGCCATCTGGGAGAATAATCTTCCCTCTTTGATGATAATTCTACCAACACATATACACACTCTTAAATGTCTAGAACAGGTTGTACCTCCAGTGTCGGTGTCAAATTTCTCTCAGAACAATTGCTTCCAAACAGCATCTCAAAGAAAAAAACTAAATAACTGCATTGGTAAATATGGCTTAAAGTATACATTGCAGTAAAGAAAATATCCATTGTGGTAAAGAATGCCATACCTACAGTTCTAGCCAGATTCCAATAAAAGAAGAGGGAGAACATGCCAAGTGGAGGTAGCAGGGAAATTGCTCACCAGAAAAATAAAGAAAACCGGGTCATTATTTTTCTTTCCCTAAAATAAAGCAGCAGCTTCTGCTTAGTTTGGAACAGTCATTGCAGAAAGGGAAGCTTGTGTTTATTCAACTCAGTTCCTCTCAGCAGTCCTGTTCATTAGGCTTGTAGCGATGTGTGTGTTTTATTTTACTTTGTTACAATAATTTATGAGTATTGTAGAACCTACTCATTAAGTGGCAACTCAGAAACTTGCACTGCAGAATACAAGCAGAAAACAACATAAATACACACAAAATACTTGCAAATTAAATTCTAAATATTCTGCAGGCTAAAAAAAAATGAAAACCTTGCTGCTTTTCTAAGATAATAAAATTGTATTACTAGTAAATTATATCATCCTACATAGACCTGACATACAAATACTTGATATCTTTAATAAAATACATGAATAATTTCAATAAGAAGAGTGTAAACTACCAAATATTAGTAACTATTTGAAATAAATTCCTGCATAATTTTTAATCACAGTTATTATGAAGGACTATTTGATCATTCCCACTGATATTTTAAAAACACACAAGGGAGCCGGGCTTGGTGGCTCAGCCTGTAATCCCAGCGCTTTGGGAGGCTGAGGTGAGCTGACTGCCTGAGCCCGCGGGTTCGAGACCCGCCTGGACAACTTGGCGAGACCTCATCTCTACAATAAATCAAAAAATTAGCTGGCCGTGGTAACGCGCACCTGTAGTTCCAGCTACTTGGAAGGCTGAGGCGGAAGGATCGCTGGAGTCCAGCAGGCAAGGCTGCGGTGGCCGGGAGCGGCCACTGCACTCCAGTCTGAGAGACAGAGTGAGACTCCTACTCAAATAAATAAATAAATAAATAAAAATAAAAATAAAAACACACAAGGGCACAAGAAAATATGGCCCCTGAAAATGTTATTTAAAAAGATGATACTAACAAATGTGATCATAATAAAGATGCTTAATGAATTTTTCCTGAAATAATTACATATAAACATATTTCAATTTAGCCTCGTAGAAAAGGTGAAATGGGAATCTTATTAAGATGTCATGCCATTATTTGCTGTAAATAATGGATCAAATAAATACAAAATCACCACAGAAAAACTGTTAACACCAAATCTAATTCTTAAAACAATGCTGGTTCTGTTTCAAACTTGAGCAACATCAACAACAAAAGACTACTTTTTCTTAGCAGGCTAAATTCTGAACAAAAAAATGATCTTGTTTTCCAGTATAAAAATATAATAGAAATAAAACAAGGGTACAGCAAGATACTGAGGCACATCATACCCAGTTGCACTGATAATAATAAATATATTTTTGTATCTGGATCCCTTTTGAAACTTATTCTTCATTTGGTTGGTAGGGCACTACACTCAGGATTTCCTCTACCTTACTAGCTGCTTCTTGGTCCCATTTGCTGGTTCCTTCTTTTTTCCCTGACTGTTAGTTCTGGAGTTTCCGAGGGTTCAGTCCTCAGTCCTCTGTCTACAGTCACTTCCTAGGTGATGTCATCTAATCTCATGATAAATATCACTATGTGTTGGCAACTGAAATATAAATCTCTGGTCTGCACCTCTCTCCTGAACTCCAGACTTATACATCCACCTGCCTACGAACACTGTCTACGTGTATGTTTAAAAGATATGTCAAAGTTACCATATCTAAAAAAAGAACTCCTGATCTTCCCCCTCAAACCTGTTCCATATGTCACCTTCTCCATACTGGTTGTTGGCAACCTTACCCTTCCAGATGCTCAGGCCCAAATCCTTGGAATCATCTTTTATCCCTTCCATTTTCTCACAATTTACATTAAATTCATCAGGAAATCCTGTTGGCTCTATCTTCAAAATATCCTGAGCAGTTTTTTTTTTTTTTTTTTGTGGTTGTTGTTAATAATGTGAAAAATAATTATCTCTACTTCCACTGTTAACAGTATCTTATATAAGCCAAAGTCTTTTTCAACAGAAATGCCAGAGTCCTAAACTATACTTCAGAGCACATGATTCTCTGCTGAAAATCCTGCCATGGCTGGCTATTTTGCAACCAGCGAAAGCCAAGACTCTCTCAACGGCCCTATGTGATCATACCTTTCTTTTCCCTCTGACATCACCTTCACCTACTCTCTTATCACTATTCTCCTCCAGCCAGTCTTTTCTTTGTTTTCTTTTTTTTCCTCTTTTAATTTTTATTTTAAAATTGTGGGGTACAATTCAGGGCTAGGTATGCAAATATTCACCATGCAAGTACCCTTATTGATGAGGCATGCCCCCCCTTTCCCAGGCAGATATCAACTACTGTCAATCCCATCTCCTCTCCCGCACCCCCCCCCAGTTTCCCACCACTGTCAATCCTTTTCTTACAGTAATACGTAGTTGTTCAAGGTCCACTTATGAATGAGAACATGTGATACTCAGCTCTTTGTTTCTGTGAGAGATCATTCAGTATTATACACTCCAATTCCATCCAGGTTGCTGCAAAGTTCATGATTTTGCTCTTCTTTATGGCTGCATAGTATTCCATTTTGTATACGTATCACAATCTTTTCTTCCCTCTGTTCCTTAAGCATTTCAGAAATCTCCATTCTAGTGCCTTTGGGCTTGCTATTCCCAGTGACCAGAAAACTTATCTCTCAGACTAATTCACAGCAAAATCCCTTAAATTCACATGACTTTTCACACTTTACCCTGTTTGAAAATTGTAACTTTCCTTCCATCTTGACCTCCCATTTTCTTAAATTTTTCTTTTTTCCATATCACCTACTCACCTATAGTATATAAAATTTACTTATGAATTATGTCTATTTTATTTGTCTCCCTCTCTTGGAATGTAAGCTTTAAAAGAGAAGCAACTTCTGTCTGTTTTGTTCACTGGTACATGCTAAGCCATGTAGAATAACTGGCACATATCAAACACTCAATAAGTATTTATGGAATATAATGGAATAGAATAGAATGAATGCAATAGGTACAGATCAGGAAATTATAGAATGAGATGGAAAGAACAAAATGGCTATCCCAGGATAGGATAGGAAAGGTTGGTAGGGAAACTGATTGTTCTTGCTATCCATGCTACTTCCTGCTTTATATCACTAACTCCCTGCATTGGTTTCTAATATGTTTTTTTAAAAAAGGCTCAGTACCAACAGAATGATGAGATAGCTGAGAAATAATATGCACTTCTCAAAAAAGTCATATACCCAAATTGCAATTATAATCACAGTAAAATTAATTAACTGAAATTGAGTTGAAAATGGTAAAATATAGATTGCCTTTCCAAAAACGAAGGCACTATTTAGAGAGGCCAGAACCAATGAGGGCATATTTCTAAATAAGAAAAGTACTATATATCAAAATCTCACCCAACAAATAAGAAGAAGGAGGAGGATGAGAAGGAGGTGGAAGAGGAGGAGAAGAAAAAAAATCCTACAAAACTAAGAACAACAAATGATTTTGGCAAAAAAAATGAAATGCCTATATTCCCAATTTATGTCAAAATAAGCTTTTCCAGCGAATGAGAGATATTTGTGTTTGCAAAATGTGACTTTACAAAACACATCTTTTTTATTTTGAAATAATTTGAATTCAGAGAGTTGCAAAAGAGATAAAGAGAGGACACTTGTGCACCCTTCAGCTAGTTTTCGCCAGTGGTTAGTTACAACTGACATATTGATAGTGTGATATCAAGACTAGGAAGTTAACATTGATAGAATGCTAAGTAAGTGAAATCATAGAGCATGTGAACTTTTGGAATTGGTTTTTTACCCTCAGCATAATACCCTAGAGATTCATTCAAGCTGTTGCCCATATCAACAGTTCATTCATTTTTATCGCTGTGCAGTATTCCATGGCACAGATGTACCAGAGTTTACTTAACCATTTACCTAGCGAGAGACATTGTGGATGTTTACTGCTTTGGGCTATTATTTTTAAAAAGCTGTAATGAACAACTGTGTACATTGTTTTGTGTGGACATAAGTTTTAATTTCTACAGGATAAATTTTGAGGACATTCTATAGGATAATTTCTACAGGATAAATTCAATTACTGGGTCTTATGGTAAATATATTTTTATTTTATTTCATTTTTTTTTTTTGAGTTGGAGTCTCACTCTGTCACCCACACTGGAGTGCAGTGGCCGCTCCCGGCCACCGCAGCCTCAACCTGTTGGGCTTCGGCGATCCTTCTGCCTCAGCCTTCCGAGTAGCCGGAATTACAGGCATGCGCTACCACGCCCGGCTGATTTTTTTGATTTATTGTAGAGATGAGGTCTCGCTGCCCAGGCGGGTCTCGAACCCGCGGGCTCAGGCAATTCACTCACCTCAGCCTCCCAAAGGCGCGGGATTACAGGCTGAGCCACCGAGCCCAGCTGGTAAATATATTTTTAAAGAAAAAGTCAAACTATTTTCCAGTATGGCAGTATCATTTTATATTTCCACCCCCAATGTATGATTGCTCCAATTTTTCTACACTCTCACCAGCATTTGATATTGTAACTATATTTTTCATTTTAGCTCTTATACTAGGTATATATTGATATCACTCTGTGGTCTTAATATCATTTACCTAATTATATTTAACATCTATTCATGTCATGTACTTATTTGATATAAGTGTACCCTCATTAGTGAAATGTCTCTTCATATTTTGCTCATTTTCTTATTGCCTTGTTTGGTAACGTTACTGTTGAGTTTTGAGTGCTATTTATACATGTTAGATATGAGTTGTCATAAATGTAGTTGCAAAAAGGTTATTTTTTTATAATTAAGTTTACACTCAGACTCATACATTTATTAAAACAATAGACTCAAGAGATGATTACACAGCAGATACAATTACATACATAGCTTATTTTATTTTGCTTCATTTTATTGTGCTTTGCAGATATAGCATGTGCTCACTTCCTGTCTCTGTGTGATATTTTGGTAATTCTCACTATATTTCAAATTTCGTATCATTATTATCATTATATCTGTCATGGTAATCTGTGATCAATGATTTATGATATTATAGTGTAGTTGTTTCGAAGAGCCAAGAACCGCACACATATGAGATGGTGTACTTAACTGGTAAATGTTGGGTGTGCCCTGACTGCTGCACCGACTAGCCAATGCCTCGCCTCAGGTCTCCCTATTCCCACAACAATATTGAAGTTAGGCCAATAAATAACCCTACAATGGCCCTTAAGCCATGTTCAAGTGAAAGGAAGAGTCACATATTTCTTACTTTCAGTCAAAAGCTAGACATGATTAAGCTGAGAAAGACATGTCGAAAGCCAAGACAGACTGAAAGTTAGGCCTCTTGTGCCAAATAGTTACCCAAATTGTGAAAGCAAAGGAAAAGTTGTTGAAGGAAATTGAAAGTGCTAACTCCAGTGAACACACAGATGATAAGAAAGTGAAACAGCCTTTTTGCTACGGAAAAAGTTTCAGTGGTCTGGATAGAAGATCAAAGCAGCCACAACATTCCCTTAAGAAAAAGCATAATCCAGAACAAGGTCCAAACTCTCTTCAATTCTGTGAAGGATGAGAGAGGTAAGGAAATGACAAGAAGAAAAGTTTGAAGCAGAATTTGGATCATGAGGTTTTAAGAAAGAAGTTGTCTCCAAAATATAAAAGAGCAAGATGAAGCAAGTGCTGATGGAGATGCTGTAGCAAGTTATCCAGAAGGCCTAGCTAAGATCATTGATGAAGGTGGTTACACTAAACAACTGTTTTCAATGTAGATTAAACAACCTTATATTGGGAAAAGATGTCATCTAAGTCTTTAATAGCTAGAGAGAAGTCTGTGCTTAGTTTCAAAATTTCAGAGGACAGGCTAACTCTCCTGTTAGGTGCTAACGCAGCTGGTGAACTGAAGTTGAAGCCAATGTTCATGTACCATTCTGAAAATCCTAGGGCCCTTAAGAATGCTACTAGAAGGCCAGGCGTGGTGGCTCAAGCCTGTAATCCCAGAACTTTGGGAGGCTGAGGTGAGGGGATTGCCTGAGTCCACAGGTTTGAGACCAGCCTGCGTAACTTGGCAAGACCTATCTCTACAATAAATCAAAAAATTAGCCAGGTGTGGTAGTGTGTGCCTGTAGTTCTAGCTACTTGGAAAGCTGAGGTGGAAGGATTGCCAGAGTCCAGCAGGTTAACTCTAGGGAGGCCATGAGCATGCCACTGCACTACAGCCTGGGCAACAGAGTGTGACTCCAACTCAAAAAAAAAAGAATGCTACTAGATCTATTCTGACTGTGTTTTATATATAGATAGAACAACAAAGGCTGGATGACAGAACATCTATTTACAGCATGACCTACTGAATATTTTAAGCTTATTGTTGAGATCCACTGCTCAGAAAAAAAAATTCCTTTCAAAATACTACAGCTCTTTGACAATGTACCTAGTCACTTAAGAGCTCTGAGGGAGATATACAGAGATTGCTGTTTTCATTTCTGCTTACCCAATATCCGTTCTGCAGCCTATGGATCAAGGAATAATTTTGGCTTATTATTTTAAAAATCAATTTTGTAAGATGCCATAGATAGTGATTCCTCTACTGGATCTGAGCAAAGTCAATTAAAAATGTTCTAAAAGAATTCATTCTAGATGCCACTAAGAACATTTATGATTCATGGAAGGCAGTCAAAATATTAACACTCTTATGAGTTTGGATAAAGTTGATTCCAACCCTCATGGATGACGTGGAAGGAAGACTCCAGGGGAGGAAGTCACTGCAGTTATGGTGGAAAAAGCAAGAAAATTAGAATTCGAAGTGGAACCTGAAGGTGTGACTGAATTGCTGCAACATTATGATAAAACTTGAACAGATAAATTGCTTCTTATGGATGAGCAAAGAAAGTGGTTTCTTAAGGTAGAACGTCGTTCTGATGAATATGCTGTAAACATCGCTGAAATGACAATACAGGATTAAGAACATTCCATAGGCCGGTCTTGGTGGCTCAGCCTGTAATCCCAGCACTTTGGGAGGCTGAGGCGAGTGGATTGCCTGAGCCTGTGGATTTGAAGCCAGCCCTGGCAACTTAACAAGTCCTCATCTCTACGATAAATCAAACAATAGTTGGGCATGGTAGCGCACACCTGTAGTTCCAGCTACTTGGAAGGCTAAGGCAGAAGGATCGCTGGAGCCCAGCAGGTCAATGCTAGGGTAGCTGTGAGTGTGCCACTGCACTCCAATCTGGGCAATGGAGTGAGTCTCCAACTCAAAAAAAAGGGAATATTCCATAAACTTAGATGATAAAATAGTAGCAGGGGTTGAGATGATTGACTCAAATTTTGAAAGAGGGTCTACTGTGGGTCACCTGCTATCAAACAGCATTGCATGCTACAGAGAAATTGTCCACAAAAGAGTCCACTGATACGGCAAATTTCATTGCTGTCAAACTTCAAGAAATTGCCACAGCCACCCCAACTTTCAACAACCACCACCCTAATTAGTCAGCAGTCATCAGCACTGAAGCAAGAACTTCTACCAGCAAAAAGGTTATGATTTGTTGAAGCCTCAGGTGACCATTAGTAATTTTTAGCAATAAAGTCATTTTTAGTAAAGATATATACATTTTTTAGACATAATGCTATTGCATACTTAAATGACTACCATATAGTGTAAACATAACTTTTATATGCTGAAGGAGGTAAGTCAGCCAGATTTCATGGGCAAACTGTATTTTACCAGCTCTAGTAAAGAGATTTAGTAGGCTGGGCATGGTGGCTCAAGCCTGTTATCCCAGCCCTTCGGGAGGCCAAGGTGAGGAGACTGCCTGAGCCCAAGGATTTGAGAACAGCCTGGGCAACTTGGCAAGATCTCGTCTCTGCAATAAATCAAAAAATTAGCCGGGCATGGTAGCACACGCCTATAGTTCTGGCTTCTTGGGAGGCTGAGGCAGAAGAATCGTCTGAGCCCATCAGGTTGACGCTGGGGTGGCTGTGAGCGTGCCAATGCACTCCAGCCTGGGTGGCAGAGTGAGACTCCAACTCAAAAAAAAAAAAAAAAAAGATTTAGTAAAAGTGATAACTATTATAGAAATGTAGCTTTACTGATTACCTCGGAATATGATTATCCATGGGTCTGCAATTTCAAATTCTTTAGGACTGCCTATAACAACTGAGCAAGACCAGAGAATACACACAGTACAAAAGTGTCACTGTGGACACTCTCAGGTGAGAGAGACTCAGCGATTCTCCAACTCTTTCCCTGCTGGGGATCTTTCTACGACATGTTTACATCCGTTGATGCACTACTCTTCTCTATTATTTATTTATTTATTTTTTTGAGACAGAGTCTCACTCTGTTGTCAGACTGGAAAGACTGGAGTGCAGTGGCAGAATCACAGCTCACCAGAGCCTCAACCTTCTGAGTTCAGGCAATCCTTACCAACTCAGCATCCCAAGTAGCTGGGACTACTAGAGGCACATGCCACCACACCCAGCTATTTTTTTTTCTTTCTCTTTTTGTAGAGACAAAGTTTTGCTATGTTGCCCAGACTGGTCTTGAAAACTTTTGGGCCCAAGCAATCCACCCGCCTCAGCCTCCCAAAGTGCTGAGATTACAGGTGTGAGCCGTCCTGCTTGGCCTACTTTCCTACACTTTTAAAAGGGAAAATGCCACTATATCACACAAAACACCAGGAAAGCTAAAAAATTTGCTTATTTTAAAATGGTAATATATTCTGTAAGCTTCATCCTAGGTGTTAAAATCAAACAAAAGATGAAAAAGAAGGAGAAAAAGGAGAAGAAAGGTGTCAGACCGATCAGATTGAAACTGAAGGGGAAGCTATAGTTTACTGAATATCTCCTTTGGTGCCAAGTACTGTGCTAGGTACTTGTTATCAGTTGACGAGTCTACTCTTCAGCTTTAAAAGTTTTTATTTCAATTTACAGGTGACAAGTCTAAGAGTCAAAGAGGCTAGTTAGTACCTTGCTCCAGATGTTCTCCAGTGAGCGTGGGATGCAGGGGTTGTTTATCTCATTCTAGAAGCTAACTTCTTGCCACTACACTAAGATTGTGTCTGTAAGTTTATATTCTGAAATCATATTCTTACACTGAAGAGATTCTTTTTTACTTAAGACAAAATAGAATGACTAAATCTAAAAAGAACATCTCTTTCCAGCTCTATGTAATCATTAAGCGAGGGCACGTATTGCTTGGCAAAAGGGACAGGAAGAAAAGCAGCCAAAAATTTAGGAGATATTCAAATGATTCCCTTTCACATATTCCTGCAGAATAAGATCACAGTTTTGTCAATATGCATAATATAAGCGAAAATAGAAATTTGTATTGATAAAAAAATTAATGTAATCTGAGGAAGTAAACTTGCAAGTACTAAACTCCAGAAATTTTAGTCTAGTGATGCACAGGCTAAAGAGTAAGAAAGTCAATCTTTATTTTTTTCCTCTCTCTTGTCTTACTATGTATAAGGTGAGGGAGGGAGGAGGCTACTTATGGATCTTGTAGGATATAGTGAACCAGGAGGTAGAATTTATATCTTAACACCACAGTACACACATGCCCACATTCATTCATTTATTTCATAACTGCCATTTTATTTCATAAATGTATCATTTCTTCCAATCTTGACATGGATGTCTGTATGGCACCTCCATGTCACATTTGGACCAGGCACTGTGCTGGGTGCTGGTGATATCACATAGTTAACACACAGTGCCCATTCCCGAGGACTTATCTGCCACAGCAATTCTAAACTTTCTGCTTTATAGTTTGTAAACCTTCTCCTCCATGATATGACCTTAGTATATCAGTAATTTTTTAACTACTCTCCTAAACCAAAAGATGTACCTATCAGTTGAGTTTCTTGAGTTGTCAAGTACAAGCAACTTAGTAACTATTTACATCCTAACAGTTTAGCACCTTCTGTGCCCTACACAACTTCTCAAACCTTGGGTATTGCCACCTTCACTTTCTATTCCACACTGTCTTTCACCGAATACTTGGTTTTTATGAAGTACTTGATTTTTATCGCAGTGGCTTCCAAACTCAGTTTCGCAAAAAAATGATACTATTAAAAAGATAAAGAGAGCTTGGGTTGAAACTGTGAATTACCTTGAATTAGTAGTTCATGGAGTGTTTGATGTCTTTGTGTGCCCACTCAAACTTAAAAATACTGTATCCCATAGCACCCTTGTAGGTCCACCCATTAGATTGTAGTAGCACCACCTTCCTCAGTCCTAACAACTAAAGAGGTCGCCAGACACTGCCAAAGGTTCCCTGGAGTGCAAAACTACCCCTACATGAGATTCACAGATTTACTGAAAAAAAAACAGCTGGCACCTAACACAGCCAGAACTCCATAACATGTTTTTATTACAGCCCAATTTAACAACTGGCTGGGTTTTTGGGTGTGTGTGTGTGTGTGTGTGTGTGTGTGTGTGTGTGTGTGTGTGTGTGTGTTCAATCAAATACAAGAGGCAGAAAGCTGGGAGAAGTAAGGAGCTTAATTTTTATACCATGGACTCAGGATACAGGTTGTGTATTTACCAAAAACCTGTTCATTTAAGCAGAGTTTTTAATCCAGTATTTATAATAAAACATATATTTATTTTTTTATTATTGATTAATAATGATTACATGTTTTATGACCACTACTTAGTTTTCTTTTTTTTTGAGTTGGAGTCTCACTCGCCCAGACTGGAGTGCAGTGGCCGCTCCCAGCCACCGCAGCCTCACCTGCTGGGCTCTGGCGATCCTTCCAACTCAGTCTTCCGAGTAGCCGGAATTACAGGCATGCGCTACCACGCCCGGCTGATTTTTTTATTTATTGTAGAGATGAGGTCTCGCTGCCCAGGCGGGTCTCGAACCCGCGGGCTTGGGCAATCCACTCACCTCAGCCTCCCAAAGGCGCTGGATTACAGGCTGAGCCACTGAGCCCGGCTTAGTTTTTTTTTTTTTTAAATGAGTGTTTATACCCCAAAGAGTTACTGTCACAAACCAGTGCTTAGATTATATTAATTCTACCATGTTCTAAGTTATAATTACCTTGACATGATCCTCTCATGCTTAAAACCATACTTATAATAAAATCCAAAGGTCTTACAATGGCCTCCAGCATAAATCACACTTAGAATAAAATCTAGAGATCTTACAATGGTCTCCAGGACTTTCTATGACCTGACATCTTGATGTCTCTCTGGTTTCATTTTTTTCTGCTCTTCTGTTGGCCTCTTCATGAGCCTTTTTTCTGTCCTGGGATACACTAAGTCATCCTGGGGCTTTTACATATGCTGATCCCTGTACTTAGAATGCTTGTATCTCAGCTATTACTGTTGCGTATGCACTTGCTTCTGTGAACTGCTGATATGTTGATAATCACAGCTTAAGATAATTTTTTAAAAAATATATTCCATCTCCTCACAAGAATGTAGGCCCCATGAGAGCAGGACATTTTTACTTTTTTGTTCACCAAGACTGCAATCAGCACTAATGCAGCATCTGGCATGTAGTAGTATCTCAATGAATATTTTGCATGAATTAATGGGTCTGAATGTGGTGCCACAAGAATACTGAGGGACAAGGCATGTATATCTGAACAGGGTAATGGTTAGAGAAAGCTTCTTGGAGCAGGTCATACTTTAGCTTGGTCTTTTTTTTTTTTTTTTTGGCATGGTCTTACTCTGTCACCCAGGCTGGGACACAATCATAGTTCACGACAACCTCAACCTCCTGGTTCCAAGTGATTCTCTCATCTCAACCTCTCAAGTAGCTGGGACTACAGGGCGTGGCACCATGCCCAGCAAATTTGTTTATGTTTTTGTAGAGGCAAGGTCTCTCTAATTTGCCCAGGCTGGTCTCGAACTCTTGGGCTCAAGTGATCCTCCCACTTTGTCTCCCAAAGTGCTGGGATTACAGATGTGAGCCACCGTTCCCGGCTCCTGGTTTGGTCTTAAGAGAAAAGCAGAAAGGGAAGAAGAGCACTCCAAGTAGAGGAAATGGTTTGCAGGTCAGATCTCAAAAGAGTAAATCAGCATTCCATTCAGGAAACTCTAAGCAGGTCAACAGAGCTGGTGCACTGGGCAGCAGTCGTCAGCTGTTTTGTGTCTCCATATCATGCAGAGTCACTATTCAATGTCCCTCAGAAAATCTTTCATGTGGTTCTCATACCAAGATGCATGTCCCTTTATCTATGAGGTATCAGAATCTCTTAAATTGTGGGGATTGGGAAAGGTGTGGGGATTGGAAGGAAACGTAGAGATTAAATAACTAGATAAATAGGCAGGGACCATCAAAAAATAACTTTAAAATGTGTGTTATGTGCACATGACCATGCACACCTAAAGACTTTTTTATTGTCTGGAAAAGGCAGGAGGCATTTCGAACCAAGAATTACCACAGTCAGAGCATATTCCTAATTTGTTAAATATTCATTTGAAACTACCTACAGGGCCAGGCACGGTGGCTCAAGCTATACTCCCAGCACTTTGGGAGACCGAGTCAAGAGGATTACCTGGGCCCAGAGGTTTGAGACCAGCCTGGGCAACTTGGTGAGACCTTGTCTCTACAGTAAATCAAAAAATTAGCTGGGCATGATAGCACACTCCTGTAGTTCCAGCTACTTGGAAGGCTTAGGCAGAAGGATCACCTGAGCCCAGCAGGTCGAGGAGCAGTATCCATGAGCATGCCACTGCACAGGGTGACAGAGTGAGACTCCAACTCAAAAAAAAAAAAAGAAAAAGAAACTACCTACATATTGCATGGCATACATACACCATGAACTATTTCATCAAACCTCTGTTATTGAGATTTTAGGTTGATTACAATTTTGCTATTATGAATAACAGGGTAATTAACATACTTCATTAGTTTTTGAACATATTACACACAGGATAAATTTCTAGAGCTTGATTTACTCTGTGAAAAGCTATAAATATTGTAAAGCTCTGATATATACTGCTAACTGAATCTCCAAAAATAAAATAGCTACATATTTTTCCACCAGTGATGTATAGTGCCTCTTGCCACACTCTTATTAATTCTGAGAATTTAAAAAAATATTTTCAAATAGATTTATATCATGATGCTATTTTTTTAGTTTCTTGATTATCGGTGATATTAAACTTTGTTTCATGTATTTACCGTCTCCTGTTAATATCCCTTTTTCAAAATTGCACATATTCTTTGGAAAGAAGACTCTTAGAATTTTCCTGCATTGTAGGACTATTACTAATATTTAACCATATTAGTTTATTAATACAAACATTTATTAACTTAAGCATACAACGTGCCAGGAACTGCTTTAAATGTTTTACACATATTGGTTCATTTACTCCTTGTAACAGTCATATGAAGGAGGTTTTATTTTATTTTTTTATTTTTATTTTTGGCGTTGGAGTCTCACTCTGTCACCCAGACTGGAGTGCAGTGGCCACTCCCGGCCACCGCAGCCTCGACCTGCTGGGCTCCAGTGATCCTTCCGCCTCAGCCTTCCCAGTAGCTGGTAGCGCGCACTACCACACCCGGCTGATTTTTTGATTTATTGTAGAGATGAGGTCTCACCAAGTTGCCCAAGTGGGTCTCGAACCCGCGGGCTCAGGCAATCCACTCACTTCAGTCTCCCAAGGCATGGGATTACAGGCTGAGCCACCGAGTCTGGCTAAAGGAGGTTTTATTAATATACTTATATCACAGATGAGGAAACTGAACTATAAAGAAATTAGTAACTCAATCAAGTTCCACAGCTTTCAAAGGAAAGGTAGAGTTGGCCTCAGATATGCTCTTAACCTCTCTGGAGAGGCTCTGAGGGGAAAATGAGCTTAATTTTTGTATCTGTTGTTTTTCATACGCCTATAGAACATATAAGTCAGTGGTTCTCTACTGGGAACGATATTGTTGCCCAGAAGTCTCTCAACAATTTCTGGAGATATTTTGTCACAACCGAGGGGGGTGGGGGTGCTACCTGCATCAAATGGGTAGAGGTCAGGGATATTGCTAAACATCTTACCATGCATAGGACAGCTCCCGACAACACAAAATTGGCCAGTTCAAAATGTTAACAGCACCAGGCCTTGAAAACCCTTATCCTAATGGATTTATCTATAGAAAGTTTGGAACTCAGAAAACTGGTCTAGGCCAGAGAGAAAGATTTGGTAAAAATAATATAGATTTACCATAAAGGATTACATTTTCATGGCTCACGATGAACATATGCTGTTATCTAAAATTCCACGCACAGTCTGCTTGGTATCAAATTTATTATTTAGCTTTTGAGAACTAAATAGACTATAAAATCTGAACATTTAGACACATATAAATTGATTTCTAGAGGACTCCTGTTTTTCAGTAATTGTATAGTGATATTAGAATTCCTGTTTTTGTTCCAACAAAAATATTTCTAAACAAAATTTCATATAATTAATTATTATCTTTGTCACAAAAATGCTTGCAAGCAAATAAGGTCATTGCTGAGTAATGCAGAAATGAATATTTTTGGACAAGTTAGGCAATTCCAACAATAGAAAAACACAAAATTAAGGAGAGAATGTACTAGAATTACAATAGCATAGTTATCGAACTGAGAAGCAATTGAGACTTCCTTAGAATCTCTAACTTATGAACCACCTTGTGAAAGGGCTATGGCCATGTGGGTAGACACACCAAGGCATTCTTGGTAGCTCAGTTTCTTCAGGAAGTTAGGAGCTATTTTGCTATTCCGGAATCTTGGCTGGCACACCAGGATGCCAAGGTCACGTTCTGCTGGCAGAAGCAAAGCAAAAGGCACCCGTCCATGCACATTATCAAGGGGAAGGGTGCCAGCTGAATGGCAAGGCAAGGCTATTTGCTTCCAGAAAAAAAAAAAGAATGTTATAACCAGTTGTATTTTAAAGCAGTATTTTTGGGGGGAAAAATCAAGGTTTCTTGGATATTTGAAACACCTTATACTATTTCCAGAGGGAAAGTTAAATAACCATCGCTGTAGATGTCATGAGTATAGTGAGATGGAGAATATTTTCTACAATCAAACACTTGGACTCAAATTCTGGCTCTCCCACTTACTATTGTATAATCTTTGGCACATTATGTGCTTGATGACTCAGTTTCTCTATCTGTAAAATGGGAGAAATAGGCCAGGCATTGTGGTCCAACACTTTAGGAGTTCAAGGTGGAAGGATCACCTGAGCTCAGGAGTTTGAGACCAACCTAGGAAACATAGTAAGACCTCATCTCTACAGAAAAATTTAAAAAAAAAAATTGCTGGGTATAATGGTACATGCCTGTAGTCCCAATCACTTAGGAGGCTGAAGTGGAAGGATCACCTGAGCCCAGGAGGTGAGTCATGATCACACCACTGCACTCCAGCTTGAGTGAGGATCTGACTCAAAATAAAATGAGAAAAATAGCAGTATCCATCTTTTAGAGTTATTGTAAGGCTATGTAGGTTAACACATATAAAGCCCTTTTAGTAGTGTTTATCTATGCTACATGGTCATTAGTATTGGGTAATTTAATACAATTTTGACACAAAAATATTATAGTATTTAAATTCCGATGTTCTTTTCCTAAATATAATAGTCTTATAATTACACACAAAAAAAAGCTCTTCCCAAGTTCTGTGTACCTCCTTTACAAAAATTGCTTTTTATCCAAGATGTCTTAAGTCTCTCTAAATGTATGTCATCATAATCTACATTATTTAATAGGGTACTAGCATTAACTCCCCATATGTCTATGCCCTGACTCCTCATGAGAACTTTTTTATGGTATATGTTGGCCTATCTTGGAATAATTCCTTCTTTTAACATCTGAAACATGTCAAGTTCTTGTCTACCTCCGAGCCTTAGTACTGTTTGACAAATCATTGGGATTCAATGAAAAGCTGTTAAATGAAAGAATAAACATATTTAGTAAGGTTTTGTTGCTTTGCTGATGACCATGTTATATAAGTAGAAAAGAAAGCTTTACATTTAAACTGTCTATAATTTTTTCCTTTTGCCTTATTTATCATAAATGTACTTTATTCTTCTCTTTCATTTTGTTCCTTATGTGGCTTTATTTTAAATAAATTGACATACAACAAAATTGACTTTGTTTTGCTGTAGAGGGCTACCCATTTTAACATACATACTGATTCATATAACCAAAATCATAATCAAGAAGCAGAATGTTCCTATCACCCCAAAACACTTCTTATGCTCCCTCTACCCCAACCCATAGCAGACAAAATCCTAAAATACCTAGGAATATATTTAGTCAAGGAGGTGAAAGAGCTCCACAAGGAAAACTACAAAACTCTGATGAAGGAAATTACAGAGGACACAAACAAATGGAGAAACATGCTATGCTCATGGATTGGAAGAATCAACATTATTAAAATAGCCACATTACCCAAAACAATCTGCAGATTCAATGCAATCCCTATCAAACTATCGATATCATTTTTTCACAGATTTAGAAGAAACAATCCCAAAATTCATATGGAACCAAAAAAGAGACAGAACAGCCAAAGCAATCCTAAGTGAAAAGAACAAAGTTGGAGGCATCACATTATCTGACTTCTAACCATGCTACGAGGCTGCAGCAACCCAAACAGCATAGTACTGGTACAAGAGCAATGGACCAATGGAACAGAATAGAGAATCCAGAAATAAACTCAAATACCTACAACCAGCTGATCTTTGACAAAGCACACAAAAACATACACGGGGGGAAAGGACACCCTATTCAACAAATGATGCTTGAAAAATTGGATAGCTTATATTCATAAAAATGAAACTTGATTCCTATTTCTCCCCATATGGAAAAATGAACTCAAGATGATTAAACACTTAAATGTCAGACCTGAAACCATAAAAATCCTAGAGGAAAACCTAGGAAAAGCTCTTATGGACATTGACCAAGGCAAAGAATTTAAGGCTAAAACCCTGAAAGCAAATACAACTAAAATAAAAATAAGTGGGACTTATTTAAACTAAGAAGCTTTTGCACAACAAAAATAATCAATTGGACAAACAGGCAATCTACAAAATAGGAGAAAATATTTGCAAACTATACCTCTGACAAAGGACTAATTTCCAGAAAATACAAAGAACTCAAACAAGTCAGCAAGAAAAAAGCAAATAGCCCCATTAAAAAGTGGACAAACAACATGAACAGACACCTCCCAAAGAAGATATGAAAGTGAATACAAAAATATGAAAAAATACTCAGCATCACTCATCATCAAGAAAATGCAAATCAAAACCTCAATGAGATACCACCGTACACCAGTCAGAATGGCCATTATCAAAAAATCAAAAAACAAGCCGGGTTCGGTGGCTCAGCCTGTAATCCCGTGCCTTTGGGAGGCTGAGGTGAGTGGATTGCCTGAGCCCGCAGGTTCGAGTCCCGCCTGGGCAGCGAGACCTCATCTCTACAATAAATCAAAAAATCAGCCGGGCGTGGTAGCGTATGCCTGTAATTCCGGCTACTTGGAAGGCTGAGGCAGAGGGATCGCCGGAGCCCAGCAGGTCGAGGCTGTGGTGGCTGGGAGCGGCCACTACACTCCAGTCTGAGCGACGGAGTGAGACTCCAACTCAAAAAAAAAAAAAAGAATCAAAAAACAATAGATGCTGGTATAGATGCAGAGAAAAGGGAACACTTATACACTGTTGGTAGGAGTATAAATTAGTACAACCTCTATGGAAAGCAGTATGGAGATTACTCAAAGAACTAAAAGTAGACCTACCAGCAATCTCATTACTAGGTATCTACCCCAAGGAATAGAGGACGTTATATTAAAAAGGACACTTGCACTCACATGGTCACTGCAGCACAATTCACAGTAATAAAGATATGGAATCAATCTAAATACCCCTCAACCAATCAGGGAATAATGAAAATGTGGTATATATACATCATGGAATATTATGCAGCTGTAAAAAGGAATGAAAGCATGTTCTTTGCAGCAACATGGATGGAGCTGGAGATCATCCTAAGTGAATGAATTCAAAACAGAAACCCAAAGCCACATGTGTGGGAGCTAAATGATCATAATGATGGAAATAATAGACACTGGGGACACCAATAAAGGAGAAGAGGGATTAGTATTCAGAAACTACCTGTGAGACACAATGTTCACTATCTGGGGAATGAGCCACCTGAGACCTAATCCCCACCACTATATAATATGTCCATGTAATGAACATGAATGCATACTCCCTGAATCTAAAATTAAAAATAAAAATATAAGTATACAAATTGCCAAACATGTAGTCTTCACAGTATAGTTTTTATGAAAGACATAAAATGCTAACACTATAAAATAAAATTCTGAACACAATTATAAATAGATAAATAATTAGATAAATTTACATACAGCAAAACTGACTTTGTTCTGCAGAAGTCTATGCATTTTAACATATATATAGATTCATATAACCATAATCCCTATCAAGAAGCAGAATGTTCCCATCACCCTAAAAACCTTCTTATGCTTTCCTTACCCCAAACCTGGCAACCACTGGTGTGTTCTCTGCCACTATATGTTCTGCTTTTTCAGTTTAAGCAAACAAACAAAGAAATGTAATCTTTTGATTTGGAGTAGTTTTAGATTTGCAGAAAAGTTTTCAAGATACTACATCGAGTTCCTATATACCTATCACCCAGTTTCCCCTACTGTTACATTCTTATATAACCATGAGACATTCGTCAAAACTAAGAAATTAGCTTAAGCACAATACTATTTACTAAACTACAGATTTTATTTGCATTTCACCAGTTTCCCACTAGCATCCTTTTTGTTGTTGTAAGATCTAATTCAGAGTCCCAAGTAGCATTTACCTATTGTGTCTCATTGTTTCCTCTGATCTGCAACAGTTTCTAGTCTTTCCTTATTTTTCAGACCTTCACATTTTTCAATGATGACTCATTGCTCAAACATTTTGTAAAATATTCCTGAATTTAAACTTGCCTTATGCTTTTTCATGATCAGACTGAAGACATGCATTTTTGGGGAAAAAAGCAACGAAGTGAAGTAATAATAATGCAGTAGACGCACATAACTTATCACTGATGATGTTCACCTTGATCGCTTGGCGCTATGGTTTGAACATGATCCCTGAAATTTGCAAGTTCACTTGTTGAAAACTTAATCCCCAAATTCATATGTTGATGGAATTTGGAGGTGGAGCCTTGATTAGATAAGATCATCAGGATAGAGCCCTCATGATGGGACTTTTGGTTTTATGAGAGGCAGAAGAGAGACTTGAGCTGGGATGCTCTTGCTCTCTTGCCATGTGATGTCCTCTGCATCATGTGGTAAGAAGATCCTTATCAGATGTGGTCCTTTGACCTTGGACTTCCGAGGCTACAGAACTGTAAGAAATACATTTCTCTTTTTTATAAATCACCCAGTCTCTGGTGCCCTGCTATAGCAACAGAAAACCAACTAAGATGCTGATTAAAGAGGTTTCTGCCAAGTTGCTTCACTGTACCATTACAATTTCCTCTTTTCTATACTCCAACCTTGGAAGTGAGTCATTAATTTAAAAGTATTATTATGACTATTCTATTGCAAGCAAAATTTATCCACACTTCTATCATGTGAAAGTCATCATATAAAAGGTGCTTTCCATTTACTTGTCACTGCACATATGAGACAAGTACTAGCATCCTGATTTCACAAGGGAATTGAGGCTCACAGGTGATAAATAGCTCAAAGGAGGTAAAAGTAAAATTCAAGTCCATGAATATCTGATTCCCAAACATATGCTCTCTTTTCACCAGGCTGCCCTTTCATCTAGCTCCAAATAAATGTCAATGAAAGTGAAGCAACAAATTGCTGTCACTGTTTCTAAGCATGCAACTCACATATTTTACCTTTACTCCTGAACATACCAACATACTTGAAATAGTGTGTTTACTTCACAAGGCTGTGGCTGAGCTATGTGATAATTAGCAAACTGATAGACAGGGCCTGTCATTCCTGGGGATACCAGACAACACAGATAAACATCACCAAGTCAGGGAAGAGGAGGACTAAATGGAAAATGATATCCCACGAGACAATGAAAGTGAATGCATGACCAGAAAAGAAATTCAGAGGAAGAATGCCAGAAAGTGTGCAGAAAATAATGGCAGACAATTGCTACAGAAAAAAGAATGCTGTAGTTTCCCTGTTTGCATGCGATTAACACTACAGAAGAATAAGTGGCCTATCGCAAAGTAAACCCATGATAACTTAAAGGCAAAGTACCGAGCAGAGGTCGTGCCAGGCAAAAGAACACTACCAAGGAGTTATGGAGGCCTGGAAGCAAGGTCCCCAACTGAGGACTCAGGAGAGATGCTAGCCTACCTCTTCACTTTGTAACTGAAACTGGATTGCTCTCCACTTCAGGATTGGGCATTTTCAAGAGGTGCAATATGTATGGCACTGAATAGATACTCAGATATTATCTGCATCTCCCTAGCCCTTAACTTTCCTCCCACACAGCTTTTAGGTCAGATTGGATCAGTTTGTTTTTCCTTCCAAATGCAAAGTCCAATGCGTTTCCTCATCTTTCAAGGAATTTCCTTACACCTTATTGTTCCTTCTGGTTTTAACTTCTTGTCTCCACTAAATTACTGTCTTCTGATCTGCATTTTTCACCTTTGTTCATGCTCTGTCATTAATCCTGTTACTGACAAATTTTTTTTTTTTAATTTCTGCTTTTGATCCTTACGAAAATAAACTCACTCATTCACTGTGGCCTTTTTGTGGGGATTTGATTTTATTGTAGAGGTGGGATGTAAAATGTGGCATAAATGCTGTAAATATAAATTCAAGACAAATTTTTTTTAAAAGTCTATTGGCTCCTCCATCTCATTCCCTTTCTAAACGTTCTCTTCCTATCCCATTCTTCTTTATTCAATTCCACTCCTGTAGAAACAGCACTAGAAACAGAAATATTTCTTCTATTCTCTTAATAGAGACATTCAATTCTCCCCATCACCTGTTGCTAGAGATTTCTGCCAGTTCTGTTAGAAGATGAGAGAGCAAGAAGGAGAAGCATGGAGGCAAATTTTCATTCTGATTACACTTAACATGTTGGTTTTCTGGTTATTCCTGTCAAATTGCTTCAGATGATCCCAGGAGAGTGAGGAGAATGTGGAAATATGTTAGTAATAAGGTTATTCTAGTAAACTAACTTCCAGGAGAAGCACACACAGACATACACACAATATTCTGTACAAACATTAATTTCATAGATGGGTAACTTTTTTCTAAATGTTGACGATGTTATCTTCCATGAGGGTAGTAATTATGACTAACTTCTTTAATGCCCTCACTAATGCACTCCCATGAATTTACGGAGGCTTAGGGAGGATTTTTATTGAACGCTATCAAGTTAATGATCTCCTATTTCCTTAAAATACTTTCACATTCAACATGCATGCACATGTTGTCATTAGCACAATAGCATCTTGTATATCCACAATTTTAATTAGATGAAACCATTTAGGATGGTTTAAATTTCTGTATAAGTAAAGGTCAAACATTGACACTACAATATAGTAACTATTTTAGGAGAAGTCTTTCTTAAATAAATACATAATTCTCATGTTTGTAAACAGAACTATTAAATATAACTGAATGTTTCCTCACTAACTGCAGGTCATCCTGAAAATTAAATATTTTACATTTTATACATAATAATGTTCTATTGAAGAATACATAATTATTCCCCAAACTTAAGTGTCCTTTTTCAGTTGGGGTTCTCCCAAACTGAGTCACATATTTAAGTTCATGTAGTTTACTTAGGAGATGATTCTAGAAAATATCAGTACTGTAGTAGAGAAGGGAAATGAGACAGTCAAATAGGAAGCCAAAAAAGCAAGCAGACTACCATAAGGATAACTGGAGCTAGAGCCTCATCCTTCTGGTGACCTATGGTCACCAGTACATAACACATATTTTGGACTTAACCAAGGGGCAAGGAAGCTGGGATATTTGCATAACAACTCATGCCAGCTACTGGTTGGATACCACATTGTGGCATTAATTCTCTGGCACTTTTAACCTGGGAGCTAACCTGAGTTAGGCCTGTGGAAATGGCCTGAAATACTAGCAAACGCTCATAGGCAAAGAGAGACCTCTGTTAGCAAGATCCAGGACAGGGAGCATAAAAATGACATGGTGGTTTACACCTGTAATCCCAGTACTTTGGGAGGTGGAGGGAAGAGGATTTCCTGAGCCCACAGGCTCGAGACCAGTCTGGGCAACTTGGTGAGATCTTGTCTCTACAATACATCAAAAAATAAGCTGGACATGGTGGCACATTCTTGTAGTTTGAGCTACTTGGAAGGCTGAGGTGGAAGGATTGCCTAAGCCCAGTGGTTGAGGCAGTGGTGGCTGTGAGTGTATCACTGCACTCCAGACTGGGCAACAGAGTGAGACTCCGACTCAAAAAAAAAAAAAAAAAAGATAGAGCTCGGAAAGGTTTGAATGGGGCAGCTACAGCTACTGCTACAAGCTGCTGATAGGAATTTGAGCTCAATTGTTTATCACTTCTAGTTCCCTTGTCTCCTCTTATGAGGCAGTTTCTTGCCTGCTGGTAGGCTTTCCTCTGATTTTTTTCTATTTTGTTTGCTAAGCTCTTTGTATTTGAAATGTAAATTTCAAAAGCTATTGTAATTGGTTATGAAATAGAAGTAAATGCTTTTTTGCTTAATGTCCTTACAGGCTATCCCCAGAGAAACATTTGTAGATTCAAGGAAAACATATTGTTTCAAAGCTGTTTCTAATACTTTGTTCTGGCTTTTGTTAGCAAAAGAATGAGATTGCTGGAGAACTGATTTCTGGATTGATGAGCAGTTAATGAAATGAATGTATGTAAGTATGAATTTATCATTGAAGATCATAAATGTCCATCACAGATCTTAATCTCATGACATCCTCATTAAAATTACAGATGTAAATATTTCAGGTCCATGGCAATAAAAGGCTTCCTCAGTAGTCTATTTTAGAAAAGTTATTGGAAAGGCTCCAGGATTATTAACTTAAAATACCTCATGCTATAAATAATAAGAAGATGAACATGAACAATAATACAGATTATATTAATTTGGGGTGATTTAAATGCTGTATGATTTTTAAATAAAAGTGATGGATTGACCAAATGCATTTATTTCTACTCCCTTCAGAAATGTCATAAAACGGCAGTTAAAGAATTAAAATGCTATAAACCCACAATGAAAAAGAAAATGGAAGAAATGACAAGAATGAGCAAGAGAGTTCAGTGAATTTTTGAAGAGGAAAATGAATTGCATTGTGACCTACGGCCCCACTGAAAGAAGAGAGCACAACTTAAAGTAACCGCAGTGAGTGAGCAACCATCTGCCTCACACCAGAGAACCCCCAAAAGGTTCAGAGCCTGTAGGCCAAGAGCAGAGTCAAAAGCACAAGGACTGATGTAAGGCGCAGTTGCAGGTACTTACACCATCACATCCTTTTCCCCACATCCAAGACATTTCTCCTTCTCTCTTGGTCCCTTCCCATCATCCACATGTACCACTTCTATTTCTACTAGAGGACTAGAGAGTGATTCTCTAGACAGACAGAACTGAGGATAGCCACAGCCCAAGCAGAAAGCACAGGACACAAGAGCAGTAATTCAAAATGTCACTAAATGTCCTTGAAAACAAAGTGAGCTAAATCTACCTGAAAGAAAATGTTTAACAAAACCAGAATCAAATCAAAATGTCTAAATCAACTACTAAAAATGCAAGAAAAAAATGAGAGCAAAGGACACAAAAGGGAATAAGTTGTACTAAAGAAAGAAAAATAATGCAGTGCCAAAGAAGATAAGCCTCCAAATTGAAACGACTTACAAAATTACCCAGAAAAATGAGTAAGACTGAGACACATCATAGAAAAATTTTAGAACCACAGAGATAAAGATCCTAGAAGTGTACAAAGGTGTCAGGAAACACATGTGAAAGAAAGAGAATCAAATTGGGACTGGAAATCACAATAATTTTACACTATATGCCCAGTCAAACAAATCTATCATTGAAAGTGATGGAAAAAATGACATTTCAGGCATGTAAGGACTCAACAAATATGAGCTACTGCAGAAACATTTTTTAGAAAAAAAAATACAAGAAGACCAACAAAGAAGCCATATGCACCCAAGAAAGAGAGGATCAGACAAAAGATGGCCAAGGAAAAGACTCAGGATACAGAGGGGGCCTAGAGCAACCAGTTTACAATAGAGACAAGTGCTTGGAAATTTCAGGAAAAAATAGAGTTAAAGTGTTGCAGGTATGGAAAATATTTTTATAAACACATGGCAGAGATATACATCCAAGCACAGAAAACCAGATAAAAGGGGGTGGGTAAAATTTCACAATGAACTCCAAAGAGTTGAACAAGAAAAGTGACATGGTTATGGTATATAAATTGGTTCAGCAGTAAACAACATTTAGCTAGTCATATAAATACTAACTTTTTATTTGATAAAACGACCGGGGAGAGTGGAGAAGAAAATGTGGAATCCATTTTATACCATGAGCCATCATCTTGTGTTAACCTCCCACTGACCAATCAGCAAGTGGTTTACAATCAAAGTCAAATATCAACCAATCAGAACTGCCATGTTTCAACCCCTTATTTGCTTGGCGGGAACCAAAAAGGGGCTTGGAGCAGACCCCTCTTTCCTAACTGCCCCACCTGGTGCCTGATACTCCCTTGCAGTGTACTCAATAAACCTGTCCTCTATTCTTACCTGACTTGGGTGAATTCTTTCACTGCCCATGACTCCCGCCTACAGGTTGCTACCGGTGACAGAAAAGTGCACATATTTGTCTGTGTGCGTGTATGTGCGCGCGGGCACGCGCACACACACACACACACACACACACACAAGTACATCCTTGAGCATACACACACGCGTGGGTATTGGGAGGAACCTCCTTATCTCCCAGGACAAGAATGCATAATTCATAACAATTTCTTTACAAAGAATATTCTATATGAGCACATCACTTGAGGTAAAATATTGGTTAAAAAAGAAGAAATCAAGAACTGTTGAAGGTAGTTATTTCTGTGGATTAAAAAGGACTGGGGAGAGGCCAGGTAGAGAATTGCTATTTTTATTATAAGAGTCTTTGCCTTTTTAAACATTATTAATAATAAATGCAAGCCTTAATTTGATTTACAACAAAAACTGTATAAGATTCATAAATAACATTTTGATAATTTTAATTGCTAATTCATAGTGAGCTTGAAATTCAAAGTAGTGTTTAATGCCTTGATAGCGCTCATGGTAGTCAATACTGAGATGAGAGAGGAAGGGAATAAAAAGGTTTACAGTGTTCTATGAAAACTGTATTGTTTAGTAAGAAAGTACAGACCAGGTGTGATGTCTCACGCCTGTAACCCCAGCATTCTGGAAGGCCGAAGTGGAAGAACTGCTGGAGCCCTGGAGTTGGAGTCCAGACTATGAAACAGTGAGTCTTTGTGTCTACAAAAAAATCAAAAAATTAGCCAGTTGAGATGCTGTGTCTAAGTCCTGGTTACTTGGGAGGCTGAAGGTGGAAGGATCTTGAGCCAAGGAGTCAAGGAGTTCAAGGCTGCCATAAGCCATGATCGTGCCACTGGATGACAGAGAGGCACCCTGACCCCCCAAATAAATAAATAAGAAAGTGCAAATTAATTTTAAGAATTGGCATATGTTCAATAAATAACCAGACCACTTCTCTTCCTACTTCTGTATTCTGAAATAATGAAATATTTTACTCTAGCTTCAGAAATATATCTTTAGGAGAGCTCATGAACTCACTGTTTATTGTTCCTGGCCAGTTGAAATGTGATGCCACAATATAGAAGTATTTTAATTCCTTAAAAAACAAAAGCTTTAGGCAAAAAAATATAAATTTTACATTTTTTTCATAGTCATCAACATTTCAACAAAACATAAAGAATTCTGTTTTCATCACATATCAACTTTTTAAACATTTCCTTTACTTGTTTGTATTGAGCTCAATATAAGTCAGACAGCAGAACTGTAGTTCTGGGAGGCTAAGAGTATTGGGTTTTGCTTACACAAGCACATAGAGGCAGAATCACATTTGTATAGTTGATGAATATAAAAAGAACACAGAATTATTTTCCTTTTCCATTTTCTTAAGTATAATAAATCATCATTTCGTTTATTAAAGACTATCAAACAGGAACATATAGGCCATACCTTAACTTTAGGGTTGTTTGATTTTCTTTAATCATAGAAAAAAGAGGTGCTTTTGTAAGTTTTTATAAGGGTTTTAGAATTTAAAGCTTTTTTTCAAAAGTCTATTTCTTATTTGGTTCTCAATTACATATGTATCAGCACATCAGAGGAAATAATTTAAAGAAATTAAACTAAGATCAATTATTCAAAAATTTCCTGCAGTTTATCTCAAGTGGTTTAAATTCTTATTTTCTTAACTAAAAGAGTAATTTGAGTTGGAGTCTCACTCTGCCGCCCAGACTGGAGTGCAGTGGCTGCTCGCGGCCACCGCAGCCTCAACCTGCTGGGCTCCCGCAATCCTTCCGTCTCAGCCTTCCAGTAGCCGGAATTACAGGTATGCACTACCACGCCTGGCTGATTTTTTGATTTATTGTAGAGATGAGGTCTCGCTGCCCAGGTGGGTCTCGAACCCGCGGGCTCAGGCAATTCACTCACCTCAGCCTCCCAAAGGCGCGGGATTACAGGCTGTGCCACCGAGCCCGGCAAGAATAATGATGAAGTATATTTTGAAGTGGGAAAGAGATCAGGAAAAATTAGTAAGTTATTCTCATTATCATGCAACAGTCAATGTTTAAAGTGAATAGATCAATAGTATTATATAAAAATATAGAGGTTGTCACTAGAAGCATAAGTTTAAGAAATTGTTAAAACTGGCAAATATAGGAAGCAAGACTGGGGAGTTGAAGGGACTTGAGTTGAAGTGAGATCAAGGACAATTTTTTTTTATTGTAAGCCTTTCTATACTGATTGATTTTTGAAAATCATATACCTATATTTAAATTCTCATACTTTTACAAGTTTTACATATATTCATTTGTATGCACATATGCACAGACATATATACATGTATATTTTATATATAAAATAAGCATTCAATACTTCTACAAACATGAAATACAGCTTCAGAAGATAGTGACATTAGGGGAAATCCTCAGAAAGCTGGATGGAGCCAGATGGTGAGTTCACAATGCATGACCAATAGCCTATTTCTGAACACTGAATAAAATAAAAAGTTAATGAATGTAAAATAAGAAATTTCACACCCTTTCAGAGACTTCTCAACAAGAGTTTCTTTTTTTTTTATCCATAAGATTTTTGCACTAGCTGAAAAAACTCCCTCCCATCTCATTAAATGGAAAGTCAGTGTAAATCATTTGTTAGAGCTACTCAGCATTAGAAGTGGCTTTAGCAGCTGGGCTCGGTGGCTCAGCCTATAATCCCGTGCCTTTGGGAGGCTAAGATGAGTGGATTGCCTGAGCCCGCGGGTTCAAGACCCGCCTGGGCAATTGGGGAGACCTCATCTCTACAATAAAAAAAAAAAAAAAAAAAGAGCCGGGCGTGGTAGCGCGTGCCTGTAATTCTGGCTACTCGGATGGCTGAGGCGAAAGGATCGCCGGAGCCCAGCAGGTCGAGGCTGCGGTGGCCGGGAGCAGCCACTGCACTCCAGTCTGGGTGACAGAGTGAGACTCCAACTCAAAAAAAAAAAAGAAGTGGCTTTAGCAAGGGCATCAATTTTTTTGTTCAACTGGATTGAACACTGTTTACGTTCTGAAGCAGGCGTGGGTTGGTGAACTTCACATCAGTGAGTCTCCTTCAACTCTGGGAGCTGCTTTCATAGAGTGTTAACAATGTTATTTTCAGGTAGAATATATAGTATTTTATAATTGTTCCATTCTTAAAGTACTACATGTGTACATTTTTAAATATAGAGTAGAAATTAAGCCCAAATTTTTATAGCTAAGTAATGTGACAAATGGAGCAAAAAATGCTGAATTTTATCAGTCATGTGAAAAGGATGAATGTCATGACAAATCATGAATTATATTACATCAATAGAATTCAGTGAGGATTTTAAAAAATTGATGAATCCAACTAGTTCATATCTGTTTCCTCCGCAATATATAAACACATTTTCTTAACTCTGAAAACATGTAAAGAAAAAAACTGAGTAAAAATATAAGCCTATGTATGAAATAAACTGCATGATGGGTATAAGCACAAATACACAAAATGCATGCAATCATGAGTTCTCTTTATTGTTATATTATTTAAAAAGTTTCTCAAATGCTTTTAACAAGCCAACCTTAGGGAATGATCCACTAACTTCCTCAATCTGCTTTGGCATCTACTTTGGAAATACTACCAATTTCTCCAGACTAAGTGTTTCACATAGAAACTTAACTTGGAATTTACTAAAGTAATATCTCTGCCCTCATTCAGGTCTGGACAATACCCACAATTTTTATTGACTTATTTCCTACCATCTTCTGATTTGCTTTTATGTCCAATGTCCATTGATGACCTCAAGAGGATGAGGAAGAAAAAGTTAAGGGAAGGACATGACAGATATCTTTCATTGGAAAGTGACCTGGAAGACAGTTGACCATTTCTCAAAAGACATTTTTCCCTCTCTGGGTATTACTTTTTGTCTTCTTTTATTAATATTCTTCTCAGTTAGACACATTTTCTACTCACTGTTATTCTGTTTAGCTGTTTGATGCTCTCTTATACTGAGTGATATAAGGAAAAACATTTTACACCCAGATGAATTTTTGAGAATCAAGAAATTACATGATGGAAAAACAAAAAGACATCAAGCAAAAAAAACAGAAACGTAATACAAGTACCCTAGATAAACTCTGATGACTAAAATAGCTATTTTACCTCAGATTTCTTATTTAAGTGGTTCCTTTATAAATAGATAGTATTCCAAATATCATACCCTAGAATGTGCTGGAAAGTGTTGAAGTTAAAAAGAAAATGGAGAAGTATTATCTCTAATAATAGTTCGTGTGCTGAAACATGACAAACTACATTCCATGTTATATCCCATTCTCATTGGCTTCCATCTCCTTGTTAGCTATCACTACCATGATTTTATTGTTATTAATAATACTATTCGTACAAAAACATTAATAAATTGGTAAAATTACATCACCTTTAGAAGTGATTTCCTAGAATAAAATTCCTACTAAAGGGAAGGCATCTAGTATATAATTAAGACTTTGTTAAGTAATTTTAAATGCTCTATTAAACACTCATGAAAAGTAAGTAAAAAGAAAATGAAGAATAAACATTATTCTTAAAGGCAATATTTTAAATTTTTAAGTAAAGAATCAGACAGTCCATTTGGTCTGAAGACCTAGAAGGGAATTTATTCTATTACCTTCATTGGGCTTATTAATATATTGTTTTACCTTAACAACTTTTGTTCCCACTTATACAAATAATTATTTCTTCTAATATGGTACATTAGTATTTATCATTTCTACTTAACAAATCCAAAATCTATTTTCTGAAAAATAAGCAAATTAATTCGACTTAAATTTTTGTATGCAAATGGAAACTAACTTCTGCATAGAGGGAGTTGTTTAAGATATACTTTGAAAGTAAAAATCATTTATTTTTATCATTTATACATATAGGACATATATAAGGCAAACAGTTCAGTAGGTTCAGAATGAAAAAAATATATATAAATGCTTTATCATTTAAATCCCACATGAATATATTAATACAAGAAATTCATAGGCTACTTCCTTAAATATTTTTATTTTAATTTCATCAAACATTTCCTGCAAAAGCTATTTACCAAAAATACCTACCAAATTCTGTGTAAAATATCGGACTTCTATCCTGATTATAATTCTTAGAATGACTTTTCTATTGTGAATGCTAATTTAGAGAAAACCAAAAGAGGAATTTTTTTTCAATATAACTCGAATCTAACAACTTCCTCATTGAGCCACAATACATCTTTCAGCGACTTTCAAATCTAATTTTGTGACATTGCCCAGAGAACCCCAATAATTTTCTCAATGTTTAAATTTTTTTCAACGACATTAATTTACTTAAGTTGACAGTGTGTGGAGCAAAAAAGAGGCAACTGAGAAGAACAAAGAAGGCAAAATTTAGATCATTCAGCTTTAACTAAATTATGCAAAAGACATGCAAGTTTCACGCTCCAACAAATTTTTCTCAAAAATTAGTACAAGGGATAGTTTCAAAATGTAAAAATATAATAATAATGTTAGAGCCAGTATCACTCCACAATCCTGACTCTTAACGTTCTTTCACTTTTTTTCTTAATGTTCTTTTTTTTCCAAGAAACAGGGCCTGACTGCAGATCATATGGAAATAATTTTTCACTATTAAATTCATGTGAATTCTACTTAATAACCTCAAGAACTCTTTCTACCCATTATTCTTCTAAAAGTTCATCTTTTTTTCTCCTAAATCATTTTATCTTGCTGACTTTTTTTGTTGTAATCTCTACAATGGAGACTACTATTCTACATTCTGGCTTACCTTTCTTTCAGAGAAATTGCCTCTGAATTTCTTATTGAGTAGACAGAACATTTTTTAAAGCTCAACCCAAGACCTCTTCGACTTTGAATTAGTTACTATCCTCCACGCTCCTATCTGACCCTTTGTATCCTTTTCTCTCAGGCTATACTTCAGGATACTGTTAAGATCTAGTTGAGTTTTTTTCTTTTTAAGTTATATAGGCTATCCTAAGCCATAGATCCTTTGTACTACAAATAGAACTGGCACAGTTAATTGAAGGCTTCCTGCGGCTGTATATAGTCAGCTACTGAGGTAGTTTAAAATTTCAGTTAGTCCTTATAACATGCAGTCAAAGGCAACTTTAATTTCCTCTGACACCCTTATGAGATTAGCTTTGATAATATGTTTGGTGGCACATTGACAAAAATTGGTTGTTCCCACCTTTTGCATCATCGTATGGCAACTACTGGAGTCTGGATCTTCAGATGTAGATACAAGGCAGTAATAAAGAGATAGTGTCAGTTGAAATACATACAACAAAATTCCCCACTGTTCATAAAATAACACCACTTTAATATTTTAAGGTCTTTATCCTTAAGGTCTATATCCATTAAGTTCTAATAGTTTACTTTGTAGTGTTCACAATGTGCTTATTTTTGGCATTGGGATGGTCAGTGGGAGGATTTATAGATCACTCTAAGGGAAAGATGACTTAGGACACATGAATTCTCACATGGTAACAATTTAAAACTGTCACTGTACTATTCCAACAAAATATTACATATCAAAAAGCTCATGTGATCATCTATTAGAAAAACTTATTGCATTGTTTGAAAACTATTTCGTGAAACTTTCCCATGCACATTGTAGGCTTCTTGAGGGAAATAATTGTTTATGTGCCCTCTAAATAGTACCTAACCTGGTACAGAATAACTGCTAAGTGGCTGGCAAAGAGACAAAATGGAAAGCACCTCAGAACATCTTCGGTGGTGAGAGTATGGACTGCTGCAGGGACAGAACTGGCAGCAAGGACTTAAAAGTCAGGTAAGCCAGAAGTCATATGTAAATGAGACGTGTAGAAAATCCAGAAGTTATAATTTTTCAAAGTAAGATAGATCCAAGTTCCAGAAAACAGACAGAGGGCGTCCTATTCTGCTCTGCAAGACCAACTTAGTTTATAAGAAACAAAAGTCCTGGTTGGGTATGGTGGCCCATGCCTGTAATCCTAGTACTTTGGGAGGTCAAGTTGAGAGGATTGCTTGGGCCTGAGAGTTCGACACCAGCCTAGGCAACAAACACAGTGAGACCTCAATCTCTGACAACAACAACAAAGAAGGTTTCAGTCAAATTTTAAATAACACACATTACATTATATAAAAAAAACTGAAAGGTGGGAGTATATAAAAATAAGTAGCTTTTTAATTTCATGTACAAACATGAATTGAGCAAAATTATTTAGAACGATCATTATTTTATCCACACTAATTATTTTACTCAAGACTTCAGATGAATTAGAAAAATATAGTTTCATGGACAGAATTAGAATTATTTTCAGAATATTTAAACTTAATAATTTTAAGTATTTATCTTATATGGTCACCAAACTGATTAAGAAATTAAGAAATTTCAAACTGGTAAGGGACCAAAGAAACAAAGTCCTGCATTTTCAGTAACTTTAAAATATAGAACCCAACAAGATTGTTTTCATCAGTTATTATTCTTTTTAATTCCCCAACATTATTTGTTCTAGTGTTATATCTGGTCTCTATCCAAATCATTACATGTTTTCTCAGCTGTCAACACATTTGCTCCAAAATTAAATTTCTCAAATAATTAGTAATTTTTTCCCTCTAAGAACGATTGAGGAAGCATATTATGGCATGTAAATCTACAGGGCTTTACTGATTCAGACTGATTTATTAGTTTATTTCTAGTTAGTAAAGAATGACATACTTAAAAAAATGCATTACTATCATTAAAGCTTAACATGATTTTAGAGTCTCCTAAGATTTCTTGAGTAGTATATTAAAATCATTATACTACATTTAGGATAGCAGTTTTCCTTGTGCATATGTAATTTTCCATAAATATATATATATGTGTGTATATATATATATATGCATATATTTCATATATATTTAAGTCACTAATTTTTGTTACAAACTCTTTTATTCAGATTCTTCACGTAATCTTTGACTCAGATGTTGGGGTGGTAATAGCCTATTAGCCAGTGCTATAATTCATAACCTTTCACTCCCATTCACTCTCATCTTCTCTGTCTCCCTCATCTACAGAAGAGAGAGCAAGTGAGAGGGCTAAAATATTTATCTCTATATTCTAAACTTCCTCCTCCCTCAGATATGAACTTTATTCTCAATTGTATTAGCATTTTAAAATAATTTTATGCTATTAACTTTAGATTTAAATATCTAGAAGCCACAACACATAATATGTTGGTATCCTGAGTCTAACCTAAGACAAGTTGTGTGTTTGTCTTAGATAAACTACTAATAATAGCAGAGCCTGAGCCCCTCTCAACCACAGCTCCGATAGCAGGCCTCATCACAAAGTAGAAGGCTGAAGCAACTTTGGTCTCCTAAATAAGGAAAATGAACTCCATCTCTGAAGTTTACAACTGAGTAGTAATTCTGACTTGAAAATCCCTGCAATTCTTGTTTGAGACTATAGTTAGAGTTTTCTTCAAGTATACAAAATTGTTAATTTTCAGTCCTCCGAGAAATACAGCAGTTAAGTATATGAATTATCATTGTCACATTCTCTACATAGGTAAATATATATCTATGGAGATATGTATGTGTGCCAAGGCCCAATCTCTACATAGCTTTCATATACTTGAGTATCTACCCTGAGAATACCTAACCCTGCCAGATGCTGACAGGCTTTTGCTGCTAAGGTTTCTGTACTCTCAGCCTTCTTCCACCCTCAAGTCTGTAAAAATCAATGTTCCCCACCAAGCTCGACATTTATCTCTGCCAGTCCAGGTGGGTAGCAAGATAAGCAAAGGGAAGGGAAAAAATAAAAAGTTCTGTTTCTACATTTGAATCTCAAAAGCACTAAGTGAGTAATCTCCCAATCTGTTTGTTCTCCTGTAATTCCTCATCTCAGTAATCCTCCTTCAATCCTTTGCTGAAAATCTTATCTTCACAGAAAAACCCACTCAAACTACTCTGCCTAACGATGCACCTTTCTCCCTTCGCTCACGAACCACCTTTCCCTGCCCTACCTTTCCTTCACTTAATAGCATTTACCATTCCTAACCAACTACATCATTTAGTTATGTGTATTTGGCATTTATTATCAGCCTCCAGACACATTCATACATACACGTGCATGCTGATAGTGTCGATTTAAAGTTCCATGAAGGAAAGTACACAGGTCATTTTGTATTTAAGCATCTAGACAATGTTGGCACATAAGAGATACTCTAAATATACTTATTAAGCTGGGCTCGGTGGCTCAGCCTGTAATCCTGCGCCTTTGGGAGGCTGAGGTGAGTGGATTGCCTGAGCCCGCGGGTTCGAGACCCGCCTGGGCAGCGAGACCTCATCTCTACAATAAATCAAAAAATCAGCCGGGCGTGGTAGCGCATGCCTGTAATTCTGGCTACTTGGAAGGCTGAGGCGGAAGGATCGCCGGAGCCCAGCAGGTCGAGGCTGTGGTGGCCAGGAGCGGCCACTGCACTCCAGTCTGGGTGACAGAGTGAGTCCCCAACTCAAAAATAAAAAAATAAAATAAAATAAATATACTTACTAAATGAATAAATAATGGTATCACATCTACCCAGTCAGGAATTCTAGAAATCGCAAAGTCATTCTGGATTTGTTCCTCTACTTTTTGCATTAAGTCTCACTTTCTCTCTGGTCCTTCCAGTTCCCAATTATCCTCTCATTATTACTGCCTTGGGTGGGTGCTTATAGTTAATAGTTAATGATTATGTGATAATTACATAACTCATTTTAAGGAGTGTTCCATGCTTGACACAGCAGCTAATGTTACATTTCCAAGAAGTATTTCTGATCACGCAGTCTCTCTCCTGCTTAAAATCCTTCAAGGTTCACAGTCACCAGATTTGCATGGAATTAAAGGCCCTTAATCATCTGTCTCCTGTCTGGTTTAGAGTTTCATCTCCTGCCATGGTAACATTACAGATCGCGTCCTCCATCCACCCTCAAGCACGCTGTGCTTCCCTTCATTTATCTCCTTTGAAAAGCTTCCCAGACTTTCTCAATCTTGCATTCTCTAGTAATAGCACCTATTGCATTATTTTTCCTCTACCCTAGACATGTGTGTTCCTAGAAGCAACGCTACATCAACCCTATATCATTCACATTGGCCTAAATATAGCGGACATCCATAAATGTCTGTTCATTGAAGCCATTTTAGCCTCTTTGAGCTCAATTTCCTCATTTGTTAATGATTTTGCCACCTACAAAGAAGATTATTGGGAGGAACAAATGAAATATTATACAATGAAAGTTCACAGCACTTAATAGATGTTCACTGAATGTTATTATTCCTTCTTAGGAAATCTCATTGGCCCCACTTTGATTACTTCACCAAGAGGGTTTAAATAAAAATTAGATAGAGCAAGAAATAAGAGAGGCATGTTTCCTTAATTTGGTTGGTTGCTTTTTTTTTTCTAACCTTCCTGTTTCTCTGTTTAGTATTGGCAAATGAGTTTTATGATGCATCTAAGTAGAAGCTGTGATACTATGTCATGTCCAGTTGTAGGCCCAGGAAAAAAAATTGACTAGAATTGATGATTAATCCTTAGGATCAAGAGAAGATCAGCTTCCTGATCTCATCCCAGCAGTCAGCCCTGTACTTGGGCGGTCAAGGGCCTGTCTGGGCCTGGCAGGTGGGCATCTGCTCAGACGGCCAAGCAGTGAGGAGTGCTTGGCTTTTCCTCTAGCATCTTTAGCATCTTGCATACTCTGTGGTATGGACACATCTTTCTCCTCCACAGCTTGGGGCCAGGCAAGAACTCAGCTGAGAGCAGGAAAGTTCATGGGCCACTTGGACATCCTCAAGGCTTCTTGCAGAGAGAACTCCTGTTTTGGCGACTTTGTAGCTGGTTCCAGCTTTGCTTGCTTTACCCGTCTCCGTCGTGTTGGTAACCACAGCTCAGGTATGTCTAGGAAACTGCAAGTTCAGCATGGTGCAGCTCAGCCTGCCTGGTGGGGTGTGGTGCATGATGATCTGAATGGCAGAGTGGGGACTAGGGGTCACACTCACAATGTCAATTTGTAACTGGGGTGATACTTTGTAAAAATATTAATGTACTCTGCCTTTCTGAGTATGTGGCATTCTCTCTATCTACTCTGCCTGAGGCATCCATTTACTAAGGGAGATTAAAATTGTTCTAGAAGATCGCCACAAAGAATACAACAATATTAATGAAAAACATTATCATTTACCTTCTGACATTCAACACAAGAGTTTTATAGTGTTGTTGATATATAACTGAAATACAATAAACTTCATATATTTGAAGTGTTTAAAAAAAGAGAGATAAAGAAGAAATAAACATGTGCCCATACAGCTGCGGGTGAGTTCTTAAGTATATTGTTAGAAGGTCCTAGCTTTTCAGAGTTTCTAAGCTTGAAGCTTTACCCCTGGAGGCCTCTCTTCCACAACCCTATCCTTTCTTTGTTAAAATGTCTATTCTTACATCTAAAGTACTAATCAGATACCTTTTGATTTAAAGGCTCTCAGAGTGTGTGGCTGTTACTTCTGAATGGCCTTAAGTGTTTTTTTGTACTTGGCGGAGCCAACTTAGCCATTCACAGAGAAGCAATCTCTCTATAAATGAACAGATTTCCACACGTGGGCTGTAATATATGCATAACACATTTCTTGCGGTGTTAATTTTGGTCTAACATCCTCCTGATGGTCTTGATTACCTTGGAGACTTACATCCTGTATTCTGTATATATGTAGTTGTTAGTCACTTCTACTAAGTTGTCTCACCACCATTTCTCAAGAATTATAGCAGAAGACACAATATTTCAATAACTGATTTTTCTTTTCAACAAATGTTCATTCAACCTGCCATTTCAAGACATTGTGCTTAGGATAAGTCAAATCTAAATTTTTTAAAAGTATGCAATGGTCTAACTAGCTTTACAGTAAAAATAACTTTAACCATTTCAAGATATTGATTAAACAGTTTTATCAATTAAATTTTCAACATATATTTAAAATACCAATATTCTAATATAGGGGTTTTTTTTTAACTTGCTTTATTATCCTTTTTCTGAAAATTGGAAATCCTAGACAACTGCTAATGATCAGTCGCTGAAACTCAAACATAATTTAAAAGAATCTTGAAAAAGCAACAGAATACAAATAAACATGGTGAGCCCGTGTGGTGATAAATGCCATTTGGGATAGCATATTAATGGTGAAAAGTAATAGAGCAACATTTTTTTAATTGAGAGTATTAGAAGCTTTATCCATTGTGCTTATTTTATTCATGGTGTGCTAATCAAATAGATGAACGACTGGGCACTAATGTCATGTAAACGATTGAAGTTGTGAAAAATCTCAAGGCATCTGGTTAAATCAGATATCTCCCTTGGAGAATTAAAATGAAACAAGAAGTGTTTTTGTTCTTAAAAATCTGTACCCTGGTAGATAGGATCCAACATAGAATTAAACATCTCTTCTAACTTTTCCAATGCCATGTTTCCAAAAGGAAATTACATTAAATTCGTCCATTCAAAATGCAAAAAGCAAGACATCCAAGAATGAGGTTTCCAGCAGAATGTAATTTTAAAGACATGATTTTTCTCCATTACTGGAGATATCAAACATTTTAAAAGGCTGTTCTTTCATAATTGGATTCGAGATCATTATTTTTTGGGCCAAAAAAGAAAGGTTTTCTGCATTCTTAAAATAATTAGGCAAGATTTCAAATCAAATTATCCAATTTCAAAGCTCTATTTTTTTCTCTAAAATGCCTGTTAGAGAAGGACTGCCGATGACTAAGCTTTGTGTCATTCTCATGGCTTTATTAGGAGAATGTTCTAAGTCCTTCACTTTCTATGTAATCAGAACTATAATTTCTTCAGGTTATTTTAAGATCCAGCTATGGCTAAAGCAGGAAACTCAAATTTTATTCTGAGCTCTAGACATGTCGACACAGCAGAGCAGGGCTCCAGCTTTCTGGGCTATCTTCTTTCATAAACCCTCCTGCTTGGTGTCAGACTAAGGATCTAAGCTAGCTGTACTTACTCTCTGGATATCAGGTAACTCTTTTCAAGACATTGAAGGTAGTAGGACTGTTATTTTGGAAAATGTGTGTTGACATATCATTACTCTACAAACGAAGACCTTACTTGTCCAGAAAGCACCACTCTTCCTAACATCAATTTGAAAACCATGTTCAATAGAAGGGTAGTTGAGAAAACCCAGGTGCCAGAAACATTTCATAAAAAAGCAGAACAGAAAGTTCTAACTATATATGTCTACTTAGTTCTATCATACTCCCTTAGAATTTTATAACTTAATTAACCAACTCTATTTAAGCAGGCTGGCTGCCTCTAATTATTCTGAAAATTTTTCTGAGTTGCAAAGTGATATTAATAGTGAGTGACATTTCTAAAAGTAACAAGTAACCTGTCTCTTCTATACTTGTGAGATATAACTAAAGTAACAAAAGGAGAATCTGAGTGTAATAAAATGTAAAAAGTTATCTGCTAGAGATAGTCTAACAAAATGCAGCACCATTACTTTAGCATTTTGATCTATATAAAAAAATCTTACTATGGAATTAAATTTATTAATGCATTTAAGTCAACATACTGATTTGAAAACACTTTCTTGCTTTACATTTGTGTAGCATGGTTTTAACAAATTTCTCTGTGATTTTTCATTTAGTATTTATTTTCTTTGGGTTAAAATACTCTATTTTTCTACTGCTACTACAACAATAAAATGATAACAAAGATAATAGAACCATTAGTTGAGCTTACCATACTATTTGTATTGTATATAGTTCTACACTTTTTTGCATTCAATAATATATTAAGCCTTTCCTTCTCCATTAATATATTCAGATATTACTTATTAAATTTAATGACTAGACGGGGGGGCAAAAAACCTTGGAATTTATATGTAAAAGAGTATGTATTTATTCTTACATGTTTAAACTTCAGTCACCTTAAAAGTACACTCCATTTGATGAAGTACACCTATTGAGACACTTTTTTCACTGCTCAAAACAGTTTTTGAACTCCTCAATTTTGACGTCTTTTAGTGCTTCTGACATCTCTTGTTCCACCTCATCCACATCGGCAAAACATTTCCCTTTGAGGACTTTTTTCATAGGGGAAACAAAAAAGTTGCCTGGGGCAAGAGCGGGTGAATAGGAAGGGTGGGGCACAGAGGTCATGGCGTTTTTTGGTCAAAAACTGCTGAACACTCAACATCATGTGGGTAGGTGAACTTGTAACTCACCCATCATGAAATGGGCAAATGCACTGAAAGAATCTCCAAAAAAATTTCACTGAAGTTGAGCATGGCCTTTCACAGTACTGGCTGGTACACTGATGTCTATGGGTTCATTGTGGAAGAAGCTTGTAAGGGGCCCACCCTACAAAAAAATAATTCTAGATCATAAATGGCATTTCAGAGTATGAGTTATGGTAATTTTTAATGTATCGACTAATACTTATAAATAACACTACAAATAAATATTGTGGTACACAAATTCTTATGCATTTGTGCAAGTATTTCTGTACAGAAATTCAGTGGAATTACTGGATTGCAGGGTGTATAGAATTTTAATTTTGATAATACTGTCAATTTAAGCCCCGCAAAAATTTCCAAAGTGAGCTCCTCCACTAATATATGAGAGTGTTCATTTCCTCCAAGTCCTAATCAACACTGTGTATTATTAGTCATTTTATTTTTACTAATATAATGGAAACAAAAGTGGCACCTCATTGATGTTTTAATCATGACACAGTTTGATAATCTATTCAAACATTTATTGTCGAATTTTGGTTCTTCCTCTGGGAATGTGTTCTTTATAGCCTTTGACAATTTCTTCACTGAGTTGTTGGCATTTTTTATTGATTTATAGTTTGTATTTGTGCCTGACAGATAGTAACCCCTTAAGCATTTAATATATGGCAACATTTTTTATTTATCTGTTGCATAGCGAAAAAATAATGGCATATTTTGCCATTTATTTTATTTCTGACTTAGACTGCTAAGTTCATCATCCTTCTTTTTTAACTTTCTCTAGATAGAATTACACTGACCTAGATCTTTCTTAGAATGAGTTGTGATGACCTCACTCATAAGCTCATTAATATAAATAGAAATGTTATTCCAAGGCATAATATCTAAACAATACTTTTTGCTAGCATATTTTTTTCAGATTGATCTGTGAAGTCGGGTTTTGAAGCCAAATGTTAGATTCATTCTATATAAAGTATTCATCAGTCACTTAGAGTTAACAAATGTTTCCAAAACTAATAATACAGGCATTGGGCTTCTGGACATGAAGATTCATTTTCTACTACTGTACAGCTTTTAGGGGCAGGTGACACATCCCACAATCTCATGCAGCTATTTGATTTCATATGGGAATATGAGGCCCTAAAAATAAACAAATAAGCTGATGTCTGAAACTTTTCTCTTAAAATTAAAAAAAAATCCATTTTAATGTTTTTGTTTATTTGTTTGTTTTTGAATAAGAGTCTCACTCTGTTGCCCAGGCTGGAGTGCAGTGGCACACTCATGGCCACCACAGCCTAGATCTGCTGGATTCAGATGATCCTTCCACCTCAGCCTTCCAAGTAGCTGGAACTACGGGCATGTGCCACCATGCCTGGCTGATTTTTTATTTATTGTAGAGATGAGGTCTTACCAAGTTGCCCAAGTCGCTCTCAAACCCATGGGCTCAGGCAATCCTCTCACCTTGACCTCCCAAAGTTCTGGAATTATAGGCGTGAGCCACTAAACCTGGCCTATTTTACTGTTTTAATGGACTCGCCCCAAAAAAGATGAGATAAATCTCTACTTTAAAAGACGTTCACGACCTGAAAAAACCCAGGGTCATTCGTGAACCCATCAGTTATAGCAATACGATATGATGGTGCCTTTAGGAGCTATTGGCTTTTATAAGGTCAGGCAGGTTTTTTTTTTTTTTTTTAAGTTATAACTCTATCTTTTCATCACTGGTGGGGGGAGTGGTTTCCTTTTCTTCTTCTAAAGATCTGACATCTTGTACTTTGGCTGTAAGTAAGTCTGACTCTAGTAGCCTCCCTTGGTAGAATCTGTGCCATCTAATCTTGGGTTTGGAAACCCAAATAATCAAACTGATTATCACTCTTTCTAAGATTGATAGCTTACATTTACTGAAGACACAGCTTCTTAGAGAATTAGACACAGAACTGACAGTCTTCCAAAAAAATGCACGGGTTCACAAATATATTTGTTTGCAGACAGTTCCCTAAGTTCAGGGACTGGCTACAGTTCATTCATGAATCCCTTGGGTTCTCTAAGTTCTTTCCTGGTTTACTTCAAATTTTTTATTTTGGTTCTTACAGAAAAGGTTCCCAAGTAAGTGAGTCATTGTAGAAATCAGTCTAGTTAGAGAAGACAAATCTCAGTAAAATCAACCACTGTGGAGGCAGTAAATCAACAAATGCTAGATTGTGTGAAATCATGATAAATAATGCCCTTTTAAGTGCTCAATTAAAACATACAAAATAAGTGATTATTTGCCTCTTAAGGTGAAAATTTCTCATAAGATGTTATTGCAATTGGAAAAACAATGAAAAATGTATGTGTGAACACTGTATAATGCTGTAAGTGTGAGCATGTGAGTGCGAGAACTGGGAATAGAAAATGAGAGGGACCATTTGTATTTTTAAAACAAAAAGTTGTACTTCAGCCAGAAGATCTGTCATTCCAATTACTACTTCAGAAGTATAGTCAGGAGTTCCTTAACATGAGAAAGAAGACTCTTGCCTTCACTACTCTGTATCTTGTCAACTCTGCCGACTTTCTGCCTTGCTGTCACAATTCTGACAGAAACAGAGGGGTGAAAATGGAAGAAAAGAGGAGTGAAGTCCTCTTAATTAAGGTATTCTGCCTTAACTTGTACTCATGTCTACCTGCAAAGTCTTGTCTTGAAAGATGGACAAATGATTAAATCAGTGTTGGTTGAAAACAAGAGAACAATGAAGGTAGCTAATTTTTAGAACAAATACATAGAAGAACTACGATAGTAGTTGTGCTAGACTCTGAGAGTATAAGAGAGAAGAAATGGAGTCGAAGAAAGGATGCAAAGCAGCCCCTGCATCTCACAAGCTGACTTTTTAGTTCATTCATTCAAGGTACTGGGTTCCCACCAGACGCAAGGGGCCATGCTTTACATGAAACTACAAGTGGAGAGTACTAAATAAATAAAACATCCCCAGGACTCATTTTCATCATGCATTCTTTGAACTTTTATTATTTGCAGAAATGGAGTCAGGTGGCAAGCAGTGAAATGAGGCAGTCATGAAGACAGAAATTATAAATAAGACATCAGTGCCTATAAACACTTGGTGCCCTTCACATCACAACCTTTTCAAATGGGTTCACTGCTCATCTTTAAACACTAGAAGCAAATTTGTCGATGTGTGGGGTCTTCAGTTTTCAGCCAAGAAATTACCCTTGGACTAAATATTCATATTTATTTAAAGATAAATCAGAAACATAGAGAATGATGGCTTTTGTGTTGCTGTTTTCGAAAAGGAAGCCTAAAATCAGAGGTCGTTTAAAATAATATTTCTTTTTTTTTTTTACTATGTCAGATGTTTGATTTTTAGCTATGGTAGATCAGATGCTTAAGGTACTATTATCCCAGAACCTGAATTTGACACACATGAGAACATTCTCTAGGGCTTTCATCTGAAGGGGAAGAGAAGAAGGTTGAGTTGACCTTCTCCTGTTACCATCCTTGGGTAAACAGGTTACTGAGTAGGACAGTAAGATATACACTTTTTCTGGAGGTCACTACTCTAATAAACTTAGCTATCTAGAACATAACAAAAACTCAAGCTTTTGGCTTCTAATTGGCCACACTACATTTTCTACGGAGATAAGCTTATCTGAATATATTTTACCTAGAAGAAATCCTTCTTAGGGGTCTTTGAAATTTCATTTTACAAATCAAAGTAATAAGCCTGATCATCTGATGTTTTATTTCCTAACTATACCGTACGTAATAAATTAGGATGACACAGTGTGGCCCACTAGAAAGAAGCCTGCAAGCAAAGAGTTTAAAATCATAGCTGCAAAGTCATTTATATCTGAAGAAAACAGCCCCCCAAAACCCTCTAGTGTCACTGAAAGATTTTCATATTTGAAGTATAACAGTTAATATTCATAAAATAATAATGCGCACTTAATAAAAAAATCATAAAGGAGAAGAAAAAGGTCTTCTTTCTCTTAAGTTTTTAAATTAAAAACTGGTTTTTAAGATACATTCTTTATATAGCTTAGGCTTTGAAAATCCAGTGTAAGAATTCTAGAACACTAGAAGTGCAAACGCACATGTGCAGTTGAAATCTCAGCTGCTGTAAATGGATGATAGTCAAATCATTCATTCATTCATCCCATAAACATTCATTAAGCAATTATTATATGCCAGTCATTCTCCCAAGTCTAGGTCTTGCATATTTAAATCTCTATATTCTAAGTAACTCAGGGATTTTATTTTATTTTATATATATTTTCTTTAAATGTTAATGAATGTGTTCAGAGATAGAATCCATTTTGTTCTCCAAGGACTGTGATGCTTTTTTATCTCATCAACAAAATAGAAGACTGATTACCGTCATTCTGTTAACTGGTTACACACCTTGGTTTAGGATACCATCATTACCTGCAGGGTCCAATGTATCTAAAACCCCACCTCATATGCTAGGAGCTAATACTAAGCCCTGAATTCCACATAATATGTCTAACACTGTGGGAGTTAGAAATCTTTGCAAACTGGCTTTCACCAACTACCCAAGTAGCTAAAAAAAATTTCATTCTCAGAATACTGAATATTTGTGAATGACTGATGTGTTTTTGGCAACGAAGTGAATACTTCAGTGAGGCACACTATATTCAGCAATGAGATACACTTAACATATGAAAGAAATTTCCATGCATTACATTTCAAAAGATTGGAATGGGAAAGAAGGAAAAAATACTCTTGTTATCTTGATTGCAACATGGAGCTTTGGCATCATTTAAATATCACCCATAGTAGGTGTAAAACCCAATAAAATATGACTTTAGTACCAATAACCAATATAATCTCTCTTTCTGTTTTTAAATTTTAACCATATGACTATAAACTGGGGGTTGGAAAAAGTTATGAATAAAAAATTCCTAAGGACTAGGTAGTACTTATTCCAAAATACTGTTTTTGCAAAGAAAAATATTATTATTGTTTTTATAGACAGACTTTTGCTCTGTCACCCAGACTAGAGTGCAGTGGCATGCAACCTCAATCTCCTGGGATGCTGAGTGATGCTCCCACCTAAGCCTGCCAAGTAGAGCTACAGGCACACATCACCATGCTAGTTAGCTTTTTATTTCTGTCTTTGTTCAGAAGGGGTCTCGCTGTGTTACACAGGCTGGTCTTGAACTCTTGGCCTCAAGTGATCTTCCCAAAGTGCTGAGTTTCCAGGTGTGAGCCACTGTGCCTGGCCAAGAAAACTATTTTAATATTAAAAAGTGGGAGATAAAAGATAGCTGGAAACAATCCCATACCAAAAGGAGCTGCCCTGTAGCAATTCATTACATTAAGTGGCAATATTTCACTGAAATGTCTGCTGTTTTACAATAATTTATGTTATAATAGGGGTAACCTGAAATACCTACTATGTTTATTAGTCCAAAATAAGTCCCAGTTTTTAAAGGTGAAATGCAATTTTTAAAAAGATCTAGAAAATTCAAATATGGTCTGGCAAAGAGACAGGAAGCAAAATATGAACGCTAATGATAAACCTATATATTTCTGATTAAACAACCAAATGGCAATCTCCATGACTAAAATGGAAATAAATAACAAGTTCTAAGCTACAAGGAATTTAGTATATAGTCACATTTTCCTTCTGTTTCTATTAGAAGAACAACATGATTCTTGCTATGGGGATTAAAAAATTCAATTATAATTGCAATGCATGCATTTTATATATACATACATACATATACACACAGAGAAAAAGAGAGATTCATTTGGATTGCTTTGAAGTATCAAACTAAGCTAGGTAATGCATAATAAGCAGTGAATACTTCTTTGTAAATAGGCCAGACCACAACACTTTGGTGAAAAAGCAATACATTCCAAACCAAAGTTAGAAGAGCACAAGCTTCAGAATAATCAATAAAGTTCAAATATGCTGGAGCTGAGTACGTTTCTAAACCTAAGACCTGCAGGATTATAAATTAGCAGTAACAAACAAACACACTGCTTGGGTCATTTCTCTACTGAATGAAAATACTCTTGATGTACTAGAAAAATATCATTCTGTGACCTGATCTGTTTGGGGAATTAATATATATACTGGACTTAGGAGCCTTTGCACTGGCTGTTCCCTCTGCCTGGAATTGCTGTCCTTTGATCTTTGCATGACTGAGCTCTTCTGATCACTCAGGACTCAGTTGAAAAGTCACTTCTTCATCGGCCTTTTTAGGTACTATTTCATGACTAACATTGGTGAGGCTTAGGGGTAGAGTTGTCTACCTTTCTCCCTTGATTGTATTATGACTCCTCTATTTTACTCAATCCTACCCTTAAATCTGAATCTTTTATCTAAATTAGTTTCAAAGTATCTTTTGAGAACGGAGTGATATAAATATAGAGTACTTGTCTTACCTAGTTTAGATCCACATTACTAAAATCTTTCCTAATCTTCATAAAATTCCTTCCTATCTCTCTATAAAGTGCATGACCCTACATGCGTTATACAATACTTTGGCATTACAACACACATCGATTTTACAGACGTTTACATTGTAACCTGCCCAACTAAGTAACAACAAAAATAGACATCTGAGTACAAAATTATTTGTCCAGGAGTTTACAAACTGAATATATTCGTTGTTCCAAAACCATTTGTCTGTCCTCTTTCCATTGATTAGTGATATAAACACTGTCATATACAGATTTTAAAAGAATTCTGTATTTTTTTTCCTTGTGATCTATGTGACTATGTCCCTGCCCAAGCCAAACAAATATCATTATTATTTTCTTTTTAATTAAGAAAGGTGGATTTATCAAAGGAAAGATATGTCGAGAGGGGCACAACAGGCAGGACAATAGTGAGACTGCTGTCTGCTGCCAAACAAACATTATTTTTTTTTTGAATTGGAGTCTCACTCTGTCGCCCAGACTGGAGTGCAGTGGCCGCTCCCGGCTACCACAGCCTCGACCTGCTGGGCTCCGGCGATCCTTCCGCCTCAGCCTTCCAAGTAGCCGAAATTACAGGCATGTGCTACCACGCCTGGCTGATTTTTTTTTTATTTATTGTAGAGATGAGGTCTCGCTGCCCAGGCGGGTCTCGAACCCGCGGGCTCAGGCAATCCACTCACCTCAGTCTTCCAAAGGCGCGGGATTACAGGCTGAGTCACCGAGACCGGCTCAAACAAACATTATTAATACATCTTTATATGATTTGACATCTAGCCTTCTTCTCTTCATTTGTTGCTTTAAAATAATGCCATTTGTGTACACTTACTCATACACTTGAATTTTACAATCAGTGTGCCATGTTCCCAAATAGATCCTGTTATGATTGAAACTGAAATGGTATTGGCATATAATACATCTGCAAAGTATGGAAGAAATTGGTATCAGTCTATGTAGAAGCAGGGAATTGAATGGCTAGTAGAGTTGAGGTACAAATGAGATTTGTTTTTTCCTATATACCATTTAGTCCATATGACTTGTATTATTATATACCAGGCATCTTTTTTTTTTAAGCTGTTTTAAAGACAAAGAGATATGTAGATTAATTTGGGAATAAATGACTATTTGAAGATGCAGTCTTCACAAACACAGCATCTCTCAAACATGATCAAGTATTTTTAACATCCTTCAATAATTCTGTTAATTTCCCCATAAAAGTGCCAGCTGCCATGTATATGCTGCCACTATCATATTTAGTATTTGGTTATTTCTGGTATAAAGCAATCCTTTCCATTTTTTATCATGGACTGAGAAATATAACTGAACTCCTAATTAGTTCAATTATTTTCTTTTCCGTGTAAATTTTATACATCTTACTGAATGTTCATGTCTTGGCACACTAACTAGACCTTTCAAAGACAAAGTTACTGACATTAAAGATAATGTGTTTTAATTTTACCATTAAATGTACAGCTTCAGATAGGTTTTGGTCAATAACACTTCATTTCCTCTTCTATTTTTAGTTGAATAAATGTTACTACTCTAGAAAGGTACTTAGCTTTCCTGAATGTTCTCCATCTAATGAGATGATATGATTTTTTTCACTTAATCTCTTAACAGGGTGATGCTCACCAATAGATTTTTTTCCTCTTTAGCCAGACTTGCATTTCTGGCATTATCTTCCCATAAAAGAAAACCCAAATGTCTAATAACATCTGAAAACCACACAATCCCACAAGTAGTCAGGAAAATTCATATTTTAAAAATGCCATTTTCATCTCTAAGTTAGGCAAAAATATCTAAAGACTGAAAACATTCAATGTTGGCAGAGATGTGGGGAAAATGGATCTCACATATATGATTGGTGAAGCAGAAAGATAATCTCTATTATGTATTGACTCAGTGCCCTAGGAAGTTGACTGAACCTAATCAAATAGAAAGATGTTGTCTCCCATGTCTATAAAGCAATTTAATATATTTTCTAGTCATTTAAAAATGAACTTAGATAAGAATTTCTACAGGTGTATCTATATTCAAATTTGGAACAATGTGCTAAAAAAAGTGAAAAAACGAATATTGATTTTTTTCAGGTCAGTTATGTGAAAGAATTTCCATTTAATTATTGATATAATGGATAGTGAGAGACTAGGGGCATTTTTTAAATTATGTTTAATCATCTGTTGTATGAGGTTTATTTTCCTTCTTGCAATGTAAGGTTAAGTTGATATTCAGATAATTTTTTTAACATTTTTATATTCATCTTTGAGAAAAGAAAACAAATGAAGGATGCCAATGAGCTGAGTTTACAACTCCAAAAATTAAAAACCTCTGGGAAAGTTGCTTAACTAATTCTTATTTCTTGTTAATGTTTAACACAGGAATAGGAAATTCCTAAATCCATAGCTAGACCAATCTTGATTTTGTTCCATCTCAATATGATTATTACACCAGTTAGAAACTTAGCTTGAACCCACAATGATGAGAAAGCCCGATTGGCAGCATTCACAAAGTCACTGAAAGGACACTGGCATACATTTGTTCACTGTGCTCTACTATGCTGAGTTCAACACCTCTGTTGCAAAATTTAGTTTTATTATCCAACTCTTTTCTTGGCCAATATTTATATTATCAACTAACTCAATTAATTTTCTGAGTCTTAAGGCCATTTTCCTAACTTATGCTGAGTTGTAAGGCTAAAACAGAGCAAACACTATCCTGAAAAAATTACATCTTTCCCTACTCATAATACATCTTATTCCCTTCACTGTTTCTCTCCAGCTTACACATAAATACATTTATTTCATTCTTCTCTGCGAAGAGCTGTGTATAGAGATTGATTCACCCTTCCATCTGTCTTTTCTTAATAGCTCACTATGTGAATTCCCTGTTCTGACATTTTACTTTAGATAATTTTTAAAATTACTAATACCCTTGGCATTCATATTTTGATCATTAAATTGACGATCAAAAAATCATCTTTTCTTGTTCCCTAGTAAAAGAATATGGCTAATTAAATAATATCTGAATAAATGTAGATGATCTCTAAATAGCAATCCCAGGGACTAGACTATTTCAAATCAATACTATTGTTAAGAGAAAAAAATATATATTTTTGCCCTTTATCTAAGAAATTGGTCTCAACATAAAAATATTGCAGAAGGGGAAAATAGTATTAAATGTGAAATGGTATTTGAATAACATAAGCGTGTACCTGTAATTATTTTCACAACTAAATTTATTCTTGTTCTTGGATAAAAAAGTATGCATTTATATTCAGGCAGTCTTAAATTAGCTATTTCACATTTCACATTTTGAATGCAGACACATATCTCAGGAAATTTCTATTGGCATTCATTATTCATTGAAAAATCAAATCAAATAAGAATATTCCAAAATTCCCTTTGTTAAGAATAACTGAAACATTTTAAAGGTCCTATACATATTGTCAAAGCACTGGAGGTCATTCCTGACTTATATTCTATGACAAATAGTTTTAATTTGGGGTTGAAAGGCTCTAACATCCCTGAAAGTCTTTATTTTTCAAATTTGCAAAGACATTAAGGAGTTATTTTCTTCATAAAAGGATTCATTTCTTTAAAAATATATAAAAACACATTGTGCAATAACACTGTACTCTTTAATCACTCATTCATTCATCTAAAGTTAGTCTCAGGGATCAATTATGTGCTAAGCACTGTAGGAAATAAATATAGAAGTAAAACATGATCCTTTTCCTTTTGGAGCTTGTAATATAACTAATTGGGAGAATGGGACACATGCACATAAATAACCACGCTGTAAGACAGAAAATGGAAATGTTCTAAAAGGGTAACAAAGAATTATGAGGATTGAGAGAGTGAGAGAGAGAGAGAAAGAGGGAATGAGAATAAACACAACTGGCTAAGTATTGCAGGGGTGAGAGGAAACTAGTGATGGCGTCAAGCACGAGGGAACATCTGAAATGAGCTTGTAAAAGGATTTCCTCCAGTGATGAAGGAAGTTGGAATGAAGCATTAAGGTATCTTAGAAAAAGAAAATACCTGATGACTCATGTAAAAACCAACAACAACAATAACAGATAAAGAAGAAGGCTAGCTTTAAAACACAACTGCCAAGTACTAAATACATATAGATTGAATGAGACAATCACGGGGGGAGAAGTCACTATTAATGATTTTTGTCAAGCTACATTGTGAATCTACAAAGCATTTCAGTCATAAGTTTGGCTCAGTCTCAGTCTTCTTGAGGCTAGAGAAAACTGTAGCTGACAGCCTTCCTTCCCCTGGTTCCCTCACCTACTGGCTGACAACGGCTTCCGCATCTCTTCCACAAGGCAGAAGTAAGTGGAGATTAAAATAGCAGCAGAACACTTCCTGCTCCATTCTAACTGTGCTTTCATTCCATTTGACTTAGACCAATTGGAATGTTGAGGGAAAACCCCATGAGGCATCAAGCATGTGAGATCATGTGTCAGTCCCTCAAAAATGGCCAATCTACTGTGCGTTGGCTCCATCATTGTTCCCTATTCACAAAGCATAACATGTGGTGAAAATAGCTCTTAGTACACACTGCTGTTTTTCCTTTTTTAAAAATAGATCTGTCACCTCCATGAAACACTTCCTTGCTCAACTACTGCAACAGTTTGTCATAAATCTAGCCAGTCATCAACACAATGAAGACTATGCATTTCTAAACATTTTGTTTGCAAGTTACAATTCTCCAGCCATCTAAAAAAGGTGCTATTTGACTCATGATGTTCCTGAATTAAATATCTGGCACGTTGTAGGTACACAAGAAGTGTCTATGTAATAAATACTGTATTTTATACCCCTTTAAAAAGTGTGTGATATCGTGTTTGTGAGAAAATGTTCTCAGACTCCTAGCTTAAGCTGATGAGGATATACTGCTCCCCTTCTTTTTTGCCATCCAGGGAAGAGAAATGGTTCGCTTCACTAAACTACTAGCAATGACTCATTCTACTTGAGTAAGAAGATTTAGCACAATTGAGGCTAGAGTTGAAATAAGGGACAATGATGAATCTTTGGGAACAAAGTTCTAAAGGGCCCTCAAATCCTGTCGATGACAGTAATCTTAGAGAGAGGCACCTGATTACATAATCCCTGTGAAAAGCAGAGATAACCGTGGCTAACAATCTTTCCCTGTCTCCCTTACCTACCTACTGCGAAAGCCTTCCCCAACATTTCCACAAGGCAGAGGCAACTGGAGATTTGAATAGCTCCAGAATGGTCTCTACTCTAGCCTAACTACACTTTTATTCTATTCAACAAGACCAAATGGATGTAGAGAAAAAAACTTGCTTTTTTTGGAAAGATGCCCTTCATGACTTAGCCTCCTCAAAAGGCTTCACTTAACTACCCTAGTTAACACTGCCCCTCCTAGCATCAGGCACTTTCTATCCCATTGTTCTATTTTATTTTACCTTAATACTAAGAACTACCTCAAATAGCCTTAGCCATGCATCATTTAGTTGAACGGTCAATCAACCATGTGTCTCCTTGTTAGTTTCACAATTGTATATCCTCCATGCCTAAAACAATACCTGGCACATGGCTGGTTTTTAAATATTTTTGAGTGAAAAAATGAACAGATGAATGACTATTTCCCCTCAGGTCCCAAAGCTTCAAACAATTCCATCACCTCCCCAAATCTTTAGCCTACTCATTAAAAGAGAGATCAAGATGCAATTTGCTATATTGTTCCTTCAATTGCTTCTACATTCACCCTATACATTTATTTCCATCTTGGCTTCTTTTAAGATACACTTTAATTAGTGTGTTTCCTGTTTTGGTCTTTCATTTTGCAAATTTTTAATGGTCAGTGGATTTCTTAAAGTGCGAACCAACACAAAAATAAATATTTACCTTTTAAAAAGATAATAAGTGTTTATGTAAATAATATTATTCAGTATATACTTAATGATAAAATTATGAATATTCCTAAAGATCCTTATAAGTTATATGTGATAATATGCCATTTTAACATTTTAGTATCTAGCAACAATTAGTTAATAGTCAAGGAATATAAAATTCAATGACAATTCTAATTTTGGAGCAAAGCACCAATTATTAAAGTCTGAATTAAGCACACAGTTAAATGTTATATTTCTCAAATGTTACATTTCTCAAATGTAACACTGCATGTTTTATTGTATATGCAACTTGCTGAATTCATCAAGAGTTAGCAATATCCAAACAATGGGCAGAGGCTTATACTCTCATATGCTGGGAATTTTATCTCATTATTTAAAACAGTAGTTTACATTCATGTACCCTAATCCTAATATCTTTTATAACTACATTTTATATATTGTGGCAATAAAGCTGGAAGCAGAGTTGATATTTATTATTTAAAATCATTTATAATGTATATTCACCAATTTCCCCATACCTTATGGTCAACCACTGTGCTTATAATATAGTATACAATTGTTTTTCAGAAACCATCTCTTAAAACCAAACTTCATGGGATTTCAGAATAATACTCTAAATCTACTGGAGAAATTGAATAGAAATTAGATTTCTTAGTTTTAAAAAAGTTATATACATATATGTACGTATATATATATATATATATATAATTTAATGATAGAACCATTATTGCAAAGTAAAAAAACAGTGTGTATGTGTCATGCCATATTCACAGGAAGGGTCAACAGCCCCAAGGAGCCCTGTTTATAAGCAATATTAACACCAAACAGAGAGCTTAGCAATGTCTGTTTCTAAAAATAAACCCTGTGTGTCTCTTGTTGTCATCATCAACCAGTCTTGTGTGCTCTGTGACAGAAAGCACCAAGGCCGCCTCTTCGCCTTTCCACGAGCATTATACATCCTTACCCAAAGGCCACCCCTTTCTCTCAAGGTGGCAGAGATAAAAAGGATTCTGCGATCACCCTAAGCACACATTTAAGCAACATTATTGCCCCTTAAGCAGACAGTTATCATGTTGTTTTGGCAGCAGGAAGGAATCTGTGGTTTCACTTGAATGTTATTCTTCTTTATTTAAACTACTAGAAATAACCCAAAAATGACAGAATGCTCTTTCTATAAATAATCATTTCAGTGTAGAGTTATATTAGGAGGTAACTCAGATGGCATGATAACGCCTAACAAGCTAATCTTAGACCTGCGATGCCATAAGATAGAAATACCGAGGCTAAGAATAACTGACCCAAAGGAGTCAGCCTGCTAAAGAGAGGCACAGACATGTGGGCATCTGCAGGTTTTAATGCATTTAATGATCTTCTGAAAGCATCTCTCCTCTAGGAAGGCAATAAATTATGTCTGTCATTAACATAATAATCAATAATACTTTTACAATGTATTGATTCATAGATGACTCAAGATTCTCATAGCAAATAAGATTATAAAAAGTACTTGATGCAAACCAAAGACTGGGTTCTTGCATAATTGGATGAGCATCTAACTAGTGAATGTTATGCTTAAACCACCTACAGAACATATAATATTCATCCAATAAAGCAAAATTTAACTCAAGATAAAGTATAATGCAATATCATCATAGTACATACAAACACTGCCATCCAGTTTTCACCTAAAATGTTCAAATTAGACCCAAATTAGACCAATACATATTCCACATAAGCAGAGACTAAATTTTGTAGTTAGATCTTTTCCTTAGTTCAAGAATTTCATGCTACACACTGGAATCAGGATTTTAGTGAAAATATGGACTTTATTTATCCCCACATTTTTTAGGTAAAGTTGAACACGGTGAACATCACTCAAGCATTTTGGACAAAAGAAATGAACTCCACATTGCTAACACTTTCAAAAAAAGGTTAATTCCCCTGCTAAAATACATTAGTAATAATTTGCTATTTTTAAGTAGGACTAGCTTCACCCTTATGAGCTATGTAGTATGAACACTGGCAGATGCCAGATACATTGGGAATGATAGTCCTTCCCAGAGTATCTGCTCTAGGGCAAAGACAACTCTCACAGAACTTGTATGTTTCTTAAGCTCATCTCATCCCTGCATAGTGTGAACTTCCCCTAATTTAGTTATCGTGTACTGAGAAGAATGTGAAGTAAGGGTCTTCCAACAAGACTTTCAACACAGTTGCCTATTTGTGTGATAAACCTCCCAGGATTAAGAAGTCTGCCTAGACGTTTGTAAATGTAGATGATTTTACGTTTTTAGCACCAATCAGATATGAATAAAACTATCCTAAACTAACTATTTCTCTCTTCTAGAAAAAGTGGCAGAAACTTAAAACTGATCATATCATTTCCTACTTACAGTAACCATCAGTAAGTTCCTTATCTTTCTGAACCTGTTTCCTCAACTCTAAAATATGAAAACTTCTGCAACTACTGCATACCTTATTAAACTGTGGTGAGGATTACACGATAAAGCAATGGCTGGTATAGAGAAACTCTTGAAATCTTAGCTATTGTATCAACAGTAACGAGAATACAATTTTTTGAAAAAATATTCTCACATTCACTGACCTCCTAAATTGGAACTAAACCACTAAAAGACCAGAGTGAAATGTGACAGGAAAAAAAAAGACATGAAAAGAATAACTCGTGGTGATAATTTTTTTCTCATTTAAAATTAATAATTCCTAATGTAAAAATCATGTACTCAAAATATACACTTGAATTTTAATTATGAGCAGATTTCAAAAGGATCATCAAAAATAAAGTTACAGCAGTTCTCAATTTATTAATAACTTTTTGTAGTTCACCCTACATGAGGATCCCTGAATATTTTCTGGGTAAACATGTTTTTACTAAAGCAAGAACTCCCAAGCTATTATGTCATTTAATGGAAATTCAGTGAAATTTCCTTGGGCTTTTTTGTTTATTTTGTTTTCAATTTCAAGTTTTGAATTTTGAAACAACTTTATAATATTCTAATTTGAACCTAGTTTGGAAATGCCATGTCTTAGACACTCACCAAAATGCACCACAAACAAATTGAAAATAACATCCACATGGCTGTAGCTGAGTTAATAATGAACACAAATTATGAATTTAATAATTTCTAATATAAGTGGTGAATCGTGAGGAGAAGCGAAAGATAAAGTTGTGGGTATTTCCAAGCTTATCAGTATGCAAGAAGTTTAATCATAAGTAAATGACTAGTTACACTCTGTGGTTTGGTAAATTTCTTTCTTTCTTAAAAGTGGTTTTCATTGGATTTAATTACTGGATATTTATAAAACACTATGCATAAAAAGCCCATCACTTATTTTACTATGGAAAAGTTAACATTATGATAATGAATGGAAAAGATATTCTTACAGAAACATAAGAATTACTTAGTTTCGCATTCATGAATCATAGCAACTCAGAGTAACCCTAACTATATTGTTCTCTGATTAACACTTAAAAATGTTGTAAAAATGTTTGAAATTAAATTTGTTTTGTGCAACTGACTTAGTTGAAGAAGAATAAAACTAGGAACACAAAGTATTTTCTCTTCTTTTTGCTTCCTTATTGCCAGCTTCCTGAAAAAAGAAAAGGGGAAACCTGCCAGTAGCAAGTACATCATGCATCCCAAGCTAACCACTGTCACTTCAACCTTCTTCCAAGAACAGGATAGACCATGGTATGGCCACATTGATTTGAAGCACATGCCAACATATTTTTGAACGTCATCCGGAAAGCTTATTGTGTTTTTTTTTTTAAATCATTTTCATGAACTTTTCTTTCAATTATTTTCAAAGTAATCAAATTCAGGAAAAATGTTTCACATTGTAAAAATTGTTCATTATTTTTAAAATGCAATACCTATGACAACTGGTAAAGACATTGTATTCTTTGTATTTTAAAGATAATCCTCCTTTCATATATTGAAAACAATTCATACATTATATTCTTTTAAAAATTTCTGCATCCTGCAAAGCCAAAATTAAAGGAATACTGTAGTCAAATTTATAATAAATTCTTGTAATGCATGAGGCTATAATGTTGATTTTCCTTCCTTCAAGAAAAAAAGATTAATAACCACTTTTTTTCACAATTTCTTCAGTCTCTAATAAGAACTCCTTCTAACAATAGAAAGTACTAAGAAAGACAATCTAGGTCAGGTGCAGAGGCTCACAACTGTAGTCCCAGGACTTTAGAAGGCCAAGGCAGGAGGATTGTTTGAGTCCAGAAGTTCAAGACCATCCCGGGCAACATACTGAGACATTATCTCAACAACAAATAAGATAATTAGTTGGGCCTGGTGGCACACACCTGTAGTCTCAGCTACTTAGGAGGCTGAGTATTAGAATTGCCTGAGCCCAGAAGGTCAAGGCTACGGTGAGCTGTGATGAAGCCACTGCACTCCAGCCTGGGTGACTGAGTGAGACCCAGACTTCAAAAAAAAAAAGCAATCTATTAATCAATACTAGTAAAAAATACTATATCCGTATTTAAACAGATATACTAGCTTCATGAAATGGAAGCAACACCCACAGTTCGATTGAAAGGAAAATAACAAAAACATAGTACATAGTCTATATTCTTTATTATATATCCAGAAAATAAGAACTAAAGAAAATTGCAAAGAAGAAAATTCCAATCACCAATCATCACTCCACAGCAAATGCTGCCATTGCCTAGCTAACATCTTCCTCCTGCCCCTTTTTCCTTTCAATAGAAACTTGATTAGGTTCAAGTGTTCACCATTCCTGGTTCAGTCATGGCCCCCACTCTTTTCAGCAACTGGTTGAAGACTGAGCAGGTGATGCCCATTCTGGCCAATGAGTTATAATGGATGATTTGCTGGGGAAGTTCTAGGTAAGATTTCTCTCCCTAAATAGAGATCCCAAGAAAGCAAAGTTTTCCTTCATTGTCTCTGGAATTTGTTGTGCATAAATAGACATGATGCTTGGAACTAGTATAGTCAACTTGTGACCATTGGAGGACCAATTTTATGATCAGAACAACCAATGCTAAGGCCATAAGACTGAAACTATATGAAGGACCTGAACGCTATTGATATTACTGACCACCTGGTGCTGCCTGACCACCCAGCTATTTTACTAAATAATAAATATACTAGTTGTCAGTCATCTGGACTAGTGTTTTCTTTTACTTACAGCAGAAAACATAACATACTTACCACTTACAATTAATCACTGTTAGTATTTTGGCATAGCAGCTTCGTATATGGCCGTGTAAGAAACACTTTCTAGAGGATATATGCCTATTATAAAAATTCACACAATGCAAAAACATATAATGATTAAAAACAAAACCCACTCCCCTTCACCAAACACAGACACAAAATCTTTCCTGATTCCTTTCTATCTTTATACGAACTCTTCAGGAGGTAGATGGATAAATGAAAAAATTTTTTATAAAAATAAGAACATATCACTGATGTTATTTTTATTTTTAAAAAACTGAATTTAAATTTAAGTAAATTTAAATTTAACTGAATTTAGCAGATTTAAACTGCAGTGGAAGGGACTATAAATGAACTAAATGCTTCCTTACCATAAGCAATACTATTTCCAAAAAGATCTCTCTAAGGTTAAATAAACTATTTTTAAAAATCAGTGTTTGGAATCTCTCTGTCTCTCTCTCTCTCTCTCTCTCTCTCTCTCTCTCTCTCTCTCTCTCTTTTTTTAAGAAACTATGTGTTTCTATTTTAAGCAGCAAGAGTCTGTCCCTGCTCAGAAAGGGAAGGATATTAACGCTTTCTCTCATCTTTCCTTCTCATCTCTCCCCAACATCATAGGTTGGTTAGCTTTATTAATATTTTTACATTGCCCTACTTTATAACATTTACTTTCTGTCCTATAACACAACCCAATAGGTGTTTAAATAGATTTGGTACTCCCCCCCCCAATTGCTTTTACAATGTTTTTTCTACTTCTGAATTGAATTTTTGTTTTGGTTTGAAGTTCATTTCTTCTCTGTGTAGCTTTCATTGTAAAGCAGTCTCTTTCATGTTTAAGAATTCTTACTTTGCCTGTTTTCTTTATATTTGAATAACATCTTAGTTGAGTGTCACATTGGGTTGCACTTCTTTTAGAACTTTCAAGACTTCTTCCTCCATTAACTTCTGGTCTTAAGTGTTGCATAAGTTTGGTAAGCCTTCTTGAGTTCCATACGGTCTCTCCTCCACTCCCCCATTCTAGGCTCTGCTTTACCTGCCTGAACTCCTGAAGAATAATTTCTCATTTGCTACCCCAATGAGGATATGACTCTGGGCTGAGCATTTTCAGCATATTTCTCTAAGAGATATGGAGTTCCTTCAATCTGCAATTTTTTTTCTTTCTCAGTGAAATTACCTTTCTCCATTTTTTGCAAAATTGTCTTCTGTTTCATTGTTTTGGACTATTTACTTCTGGGACACAAATATTCTTTCTGTTGGCTTCTCTTTGTGTTTCCATTTATTGGCTTTTCTCTAATCGCACTAATCAATTTTCCTTTTTCATTCAGTCTGATTATTTCAAACCTTTCCTCTTTGTTGGTAAAGATTTTCACTAGGGTCTATTCTGTTTCCTGCTACTTCTAATGAATACTTTTGTTCTATAATTATCATGTTTTCCCATTCTCAATTCATTTCCTTAGATCTGAATCTTCTTTTTCATCTCATTCTCTTGTTTTATCATCTGATCTTTGAACTTTTGTTTGATAAACTTTATGGTCTTATTAAGGTGTTCTATTTATGGGAAACAATTATTAGACAATTCTGTGGGATCAATGAGTTGATGATTTTTCTTGGTGGAATCTCTAGGATTCGTTGTGGGGAGGGTATCTCATTCCAAAAAGCTATGCATCATTTTCCCAATTTAGAGTGCTGCTCTGAAGCCTTCACTTCCCCAGAGCGGTAATGTTTGTTCACTTTCCTCCATTTCACTGGTTTGTCTTCCAGAATAATTCCTACTACTCTTCAGTCACAAGAGGTAACACTAACAGTCAAAAAAGCTGAGGATATCCAGTCAGTTTGCTTCTTTCCCGATTTGGGAATGTCAGTGAGAATTCTCAGGAAGTGGTCAACTTGCCAGTAAAATTCTAAGAAGGCCCAGGAGGCACGTCTCCTGTTCCGATCAAAGAACTTCTGCCTCCATTTTTTCCTTGACTGTTAGATTCTGAGGTATGTTTCATTAGGTTATATCATTTTCTTTGCTCAGTTAATGTTGAATATAGTGGGGGATGGGAGTGAAGGGGGTGTTTGTTGGCTGGTTTTATATTATTTGGGGCTCACTTCATTGTCTATCGATGGTGAGAAATTATGTGGTACATTTTCAAATCTCTTATCTCTATAATCAAAGTCACCGTTTAGAACATTTTCTAAAATTCAGAATTTGGGTTTATTTCAGTCTTCCAAGGGGTTTTATTGAATTTTCTTACTTAATGGACATAAAAGTAATTATGCCACCTGTGCCATCCTCAGAAATATAAAATGCTCATTCTTAGTCCCCATTCTCAATGGGCCTATTTATAACTAGCTTTTTGATTGATATCTATCAACCACTTCAATTGATAACAGACTTGTAAGTGAAGATAACCTGAGTTAGAGAATGGCAAAATAGTAATTATGGGAAATACCAGAAGTGATTCTTGACATGACAGGAGCATTTCACAGACTTACATTTTCATAATTAGATTCTGCTTTTCAAGTAGACATAAGTGACTACTGAATCTAAAATGTTCCCTTCGCCTCAACACCACACACCAAAGAACAAAAGGATTCAGAAAGGGTAAAGGCGTATCTTCTGTAAAAGAAAGTCAGAATTTCAATTTACATAGTTTTTTAATACCTTAAAATAAGAATACAATGGTGAAAATATGAGTTTTCCTTATCATAAATGTACCTTACATGAATTCTGTACAAACTCTAGAAAATTCCTTCCTCATAATTGTTCCAGTATTGTCTGGGCAGCTCTGCCCAGTGTGTTCAGTAGCAACCTGACAACAGGAGAACACCCTAGTCCTGCCAGCTCCTGCTGAGTGACCTCAGTCAATATTTGTACATGCTTCAGTTTTTGCCACAGTTATCACTTATCCTAGCCCACACAAGCCACAAAAGTAGACAGGCACTTGGCAAAATGTTCTGTTTATATTGAATTCCAAGATTTAAGATTACAGAACTTTAAAAAGACATTAGTAGACAACATTATGGAACTTGGTCCTACCTAAAGTATCTAGCCTGGCTGGGTCAGGTTAGGAAAACATGGACTCATATAAATCACTTGCAGTGCAATAGTGTATATGGAGCTCTTAACAAAAAACCATTCTATATTACTACATGATATCCAATATAACCAGAACAACAAATGGTACCTCTAAAGCAATAGCTAATGACAATGATACAAAAAAAACCCCAAGCTTTCTAACATAACTAATCTCAAGAAATTGGGCATTGGGGTTTCACCGGTCAATCACATACTCTGAAACTTTGTTGCCTTTTTTTATTACATAATGTGACATTGCACAGAACACACACACACACACACACACACACACACACACACACACACACACACACACACACACATGCTGGCTTCCCTGACTTACAGTTACAATTTGCATAAGGAAAGAATTGAATTCTTATCAGACTAAGATAAGCAAAGAAATAGCTGACTTATAAGATAACTAAAGCAGTATAATTATCGGAACAAAAAAATCATTTCCCCATGTGACCTATATTCTAACTCATCTGGTTTATTCAGCAAGATAGAGCATGGTACCAAGGAGCCAGGAACCTTGGCTCGTTCACTAAAAATCATAAAAATAATCGTGAGTCTGTACTTTAGAGACAGGTTGATACATTTGAACCTCACAGGAATGCCAGGAGATAAGCAGGAGAACATCATTATTCTTCAGTTTGAATGAGTCGAGAACAAGTCACACAATTGGCTAGCAGCAGAGCTCATGCTAGAACACAGAGTTTTCAACTCCTAGAACAGTGCTCTCTCCCCCACCAGCACAGTTGCCAGGCTTCTTTTCTCTCTTTCAAAGATAAAGGCCTTATCCACTTCTAAGACTACAAATCACACCCAGGCCCCCGTTCCCAAAGGGGGCTGAACAAGATTTGTAGCTAAATTGAGACCAATACACCCCTTAGCTAACTCAAAGGACAAACCCTACTGATGGATGGTTCACCAGCATCACCATCCATTCCCTGCCCTCACAGCAGTGCATCTCAGTCTACTGAAAGTTACAGTAGCTGGCAAGATTAAAAAAACAAAAACAAAACCAAAAAACCCCGATGACTATGCTGTCCCCTAAACCAACAAAATCATAAATTCTGGGGGTAAAAATCCAGGTATCCTATTTTGTACAATACTCCTGGTGACTCTAAGTTTGGGAACCAATGCTACCCAGGAAGTACGCAATAAAGACTAGGTGAACCAAATTTTGGAACATATTATATGAAATAAAACGAAATATTACATGACATGGTAGGAAGGATACAACTGTCTGTATGTTTCAAATTTTAAAAATAAGTGGAAGTTAGAGTTTCTTCATTTACACCAGACAGGTTTGGGAGTTGATGCTAACCTATATCACGGATCTACCTTTCATTTAATAGGTAGTACAAAAGTGTTGCTTCCTGTAGAACTGCCCATAGCATGGGTAATTTCAAGCACTTCCCTGTTTGAAAATCTTGTTGCTTTGTATAAAAATCATTACATGTCAGAAAAATGACAATCTCTACCAAAATGGGAGTAAAGTTGTGTGTGATTATCGAAGACATGGAGAAACAAAAAAAGATTGCAAACACCTGTAGCCAGCCTCAGCATCCACAGAAAGACATGTATGTTTCTACTATAAGAAGGAAATCTCAAACTTAGAACACAGAGGCACGCACTAAAGGGAAAAATCATCACACTGAAAAGATACCTAAAACAGTTATTGTCAAAGGGTTCATCCATATTTTAAAAACAAAACGCTAAGTGACAAGTTCTGTTAGAGACATCTGCTGACCCCTCCCCAAGCCCTTGCCAGCTTTGCAGCCACAATAATAAACTGTACTGAAATTCTGGTAGGTCTGCTATTGTTCAGCAGACACTACTGATTAATAGAATTCCTGTCACTTAAGTGTATAAACACCAAATTGTAGAAAATTGGTATTTTATTCTGATTCCATGAAAAGGTCAACAGTAGAATCTGAAAAACAGCATAACTAACCGAGAATAAGTAAAGAAAACTAGCTTCAAACATAGATCCCCAGATGGGAAGGTATATCAACACCAAAACAGACATCATGCCAACCTGTGGAATATTTCTTTCACACCTTAGCTCTACTAAGTAAACACTGCTTTGTGTTGCATTCTTATCATGGCAATCTAGGGTGATTCATAATTATGATTCTGCCCACATGGGAACTTAGATAATCTGAGTGAGAACTTTAAGCCAATTTAGGTTGAAGCATTCAGAAGAAGACAGAAACAAAGAGTCCCCAAAGCTTTATAAACTGGCCATTTATATATATATATGAAAGGTAATCATTACAAGTAAGTGATATTGCCCAGAGAGTATGCTCTTTTAACAAATATGAATTGATAAGTCTCCATCTCTGATCAGCGCATATCCTCGAGGGTATAAGCACCCACACAGAGACACCAGAAATTGGCATCTGTTCCTGTTATCCTCTAAAATGCTGCACCTGCTTTTAACACATTCATGTGTGGTAATGCTGTCGCATCTGCCTGACAATGCTAGACTTCCCAAATGTCTGTGAAGAAAATTAAACTATGCATCTGCTAATAATAATTTTATTTCATCCTAAACAGTTTCATTTTGGGCTGAGGAGAAAAAGCCACATTACGGGGAAAAAAACCAAAAAAAAACTACCTTTACAACTCCACAGCAAACACATTTCAGAAGGTAGGTCTATAAATAGATGCGTTTCTGTGTGCACACTGTAAATATAAAAGCATCAGACTATTCGAGGCTGCAGTTTAAACTGAAACTTCCATATGAACTTACCTGATGTTTAAAGTCCTACTGGAATATGCTTACAATCAGTACAAATCTCCTTTTTCTAGCTGCATAGTAAGGCAAAACACCCCCGATTGCATTTTACTTATCTCAGTCTCATCTTTCATCAGTAGCAATAGTTTGCAATTTCATTCAGAAGCTGCCGTCCCTAAACAGACTCTGAATATGCACAGAAACAGTCATGGAAGGGATCTAAGTTAAACCCTACAGACGCACCAAGAAAATAGCAACATCAACACGAAAAAGCAGCAATTCCTTAAGAGAGGTGCTTTTCTTAGCTGCATTTCCCAAGCCTGCCCCCTTTCAAACATAAAACGGCTCAGTTATGAAAGAGGATCTTACCTGAGCTGATCATACTGTGCATTCTTTGCTGAGCCAAGAGCTGCTCCCGTCCAGCCACCCCATCTGAGGAGAAACAGAAGTCACTCTCGTAAATTGTCTGCAGCATATTCCAATCACTCTTACTTCAGCTACATGAAAAATTCATCACTGCTCAGCGCACCGGCCCCAGGAGCTACCCTCGCTGGTCCTCCCTCCTCCCCGAGAAGCGGCAGAAAATCAACTTCGACAATGATTTCTTTTCTGCTCAGATGGACAGATACTTTTGAAAAGACCTGGACACTTTTCCCACGTTACCAACCTGTGTTCAAAGCAGAGAGGACAGAGCTCTGGAGTTTAGGCTATCCCGGAAACTACAAGCAGGTGGGAAATAGGAATGTGCTTCGGAGTTATTTCTTTGTCAGAATAAGGAGAAAAACATTAACTCTACCCACGAGAAAAAGAAACCAATTAAACCTGGCTTTTAGCGCTTCAGGCTGCTAGGGTTTCAGTGCAAAACCCTCACTCAGTCCAGCAAGTGGCTTCCGCCGGTGCCCCTCTCCTATCTGTGTGTGTCTCTCTTCCCCCTTTCTCAGTCTCTCTCAGCTCAAGTTGGCTAAAGCTAGTGATAATCTATTTGCATATGAATCAACAACAGCATGGCCCACAGGCACAGAAATAGAACAATGGTCGGCTTGAGCCAAAAATAGGTCAAGCATGGCCAAGTGATTGGAGCCTGCATTAATGCATTTAAAAATACCCCAGCAAACCCAGCTGTCCAGCCTCTATCTTTCAAACCATAATTCTCTATTGCAGGGCCTTAAAAGCAATTAACTCTTTCCTCCCTCCAAGCTTGCTTTACACACAGGGTTTCCACACTGGCGATTCGCTTCCAAAGAAAGGAAGGCAAGAAAAAAAAATTAAGAATCATAATTCTAAGAGGGCAAATGCACATACATTTCATTTCATTTTATTTTTGTAGTATGTGTTTTTGGAAGAGAGAGGAGAGAAGTGCAGAGCTCTGTATTGGTTCTAAAATAACACTGGAAGCTTTTGCTCATAATGTGGTTTCTGCCTCACCCACGCACAGCAATCCTGGTGTTCTATTTTTGTTGCCTGTTTCTCAGGCTACACTGCAGTTGGCTGTAGCACTAGAAGCTTTTCTGCATTCTAGTTTCAGGACTGACAGGAGAATTAGTAGAGGTAGTTTCAGAAAACAAGCACACCCCCGAATCAAATTTTTATGAAGGACAGCCTGATGTTTTACTTACTATTCATGTAAGGCAAATGTCCATTTCACAAATCCTGCTGTGACCTTAGTACCACCTAGGAATTTTATTGCATCCAGTTACTACTATCTACAACAAAATGATACAAAAACATAAAATCATGGCTAGCACCTGAACATTTTCCCTCTCTTTCATTCTCTCAGGTTACATTCAGTTTACTAGCAGAAAGCAAAGAAAATGTTGGCGATTTCTTATGTATACACTATTACTGAATATAGGTACCTGTTGATAGAGAAATCATTATGGCTAGTACTCATCTACGAATGTCCTGCATTCATCTATACATTGGTTGTCTGAAATACAGACCTCCTAACTTTTCTATAGAAATAGCACTTATAATAGTCGATAGATCTCCAGATTGTAGCATTCACCTACAAAGTAAATGAACACAGTAGATAGTATAAGAGTTCTATAGTCTCTGGTGTACATTTATATCATTTCTATATGAGAAATGAATTCTATAGCTCAAAGGTAGGATGCTAGCGTCTAGTTACTTCCAAGGGCAAACCCAAAAGTGATAATCTACTGGCCATGGAGATATTCTCCCTTTCCTAGACTACATCAGCAAGAAAAATGTAATTCCGAAGGCATCAAAAGCAACAGGGAAATTAAAAAAAAAAGAAAAGCAGATTGTTTCAAGGTTCCAGAACAATCAGATGGAGGGTCAACTGATTAGTCAATCCCAGAGTATAGGGTCAGAGAAGCAAACAAGGGAACACAGAGATTTAGTAGAAAGGAAAAAACATGCTAAATTATTTATTAATAATTTAATAATAATTTCTGAGCTCCTCTTCTTTCATAGATTAATTTGTATTGAATACCCTACTTATTGAAAAATCACATTTGGACAGATAAGTTACATTTTTTTTTAAGTACTTATTCCAGACTGTATTTGACTTACGCTAAACAACAAAATTGTACGTTCCTGTCAGTGGACAAAAAAAAAAAAAACCCAATTCTATGATTCCATCTGAAAATACAAAGAAACTTTCAATTAAGAAATTTGTGTATAAAATTTCAGGGAGAGAAATAGTGTAGATCTAACAATTTTCTTCGGGGTGGAGTGTTTATGTAGTAACCACCTATTGCATTTTAGACCTAGGAGGAAATTTAAGAAACTACACAATGGTTTTCAAACCCAGCCTTAGGACTTTAAGGGAGCTGGGAGGTACCTCCGTTTTTCTCCAGAAAAGAATCTCCCCCTACCCAAGGCAGCTCCACGTTTACTTGTGTACGTTTGAGGATGTAAGAGTTCTTTTGGACAACTTTTTTTATTCTGCCAAATATTTATGGAAAAGCATTTTTTAATTGGGGCATATTTGACAAATTAAGATTGTATATACTTAAAGTATACAATCTAACGATTTGATATACATTGTGAAAATATCACCATAATCAGGTTACTTATTCATCACCTCAACTAGTTACCACTTTTAAAAATTTTTGTTTGTTTGTTTGATGATGAGATTCAAATGATTTCTTGTATTCAGAAAACAATAATAAACATCAATAAGGGGACCTGATCTCAAATCAGGCAAAGTGAGGACCAAAGGAAGTCCCAAACTTTATCTTTACGATGTCCACTTGCTTACCTAAACCTGAATTGTACCCCACATCATTAAAATAAAATATATATATAAACTAAAAAAAGAACAAAAAATAATTGCTCTGCTCATTCAGTCCAAACCAGCTCTCATGTTACACAAGAAATTAAAGAGACTTGCTAAAGGTTGCAAAGATTACAAAAGTACTTACTAATCAAGTCAGGCTCTAGAGAGACTTGCTTAAGGAAATGTAGGTAATTAATAACTCACCAAATTGGTGTAGCATTCATGTTCTCCAGTTCCACTATTTTATCCCTTACAAAATGATGCAAACCATTATCTGAGATATTCAAAATGTAATATGATCTACTGATGAAAAATGGAACCACTGGCTAATTGTTTCACAGTGTTTTTTTTTTTTTTTTTTTAGAGGAATACACAATAATCAACAAACATATAAAAGGGATAACAAGATCACAATATTGACATAACATCTTTTGTCATTTTTGAATTACACCTCAAACCACAATTGATAAGGAGTATTTAAGCTTTTATAATCATACACAAATAAAATAATAAAACTCCAGAAGAGTGATTTAGTAATGATCCTTTTTCTCGAAGGTTAAAGAAAAGGACATTGCACATAAAATGGTATAAATAATGTTTCTTCTTCATTTTGACCAAGTTACTTAATATAAGGTTGATTTGCATCACATTCTTGCAGCATTTTTGCCACTAGCAGTCTTCTCTTTCATTTAACTCTTGATAATGAAAAATTATTTTAGATCCCACTTATTTCTGAGAAGACAAATAAGCATCATCAAAACAACCACCAAGTATATTGATTCCCATCTAACAGCTTAAGTACTAAGAATATAGAGCTAATTCTTCTCATATAGTTGCAATCATTTTGGTAAAGAAATGTAACTAGGTTTCTTTTTGGGTATTTACAAAATCAAATTTTACTAATTTGGGGAAAATAGATATTTTCTATTCCAAGAACCATATCAAGTTAAAGAACCGTCAGGCTAGAATAACTGAGTGGTTTAAAAAAAACTCAGTATAATATTTGAATTCCATTTAATAAGCATTTTTGGAAATTGATCTAAATATTATATTTTACATGTATATGAGTCAAAGAAAAAGTGAAAAAAATCTCTCAAATTTAGATCCTCAATATAATAGAAAATGGAAATGAGGATCAAATCCTAATGCAAAATGTTATTCCAAGATTACAGTAATTTCAATACTTGTTATGCAGGTATAAAAACAAAACAAAAAAAGGTATTTAAAAACCTATATGGCAAGCCGGGCTTGGTGGCTCAGCCTGTAATCCTGCGCCTTTGGGAGGCTGAGGTGAATGGATTGCCTGAGCCCGGGGGTTCATGACCCGCCTGGGCAGGCAAGACCTCATCTCTACAATAAATGAAAAAATTAGCCAGGCATTGTAGCGCGCACCCGTAGTTCCAGCTACTTGGAAGGCTGAGGCAGAAGGATCGCCAGAGCCCAGCAGGTCGAGGCTGCGGTGGCTGGGAGCGGCCACTGCACTCCAGTCTGGGTGACAGAATGAGACTCCAACTCAAAAAAGAAAACAAAAAAAACCCTATATGGCACCAAAGTATTTCCAGAAATATCCTCAGATTTCTAGCTCTGAAATGATTTAGATCATAACCCTGAAACACAATTCCAAACATCATAATCCTGAATGTTGAAATCCAGAAAGATCAAAATTCCTAAAGTCTAAATCCCTCGTGTCTCATGCAGAAATCACAATCCCAAAAGATTAAAATTCCTAATGTTGAAATCTTGAAAGCTAAATTCTGGGGAAGGATTGATGTTTTTTTCAATCATACACAACATAAGTGCATCATGGTTAAGTAGCTATCATTGTCTTTATTTGAAAAATAAGTATAGTTTAAGGAGATACAAGATACGTACGGGAGGCAAGTTGACAAGGGATGGATAGATCTTTGGACTTAATTTTAGATGTCAACTTGACTGAATTAAGGAATATGTAGAAACCTGGCAAAGCATTACTTTGGATGTGTCTGTGAGGATGATTTCAGAGGAGATTTGCATGAGAGTCTGAGTGGACTAGGTGGGGAAGATCTGCTCTTGATGTTGGTGGGTACCATCCAATAGCCCAGGAGCCAGGCAAGAACAAATACAGAAGGTGAATTGCTTTCTCTCTGGGAACTGAGACACTTTTCTTCTCACTGCCTTGAACATCAGAAATTTGACTCCACTGAAAGTGCACTATCACAACATTGTGTATAACCATTGTGCGTGTATGTAAAATCACTTCTCAATAAATGAAGAAATGTCCCTTTTGTACATACTCATTTATGAAAGATAAAATTTCTCAAGATCGCGATTTTGGGGGGACTACATATGTGGTGGTGACCTATCTTGGTTTCTGATCGATCTTGTCAAAACACTTGGGTTGATTGTTACAAAATTTCAGATGACCACAGTTGTGCACTTGCATGAAACCATAGTGATATGCATTGATACATTTTCATTTTTGACGTATTTCATTATAAATATAAGGGGGGGCCCCTAAAAAACCTGAATTATTTTTGGGAGGGTGGGCCCCCTGTAGTAGTACAGGTTTCCCTCACTAGGTAAATGTTCTAGGAACACATCGGCATCAGTGTACTGTCTGGCATTGTGAGAGGCTGCATTCAGCTTCAGTGAAGTTTTTTTTCCAAGATTCTTTCAACATATTTCTCCATTTTATGACGGGTGATTTACTAGCACACCTGCCCACACAGGGCTGAGTATTCAGCAGATTTTGACCAAAAGCAGCATGACCCCTGTGCCCCACCCTCTTTTTTACCAAATCTTGTCCCAAGCAACTTTTTTTTTGTTTGTTTTCTCAATGTAAAAAAGTCCGCAAAGGGAAACATTTTGCCTATGTGGAAGAGGTGAAACAAGAAATGGCAGAAGCACTAAAAGGTATCAAAATTGACAAGTTCAAAAACTGTTTTGAGCAGTGGAAAAAGCATCTCAATAGGTATATTGCATCAGATGGAAAGTGGTTTAAAGGTGACTGAAGTTTAACATGTAAAAATAAATACACAATTTTTTATAAATAAATTCCAGTTTTGGGGGATCCTCCCTGTACAGTTCTGTTCACGATTTATACTGGTTTGACTTTCAATCTGAGTGTTTATGCTTGCAAAAATATGCATGTTATTATTGTCTATTATGTAAATTGGCTTATGAAGTGTTTCACTGTGTTTTTATACACTTTTCAAATAAATGTCATTTTTAAATATAAATACGTCTTTTAAAAAATTTTGAATTTTTTTCAGAATTATATTTTCAGGATTTTGATCTTTTGGGGTTTCGATACTTGAGACGATGGAGTTCAGGACTGTGTCTTGCAAGCCCCTTCTACTATCAATCTTTGTTGATGACTGAAGACTTCAATAAAGACAAGCAAGGAGGGTCGCGTAACCCAATTTATTCTACCACAGTGATACATCCTTGGTTCATCTGTAATCAAACAGAGACTTTTTATGCAATAGCAAGTCCTATAATTCCGGAATCTAGAAGAAGTACAATTTAATACTTGTCTACCTCAAATACCGAACGTGTGCTATAAGATTGTGGAATGCTACAATTAATTGGTGCTCCTCCATTCACTCTTTCATTTGCTAATATTGCCTCCGCTCCCGACCTCACATTTCTCAAACTATTGCTACAGCAATAAAATTATACACATTTCCTGCGGTTCCTTAACTCCCAGGAAACCAGATGAAAGGGGGAAAGTACAGTGTACTAATTTTTGTTTTTAACTGAGTAGCTTATTTTTTCCTTAATGTTCTGTTTCTTAAAGAAATCATGCCAATTTTTACTGAACATCGGATACTCAATTTACAAGTGATTCTTCCCCTCTAAAAAAAGTCTAATTCGTTATCAAATGGTCTTCAGATGAGGAAATTCACCGAAACCAACAGCAGGTAAAGGGTTTGGAAAAACACACTTGCAATGAAATTCCAGGAAGACTGGTTTATGTGAAAACAAATCAACAACAACAAAGCCTTTTTTGCCTTTTGACCTTGTTTTGATTGAAAATAATGTCTTCCCTAACTCTTCCTTTCGAATGGGATGTGTTGATCCATGATTTATTCTATTTTTAGAGGATTACAAAGGATCAGAGTCACCTAGGAACTTGTTAGAAATACAATTTATCGGTCCCGACCTCAGAACTACTAAACAGGGTTTCTGGAAGGAATCTGTATTTTAACAAGCTTTCCAAGTGATTTATCTAAAACGATAAATTTTAGAACCTTGAGATTAGATCATTCTTTCCAAAGCAGTAATTAGATGGCTAAAAATATCAATGGATAAAGTATCTCCTCGCCGCAATTTCAAATTAGCCAGTATTATTAAAGAAAAAATTTTTTAAATGAAAATAATGTAACTAGGTAAGAGACTAACGAACAAGGCGATTAATATTTGTGGCATGAAAAGATTGAGGAGGACTGTCCAGAAAGAGATCCTCTAGCTTGCAGATGAGATCACCATTGTACACTCAAGGAGCACAGTTAAGATTGTGCACAGCTTTTCCCTGCCAAGCATTGTGTTCCAGGTTGTATTTTTCTGAGTGTTTGCCAGTTGTACACAGTCCTGCTCTGCAGAGCTGAAGGCTCAAGAGGAGAAATCAATAAGGTCATGCACAGTCCTGTAATTCAAGGGACACATAGAACATTGATCGTCTTTTGATAAGAACAAGGTTGCTTTGTTTTTCCTATGAAAGTCAGTCAACTTATATATTGAATATCAACTATTTCACAGCCACAGTGCAAACCCTGAATATATACATGTATATAAGAAGGATGCAACCTCTACTTACTGGAATTTTCAGTTTTAGAAGAAATACAGTCAAGATAATTGCAAAACAGTTTGATACTCAGTAACTCTAAATTTTATTTAAATCTTCCTTGAATTTTGATTTATAACCATGAATTAAAAATAATAAATCTTGCAAAGTTGTTATGAGGATGACTAAGAATTATATAATACCTATCAAATAGGCATTCAGTAAATGGTAGCTATTATTACTATAACTAGTAAGAATAACAGTACTCCTCTCTGGACCTCAAATTTATGATTATTAAAATATTTGAAAAGCTGTTACTCATTTTTCTCAGAAATGGTATCGATTCTAAAGAAAGTTATGCAATTGATTAAATATTGACTTCTTTACACAGAGTTATAAAATATTCCTGCATCAACTTGCAAAGATAGTCCATTTTGCTTTCTGCTGTATCCCTGGAGCTTAGTATAATATCTGGTACATTGTATGTCACTCATAAGCATTTCTGCCATGAATAAATTATTCCATCTCCAGAAGATCCTGTGAAGTGACTCCTGATCTTGAACAAATCACTAAAATGCTGTTCAGCTTCTAATCATTCATTGTTATTTATCTTATCATAGTTTACAGTCAAAATATCAATTTAATAAAAAGCTAGTACATATCTGAAAAAAATGAATCTCAAACTCGTGCAGTTTTTTTTTTACTTTATTAGAAAATATAATTTATTTAAAAGTAAATTAGAGAGAGAGAAAGAGAAGATTCACCTCCCCAAGGTGGGGGAGGGGGCCAAAGCCAGGAAGCATGTTGACAGCCATAGTTTAAAGAGCACATGGTCAGCCAGGCTCGGTGGCTCAGCCTATAATCCCACGCCTTTGGGAGGCTAAGGTGAGTGGATTGCCTAAACCCGCGGGTTCGAGACCCGCCTGGGCAGGCGAGACCTCATCTCTACAATAAAATCAAAAAATTAGCCGGGCGTGGTAGCGCGCACTTGTAATTCCGGCTACTTGGAAGGCTGAGGCAGAAGGATGGCCGGAGCCCAGCAGGTCGAGGCTGCGGTGGCCGGGAGCGGCCACTGCACTCCAGTCTGGGTGACAGAGTGAGACTCCAACTCAAAAAAAAATAAAATAAAATAAAAATAAAGAGCACATGGTCACACCAGAGTATAGCAAGGCAATGACCTCAAGTGCAGCTTCATTACACTTTCACTTTGTACATTTTCCTTGTCTTACTACTGTCCCATAACAGAGAATAACCAGTGAAAAAGGCCAGGCATCAGGCTGTAGCATAAAGGGATCTGAATATGACCATCACTGTTGAGAATACAATTTGAATCAACAAAGCATTAAACTATCTTTCTTGTGAGGTATTTAAAAGATGTTAGCAACAAGAAACTAATCTAAAAACACATTTAATTCCACTTTACAGAAATGGATCTCTAAACCTGCAGTGATGGCAGGGCCGGGCTCAGTGGCTTAGCCTGTAATCCCACGCTTTGGGAGGCCGAGGTGAGTGAATTGCCTGACCCACCTAGGCAACTTGGCGAGACCTCATCTCTACAACAAATCAAAAATCAGCCGGGCGTGGTAGCGCGCGCCTACAGTTCCAGCTACTTGCAAGGCTGAGGCAGAAGGATCGCCGGAGCCCAGCAGGTTAAGGCTGCCATGGTCAGGAGCAGCCACTGCACTCCAGTCTGGGCGACAGAGTGAGACTCCAACTCAAAAAAAAAAAAAAAAGCTTCTAGAAAAGTCTTGTTACCAGCACATTGGTCAGTGTCCACATGTTCATTTTAATTGATGAACTTTATTAAGTATGTAATTTTCACTCAAAATTCTGAAAGAAATAGAGCTTTAAATTCAACCTTCCTTCCCTCCTTCAAAGATCACTTGAGAAACTTTACATTATTTTTTATACTTTGTACATGCAGTATTTCTGTGACTCTAAAACTAATATTTCACATAAGAAAACTAAGCACGTTAACACAATTTTGCATTACTTTATGTACCACATGAGCCTGAATGTATTAGTACACATCAACCAGAAATCTTTGTTTCAGCTTTAAAAGGCATGTAATGGTTCACATTGAAATGAAGCCTCATTTTCTCTATTTAACAGCATCTACTTTGAAATACAAATCAACCCTGACTAACTGATCCTGTGTTGACTGAACTCTGCATACACAAGCTGTTCATGAGATCAGAAACTCTTAATAGAAATCTCAGTTTCAAGAAAACACGCTATTTTTGGCTACAAGGTTATGAAAATAAAAATTCTAGAAGTCCAGTTAAATAGCATTAGCATTCTAATCTTCACTACTTGGTATTTATCTAATGTTTAACTTTACATTATTCTACAAAATAAGTTTTCTATGTATAACTGTACCTTTAGGACTTACGAACTTGGAAGTAAATAGAATTCTGAACACCAAAAATTGTCTTATGTATAGATCTGGAAAAATACGACTTTGGAGAACTGTGTTAAGATTAATTTGTCATGTGCTAATATAAGGACAACTGATATCAAAAAATCAAACCAGAGTTTTACATGTCATTTCTTGCTGCAAAGGTCAAGTTGATATTCACCATAACACACCATGACTATCACCGAGTTAAATCAAGAGAATCTAGAAAGATTGCCACTGAAAATAGAAGCAACACTTTATAATGTTGCAATTAAATTCTGACTTAATAATTTAATCTATTTTGGTGCTGGCTATTAAATTTAAGACATAGCAAACACCTAAAGTATACTTTCCTTATTTTTCTACAGATTAAAAATATGTATAGCAATGGCACATAACTAAAATACAAGCACTTGTCACTGGCCAGATCACTAAGTTTATCAGACATTCCATGGGTATGGAATCTTTCCTATTTCAGGACTACTGTTATTTCAATGCCAAGAACAGAGACAAACAGTCTCTAAGGCCATTCATGTTCTGATTACAACATGACCTAGGAGCTTACTCCATCTTGCAACAGACACAATTTCTTGGTACAACTCATACAAATTCTTCATTCTTCCATGTCTTTGAACATGCTGTTCTTACAGCCACTATTTTCCACTTGGGAAATTCTTCTTTTATTTTATCAGTATATAATGTCCTTCTTTGTCCCTTATGAATTCTTTTTTGCCTAAAAATTAGTACAACAGATTTTCTTTTTGTTCACATTTGCCTGGTAGATATTTTTTTATCCTTTTATTTTCATCCTCTCCATACCTTTTTTTTAGGCACCACTCTCTCTTATAGCCAGCCTATTTCTGGATTTTTTGCTTGTATCAAATATAAAAGTCTCTGCATTTGGTAACTTCAGGGAACGGAGATAGCAGCTCTTGCTGGTTCACCATCTTCTCAGTAGCTAAAAGCAGTAAATCCTTTGCATTTTCCAAAACACTGCCCAAAGACTAACTCCTTGGCAAACCCACATATTGGTTAAATGGATACATATGAATCTACCCAAATGGACACGATGCATTTGCTATCAATACACTTCCATTCATACTTACTTTCACAAATAAATGCCAGGTACACAATTTCTATCATCTTCTGCAACATCTTTTCCCACTCAACCTACCAGTCTCCCAAATCTAATCTCTAGATTTGGTTTTCTTGTCTCAGAAGAGCTTTCCTCCCATACCCAACACCACCACCATCCTGGACCCAAAACCACCACCAGCCTGGCCATAAGTATGATGATTATATTACACACAATACTTTTCTAGACAATATTCTAATCATTCATAAGTTTCATGTCATCAATGTAAAACATGGAGATTATAAATTCTATTATACTTTATTTTCCTATAATTAAACATAGGAAATTGGAAATTCAAGATTCCAGAGAGGGTATTTAAAACATTTCCATTTCTATATTGAAACTATTTTTACTGAAAAACTATTTTTACCAAAAACCATTTTAACAATTCTTTCTGTGCTCTTAAGGGTCTCCCTGGCTCTGTCTAATGGCCATACTGGTTCCTACTGCAGTTTCTCTACAGGACACATTGCTATGACTCTTCTGACAACATCAAAGCTCTAATAAAAAGAAGTTTCACTTTATATGCTCATTGACTTGAAGGCTGTCTTTTCTGCTTTAAAGAAATCCTGTATGGTCTAAGTCTTTTGAAGGAAGGGCCTTATGTTCATATACTTTCTAGAACAAAGAGATATATATTCTGGAAAATGTGGAAACTTCAGCTTCAGATATTAAATGAAATTTGATTCATGAGAACCATGGTATCTCTTTTATATGAAAAACAACTACATAACTGCTGTGGTTTTCCCCAAAGTTCATGTGCTGGAGACTTAATCTCCAACACAAAAGTGTTGAGAGGTGTGATTTTTAAGAGGTGATTAGGTCGTGAGGGCTTGCCCTTATGAATGGATTAATGTTATTATTGCATGAGTGGGTTTATTATTGCATGAGTATTTTCCTTATCAGGAGAGTTGGTTTGTTATAAAATTGAGTCCAGCACTTTCTTGCTTTCTCAACTCTCTTGACTTTCCACCTTCCACCATGGGCTGATGCAATAATAAGACCCTCTCCAGATTTTGGCACCTTGATACTGGACTTCCCAGCCTCCTGACTGTAAGCAATGAATTTCTTTTCTTTATAAATCACACAGTCTGTGGTTTTATGCAATAGCAACACAAAATAGACTAGGAAATAACATTCCTAATGATGTGGCTTATTGTATGAAGATGCTGTATATTCAGACAGAATTTGATTCAAATTTTGTCTCTTCCACTTATTATACAGTTATGAACTGTACAATTTAGATAAGTCATTTAATCATTCCAAGTCATGATTCTCTCATCTTGTAAATGGGGATGTTAGCATGTGTCTGGCAATGTAGCTTTATTGTTTAGAGATAGTGAATATAAAGTTTCTAGCATGTTGATAATAACACAACAGTATTCAGTACACAGTAGTTATTATTCTAACACAGTCTTAATACATAAATTAAGACCAAAATGATAGAGAAACTACATATATTACTGTATTCTGAAGTAAGATGACTCCTATTTCTCAAGATCAGCTATAAACTTTGTAAAACACAATATAAAAATCATTGGTCTGCCCTGTCTTAAAGAAAAAAAAATATATGTATATATATATATATATAATTTACATAAGAAAAGTTAGAATGCACTTCTATACCTAATCCTGAATTGTACCCCACATCTTTAAAATAAAAGAAGAAGTTAGAATGGAGATTTTCATCATCTTAATATCACTCTCCAGAATGCTCAACAAACCACGTCTACTCAACAAATCACTGATATCTAACTGCAAATTAAGATTTGGAAATAATAAACAAGAAGGTGATGGTATATGTTGGGCTATTTGCTATATTCTCTTTATAAAGTCAAATCTGCCATTTTAATGTGAGGAACAGAGATTCATAATAACACTTACATGAAATACAGAACCTTCATTAGGTACATTGAATTACATCTGTGTTTGTCATTTCCTTGCAACCTAGGAATATCTTTAATACGCAATGTGTTACCCCCAGCTAATGTTTTCTTTCCAGATGGCAGGGACAGTCTATTTAAAAATCAATGAGCTAACATTAGTTATTTCACCTGAAGCTATAACAATCTGTTTTTTGTAATGAAGTGGGAACTGTTGTCTTCTTATTTTGGCTGTATCTGAAGGGAATTCTTGGTGGTACTTGCTTATAAGCAGAAGGAACCTTTGGAGCCCAAATTTAGTTATTTTAAATTCCAAACCTTAGTTGGACTAAACTTTACTACTTTTTCTTTTCTTTTCTTTTTAGAGATAGGAGCTCACTCACCCTCAGGCTGGAGTGAAGTGGTGCCGTCAAAGCTGAATGCAGCCTCAAACTTCTGGACTCAAGAGGTCCTCCTGATTTTGCCTCCTGAGTAGCTGAGACTACAAGTGTACACACTCTAGTCCTGCTAATACTTTTTCATTATTTCAATTATTAAAACTTATATATTGACTTGACAGACTCAACTCTACTTTAAGGAAACTCAAATCTAGGAACAATTAATTTCTGAGGGATAAATGGTAGGGAATCCACAAACACAAGTGAATGCTATCCCTTTTATAAGCTGGGAGAAACACTGGTAGAGAATAACATTCAAAACTTCTAGCCTTTGATTTCATTGAAAATATTCACTTCATTCAAAACATACATATAGCATTACATGAAAATTAAACTTAAGTCAAGAAGGGGAATGGAAAATGAGAACCCATAGTATAACACCCATAACCATATTTTAAATATCTAGTCATTCGGGTAAACCTAAAGTACCTCTTTTTTTTCCATTTTCAAATGAATCGTGAATAATCATAACATCTCAAGAATGTTTGGGCCACTAAATAGTAAATAATCAGATTTCAAATAATATGACTCCAATCCATTGAGAGAAAAGAAAAAAAATATTAAGACAATCCTCAAAACTTTGAATCTATGCCCTAATACAATGTTTAGGCAGTCATGATATCAGCTTTTCTGATAATAAATTGCTAACTTTGAATTTTAACAGAATTACCAATGTTTTAGAAAATTTGAGATTATAGGAGCTAAATATTGGGTCCACAGGGACAAAGATGAGAACAACAGACCAGGGATTCCTAAAGGAGGCAGGGAGAAAAGGGCTGAAAAATTGCATCCTGGATACCATGTTTACTAGTTGGGTGACAGGTTCAATAGAAGTACAACTTCACCATCACACAATATACCCATGCACAAAACTTGAACATGTATTCCCTGATTCGAAAATTTTTTCAAAGTCAAAGAAAAAGAAAATTGAGAGTAAAAAACAGTAAGAATTTGGTTAGTAAAAATTTTCAATGACTATATTTCCAGATGGGGAAAAAATTCTGCCAGAAGTTGCTAATGTGTAAAATGGAAGCAATTTAAACTTTTTCTAACTTAATTGTCTTAACAAGGGGTAAGTTGAATAAGAAAACATATCACTCAACATGGCCCGTCTTCATTCCACTCTTCTGTGGGATCTTCCTATGATCAATACAACTGCTTGCTGACACATTTCATAAATAATTGTCAAAACATATTCACTACCAAATAGATTATTGGTCAAAGTTCTTTCCAATTCATCTTTGTGAGTTTATTTTTCCTTATTCTATTTTTTTTTACTTGCCCTCTATTTTCATTAGGTTCTTCAAAATCACTGTATCCCAGTTATAAATCAATGTTTTTTAAAAGGTCCCTTTGACTTGCTTGTAATGATATCTCCCTCGATTCAGATCATTGCCCGTTCCTTGAGACATACACTCACATATCACCTGTTGACACCTTTGTATTCTCACACAAAAATCAGAAGTTGACTTTGTTCTTGCCCCAAACCTAAGCACATATTTTAATCCATTAATTTCCATATCCTTTTCTCCTTTGATCTTTCTTTGCAGCATATATCAAATGCATAATTCAGTGTCTTTTTCTTTGGCTAATTTTCTTGGTGGGAATACTACAACAGTGGTAAAAGTCACACTTCTGATCACTTCCTTAAAAGAAATCTGGCTTCTAGAGCAATATGTTAGCCTTTGTTCCATTTTTAATAGTCTCCTCATATTTAGATAGCAAATATTATTTACTTTGACAAGTGTTGGCTCTTTCAAAGACATCTGGGAAAAAGGGTGTTAGGTGCTCAGGCAAGGTGGATGTGACCAGAGAGGGCAGTATGTCACCCACGAGCTGCAGAGCCAGGCACACCTGGTTGTTAATACTCCCTCTGTGATGCCTTTATCCTATGGTCCAGGAACAGAAGTCATGTTCTTTGATTCCTAAAACTTTGTTCTCAAAAGTGTGCCATGCTTCTCCAGAAAAAAATAAAAAATAAAATAAAGGTACTGCTAACTTTTTCTTCATAATTCATGTTTTAACCCTTCAGGATAATTTTTTTTTTCTGAGTTGGAGTCTCACTCTGTCCCCAGACTGGAGTGCAGTGGCCGCTCCCGGCCACCGCAGCCTCGACCTGCTGGGCTCCGGCGATCCTTCCGCCTCAGCCTTCCGAGTAGCCAGAATTACAGGCATGCGCTACCACGCCCGGCTGATTTTTTGATTTATTATAGAGATGAGGACTCACTGCCCAGGCGGGTCTCGAACCCGCAGGCTCAGGCAATCCACTCACTTCAGCCTCCCAAAGGCGCGGGATTACAGGCTGAGCCACCGAGCCCGGCTAGGATAATTTTTTTTATCCTTCTGTCTTTTATATTCATTTCTAAGATCTAATTAGTACAATAATATCTCTAGTATTTATTACTGGAAGGCAGTTGAGATCAAGATAAAAATACAAACAATATCCACATAAGGGATATTTATTTTGAGATGGGGTCTCACTACAGTACTCAGTCTTGTCTTAAATTCCTGGGCTCAAGCAACCCTTCCTCCTCAGCTTCCCAAGTGGCTGGTACTACAGGTGCACACCACTGTAACCAGGCAGCCAGGGGGACCCTATAACAGTGTGATAGGGCATGCCAAGGTCCATGGTTCACCCCTGTTTTCAGTCCAGATTCCTTCTCTTCTTGTCAGAAAGAACAGAGTATGATATTTTTTGTTCCTACAACTTTGCAGAAAAAAATGCAGAGCAAACTCAGAGTCACAGAGGCTGCTGGCTGAATACTCAGGCCTCGGAAATATACAACTTGCAATTGATCCATGCACTGGAAGAAAACTGAACCCTTTTAGAAATGCTGGTCATGAAGACATGGTACAAAAAGTGACCCACAGGCAGTTACAGACACATATTCTAATCATATGTCTGCAAACAGTCACAAGGATCGGAATATGAGGAAGTAACAACCAGTCAAAAGTCATCATTCATCATGCCATACTGTGGCCCACTAAGAAGAGAAACTCAGGTCTTCGGACAGGAAAGCTAGACTGGACTTAGCTCCAGCCGATAAAGGAAGGCACTAGCTCAACAGTGAGGTAGGAATTGAAGGTTCACATGAAAACTCATCATTTGGCGTATATAATTTTGCATACTTTAACTATATGGGAAAATAAGCTATTGTATGACTTATTGACTCACATTCAATCATTTTATCCTTTTCCTAAAGCCCTGAATTAAAAAGATATTTTCTTGGTGTGATGATGGGTGCTGGGGTGATATGATCTGAATACTGAAGACAAAAACTCTAGTACTCAGAGTAAACAGACCAAGTATAATCCTTAGGAAACTGATCCATAGCATTCAGTGGTTTATAGTAGTATTGTAGTTAAGAATATCCATTTGAGAACCCAAAAGTAATATTTAAGTAAGTCCAATATTTATAAATTTTGAATGCCATGAAAGAAACAATAGACTCATAACAGTACGTGTATGTAGCATTAACACATTAACTGCATTTCAGGGAAAATTATATTCTGTTAAATATGCATCCTACATAACAAAGTTATGAGATGATGTAATTAGTGGCAACTATTCAAAACCTATGTTATTTTGTAACTGTATCACAACGTCCATCACTAACATCAGTATTATATAATATCATTATTCATATTTATAATTGTTAAGATGTAAGTTGAATACTCCCTTCCTGAAAAAATAGCAGCTCAGCTTGGCCAGAGGCTGCCCAGTGGATGGACAAATGTATAAAACAACAGAGAAGACAGTGACGGGGATGAGTAGGGGTTGGAGCAGTGCTGAGATGTGGAACTCTCGGCTAGGCTGCATCTTAAGTGGGCCTGGAGAAAGTGCTTCCTGCCACAGCCCCAGCTCAACAAGGCTGGGCACAAACGTCTGTGGTAAGCAATGCACTTGATGCAGGCACTAATTTTTAATTTCTTAATTACACTCCAAATGGCTCCTGTTGGCAATGTGACAGCCCAATTGATGCCTTTTGCCTTTCCATTTCTTACTGAAAGCTAGTATTACATTTCTACTCTTCCTGTTCCTCATGTATAGGAAAAAAAAAATTACAAGTGAACCAACTTTATACACTATTATGTCCTATTTATCAATCGTATTTGATTTAAATTTTTTCTAGAACATGCGTTGTAGCAGAACAGAATGACCATCTTAAAACTCGATTCCCCTTGCTCAATCTGAAGCTCTGACATACAGAAAGAACTTTTACTCAACTCCCCACAACCACCATTTTTTTAACAAGTACTTATTTATTTTTTATTTTTATTTAGAGTTATGGGGTACATATGGGATTTGCTACAAAATTAAATTGCCTGCAGGTGAGAGTTGGGCTTCCAGTGAGCCCTCTGGCCCCCTTGTATTAGACAAAGCACCTAGTGGGTGGTTTGTGCTCCTTTTCCCCACTCCTCACTTCTTTAGCAGTGCCCAGCATTGGACTCAAAAATGACACAACCAACTTGGAAAAAAAATTAAGAATATAATTGAAATAAAATATTGGGAAAATGTTTAAAACAATAAAATAGCCATAATAACAATAATTATGGCATCCTTATGCATTATTTTGTCTATATCTCTGTGTTCATGATTTTATACGAATTCATAGATGCAATTATTTAATCAAGGTGAATCAAGTGTTTCTTTTTTGTTTTATTAAGTGCTCTACCAAACTCTGAAAGGTTACCAGTACTGGGATGTTCTGTTAGACATTGTGGCTATGTTGGGGCAACTAAGACTATACGTGGAAGTGGGAGTGACAAAAGATTTCACAATAATTTTCAGGTACGAACTATCTTTATAAAACCTCATATTATCCACACATGTCTCCAATCCAATAACAGACAGTTGAAAATCCCAGAAGTGAGTCAATAAGTCCATCTTCAAATGGAACCATATAAATAAGATAAATTTATTGTTAACATTTAATATCAAATATTTCCAGTTTTTTTCTTCTGTAAAAAGAAAGAAAGAAAGAAAGAAAGAAAGAAAGAAAGAAAGAAAGAAAGAAAGAAAGACAGAAAGAAAGAAAGAAAGAAAGAAAGAAAGAAAGATTCCTCTAGCTCTTTGTCTTTCTTACCCATCCACTCGGCCTTCCTAGAAACTGTTCTGCAACATGGGAGTATCAAGGTCCCCAAGCCAGGAAAGGGTACAGATTCCTCCTCAGGACCAGGGTGTCTGATTTTTGAATCTTACATAAATTGTCTCTGATTAAACTTCAATTTTAACATCTTGTTATGTGTTAGAGGCAGGATGGTTCTGGTAGAAAAGCAAAGACAAACCTGTGCTCAGCTCTGACCACCAGGCAGTACAGCTTCATGAACTGGGCAAGTCATCCTCAGTTTTCTCTGTATATTGGTTATTACCATTTATCCCTCATAGCAGTGTTGCTGGGACAACCTATGATGTCCAACACAGACACTGGTGCATTATGCTTGAGCAATACGTAGTAGCTAACTAATTATGGGTAACTAATTACTTACCCATACTTGAAATAAATTTACTTATATCTCAGACAAAATTTTAAAAACTTGGTTGGCAACAGATTAGGGGGAAAAAATAGAAAAGAGGAAAGGGTGCTGCTAGAAACAGGCAATCTTCCAGGAAAAAAAGTCAAAGATGAATTCATAAAATAAAGGAAAAGGAAGAAAAGCTAAAATTAGCAGATTTTAGACCTCTCTAAGCCTTGCAATCTAGGATAATAGAGTGTTGGCACACACAGGGCTACTCTCACACCTCAGTATTATGCAATATACTAATGTTTATTAGTTATTAGTTATTAGTTATTATTATACTAATAAACATTAGTATATTGCATAATGTTAAAATAATATTAATAAATATAGTCCTAAGTGATGGTTAAGCCAAGTAAATTATCAGTGTTTAAGTCATAGTTGACAGACAATACCTGAAATAATAAATAGTGAGATATATTTTGTCCACGAGTAGAAAAAAAACCAATATTTTATATTAAAATCATTCTTAATTTGACAAGCTAATTCTACATTTACATGGAGTATAAAATTTCCAAGAAAAAATCATGTTAATTTTAAGAAACTTAACATGAAAGTATGTGCTTTTTCAAATTTCAGGAGTTATTGGTTAATTTTAATAAAGAGAATATATTGTTGGTTCAAATATTAAAAAATAGGTGAGACGACTGGATAGACCAGCAAAGATTAGGCCCACATATATGTGGAAACTTTACATATGTCTGCACCAATACTAAAGCAGAGATCTTCAATAATTGGTACAAAAATAATTGCTTCTCTATGTTAAATTATTAGTTCCTTATATTAAATGCTATACATGCACACACACATATACACACACACTCACAAAATCAATTCCAAGTATATTAGACATCTATATACAAAAAGGAAACTGTAACAAAGTTTTAGAATAAAACATATTAAAGGATATATTTAAATCCTCAGATAAAGGAAAGATTTAAATGATCACAAATCATAAAGAAAAAGATTAATAGACATGATATAACAATACAATGTTTGTGCAAAGTCACCTTTAAAAAGAAAAAGAATTAATGAAAGATTGAGAGAAAACATTTATAGTGCATTTGATCAACCAAAAATTAGTATTCAGAATATATATAAATAATATTCACAAATAAGAAAATACAACCCAATAAAGTGGGAAAAGGGAAAGAGGCAGTATTCTGAAAAAGAAACTTTAACATGCAGTCCACATATGAAATATGTTAAAGCATACTAGTAATCCAGAAATTAAAAATTAAGTCACAATGACATGCAATTTTAAACCCAGCAGATAGGCAAAAATTGAGTCTAATAATGCCAAGTATTGGTAAGAATGTTGAATAATATAGACTCTCGCATTGAAAGCGAAAGTTTAGTTTGTTGTAAACATTTCATTTAACAAGGGCTAGGCTTTCTCAAGAAATTTCCATGTGAAATGGCAACATTTTATATCTTCTAAGGCAACTAAATATTCTGGGTAAAATTCTAAATCGAATCTTGGTTAAATATACCTTCCTCTTTTCTGCTTAATTTAAACTAAATGTATTCTTTTCAAGATTTTCTCATTGTAATTCTGCTATCAACAATGAGAAATTACTATGGCACCTAAAATAAAAGTTGATTTTCAAATTAAGTAATGTAACATAAAAAGAAAGAGCTAATAATGTGCAGCCCATCATCTTGAGAGTGCAGCACAGAATTAGAAAATGCATAAATTGCACTTAAAAGTATAGCTTCTTTTCTAAAGATGATTATTGCTTTAAGGAATACATCATGTCTGTTTATAGCTCTCAGGCAATTAAAGTTATTGACTGATCTTTGTTTTCTAATGTCAAATGCAAACATTGTAAAATGCAGATACAATTGCAGTAAGTAAACATATTTTAATCTAATATGAAATCTACTAGAAGTATTATTAAAATATCTTAATACACCATTGGCAGAAAAGGCAGAAAGTAGTTACAACCTATGAAAGGTTATCATTAGACCAAAAAACGTGTATAATTATTCTAAAGTTCTCTTTATGTTCAGGAATGCATGTGATAAATATAATTTGCACATAATAGCAAATTTTGAGAATCAACATAACATTAAATTATGGAAATCTCACTTACATAACCTGTCAAGTGATAAGCTCCTCACCAGTTTTAAGTTTAAAAAACTCATAAATGCTTAGAAATATGACCAGAAATGAATTTTAAGACCATCTTAAACTTCTTAAATTGTAAAAGTATATTTTACTTGTAAAGTATATTCTCCATATAGACACAATTTGACCTTAATTTAATAAATATCTTTACTCAAATATGTTTAGTAAAAACAGTCTTCTGCCTCCTGAAATAAATATATCTGCATGTCTTTGTGTGTATTCATACGTCTATATACATGTCTGTATAAACTAATTACCTTGTTTGTCAGTTTTCATTTAGAAATTTTGACACATTGGATATTGGGCTTCCCTGAACAGCTTTTAGACATCTATTGGTAATTATGAAACTGTCAATTCATGGGAGCCAAGTTAGTTCTCAAGGCTATTGTGCTTCCCTTATCTTCATGTTCTTGGGGAACTAACTCGAATTAGAAAATATATAATAGATTGCAGATTAGGCATAGTTGACTGTAAGATAATTAATTACTTTAATCTGTGGAATGAAAGATTCAACGGAAGGGGTGTTATGTAGTTTTGGAGTCAGACAAAATGTGGTATACAAATGTGACACCGTCAATGCGCACCTAAGTTCTGCTCTGGGGAGAGGGTGTTCAGTCCCAAAGCCAGGCAAATTCCTATTATCATAAAAAGGAAGTCTTATTTTTCTAATCAGCAGAATATCTTCCTAGCAATTATTAGGTGAATACATTGAAATCTATTTGGCATGGAACATGAAATATCCAGGGGGCAAACTTAAAAGGTAAAACTTTGAAAACAATAGAAAGGATTTGGTTAACTGTAGGTGGTGCTTTTCTGGGAGGGAGTACGAAACTGGAGCCAGAATTTAATTTTTCAAGACAACACTGCCAGAGACCAGCTCCAGCCGGGTTCAGGGTACCCCAAAGGTGGAGACGGCGTCAGCGATTGGGAGGAAGAAGAAAGAGAGAAAGAGAGAGAGAGAGAGAAAGAAAGAGACTGGACTCCCATCTAGTGCAGAAGCCGTTTAATGGGAATTACAACTGGTCTTTTATACACAGTCGGATGTGTGAGGGGCATTCCCCGCCCACTGGATGTTCTTTCAGGTATAATCCCATAACCTAATTGATGAAACCTTAATCCATTTATTCAACTTCAATAAATCCTAAGATCATGACCCAGAAGCCTGTGACCAATACTAAGGCTCTTAGGTGTGACCCGAGTTTGAATTATAAGTTGTGTGAAAGCCAAAACTGCAGTTTGTGGAAGAATGGGAGCAATGAGCTTCTAAAGTTAGCTTGTGTTCATCCCGGTCTCAGAGTTTTTATGTTTTGAGTTCACAGGAGCTTAATCTGGTTAGTGCTGAGTAGAAAGGAGGAGGAAATGGGGTCAATAGCTCCTGAACGCATCCTAGTGGTCTCAGGCTCAATGGCCCTTCCTGATCCCTAACACTCAGTGGGTCTCCATGGCCAGCTCCCAACACAATACAATCTATTTGAGGGGCTGTATAGACAGAGAATTAAACATACACACACACACACCCCAAAGAAAAGAGAGATACAGAGATAGGATTAGTGGCTGCTAGGGAGGAATATTAGGGAAAGAAATAAGACATTTAATGGTGATTTTAAAATTTTTACTGTATGATAATCATTCTACATTTTTTTCATATGTTACAGAAGTCTAAAATAATAATATTTTTGTCTTAAAGTTTAAGGAGTCTAATTTGCCTTTAAGGTATGCAATAAGTCCAGAAATTTACCTCATGCTGGGTTTGGGGCAAATCTGAGGCTCTCTGTAGTGGTCCTGCCACATCTGGATCCCCTAGAGACTGATTTATCCAGCCATCTTATCCTCATGCTGTTCAACATTCAAACCATATAGTTACCAAGCATGGGTTTGAGTCACAATTCTACCATCATACTTCTAATGATAATCTGGTTTTCCAGACTTAGCTGATCATAGTTCATGAGGATATTGTCCCTTAGAGTAATACTTTTTAATGTGAGTATTCATGAGATACTAGGATTGAACCCATTAGCCTTTGTGTGCATTGCTGATGAGAATTTGCCAAGGTAATGTCACCCTGCAGGGACTTAGTCCAGTCATTCTTAAATCAGTGTTTTCTGAGACCATTACCCCTGCAGAGTAGTATAATGTAAACATTATACCTGCTATTTCTATTTAAATATCATAGTATCCAAAAATAAAATCAAAAATGGAAGTTTAGGATGGTAATAGAGAAAGTAGTGATTTCAAAAAATTGGCCTATCATCCATAATGGAGAGGTCTTTCAAGAGACATGATCTAGACTGGGCTACACATCAAGAAGAATGAAATCATGCCTTTTGCAGCAACACAGATGCAGTTGGAGGCCATTATTCTAAGCAAACTAACACGGAAACAGAAAACCAAATACTGCTTGTTCTCACTTATAAGTGGGAGCTAAATACTCGGTACACACAGGCATAAAGATAAAAGACACTTGGAACTCTTAAAGGAAGGGAGGAAGGTTGAAAAACAGCGCATTGGGTACCATGCTCACTATTTGGGTGATGAGCTCAATAGAAGCTCAAATCTCACCATCCCTCAGTATACCCACATCACAAACCTGCGCATATAGCCCTTGAATGTAAAACTAAATATTAAAAAAATTAGCAGGTCTCACAAAAATATTTTTGAAATAAACTTGGCTACAGAAAATACAATAAAATGGGGCTCTGTTACCTATCATTTTACCACAGGACATGCTAAGTATGCCATTTTAATCTTAAAATCACATAGACTTACATGCCGAGTGAATAATGCTGAAGTTGCATTGAAATGCTCTGAGATATACGTGATCTTAGTGGATTTTGCTGATACTTTGCTGTTTATGACTGGCATTTACAGAAGCTAGAGCCTAACACAGTTGTTGCAGAAGAAAATTTCCCTGCAACGAACAAAGCCCTTTTGTGCTTCTGGTAAAACATGACTCCACTAAGGCAATTAGCTGTTTTAAAAATAAACTAATTCATTTTGGAGATCTGATGTATAATTATGCAGCTGCATAGGCTGGGGTGGCTCGGTGACTGGCTAGATGTTAGTAAAATTAGAAAAACACAAAAAAGCGTCTCCATGCTCACAAAGAACTGATGTATTGTCCAGTTGCCACCTTTGCCTTGCTTGGGACTACAGAATGAACCTCTTTCTATAATAATCAAAAAAATTTCTGATAATGATAGCAGGATATCTCCAGGGACAGAGGGAAGGGTAACTAAAAATAAATCCTTGCTTCTAAGAAGTTTGGCACCCTCTGTAAAATTAACTCCTAAATCTCCATAAAAGTATGACTCAGAGAATTTAACTTACTCGTTCCATAGACAGAAAGATTCACATACTAGTTCAGGAAATAGAACATTTGGTGACATGGGCACCTTGTGTGGGTTCAAGGGCAGTGGCCAGAAGAATCCAGCACTCCTGTTCCATTTTCAGAGATTTGTTACCAAGGCAATGGCTCCTTGGGTGGAAAGATCAAGCCTTGGCCATTAGCCACCACAAGAGCTTTCTGAGCTTTGCTGAGCTGAGGGCTCTTCCTGACCTTGACACTACACCAGGCCCAGCTTGCAACCTGAGCTTCCACAAAACCCACAATAAATCCACACCTTATGAACTATAGTTTAAAATTCTGTTAACAGTGATTTTGACTATCTTTCAATTACATTAAATGCTTCCCAATAAGTGAACACAGCAATATCCATACAATGCATTTTTATTGATTTCTCTTTCTTTCTGGTCATTCCCTCTTTCCTTTCTTTATTCTTTCTTCTCCCCTCCCATTTACTCCTTCTTCTACTCTCCTCTTTCCCTTTCTCCCTTCTTCCACAATATCTTTTACCCTCTCATTTTTCCTCCTCTATGTATTCCAGATACTTGCAACGGATCGTTTTCAATCTCACTGTTTCTGTGTCTCTGACTTTCAGGTTTCTAGTGCTGTTTTTCTTAAGAAGTAGTTCACTAATACCCTGAAATCACAAAATATGAACTTCAGCTCAAAGATAAGCATATAAAATAATCATTATCTACTTCAAATATGCCTTTAAATTACCTGCGAATGTAAAGGTTTATTAAACTTTGGGAATAAATCTGCCTTACTCTCCCAAAGGAAAAAATTATAATTCAAAGAAATTAAATATATACAAATAAAGAAATATGCTAAAATTTGATCATTTTAAAATGTTGCTTCCTCAGTATCATTTTGAGGCATTCTAAAAGTTAAATACAAACTTGATTTCCTAAAATTCCATTTCCCTAGGTCTCTGATTTCATCAGCTTAGCAGAGCCAACCCTGGAGATTATTATGCTTAGAGTCCACGCAGGAAAAACAGATGCCTAGGGCAGCTCTAGATGGGAACCTGTGATGGAAAAGCACAAGTCTGACAACCTTGAATGTTGTTATTTTGTTAAACTTTTTTTTTTTAAGATAATTTAAAACTTACAGCAAAGGGGCAAGCAAGAATAGTACAAAGAACTTCATACACTCTACGCAGAGATTCACCCATTATTTAACATTGTGCCACATTATATTACTGTGTTCAAATTGAATTTAATTTAGCTTCCATAAAATGCATACATGTGGGCACACATGACAGAAAGTATGAGATGTTACCACGGCTCACTGTCAACACTGGAGAGAAGGACGCAATAGCCTTCCTCTGAGAAACATGGGAATGCCATCCCCTTCCTTTATTTCTTTTTTGATGGTCTCCAAGAACACAGATAAGAAGTTGAGAAGGGTCTAGAAAATTAATAATGAGTTATTTCATTTCTATACTTTAAGTGATGTGTATGGAACACCAAAAATTTATATAGGAGTCTTACCACAACATTATTTACTATATAGCTAATATAGCATAAGCTTCCTCTTAGCCTCTACCTAAAGCGGTCAAAGGGGTTGATTTCCAAACTAATTTAAAACCCTGTTGCCCACAGGTTGATCCATCATCATGAAGCTCTAAGGAAAACATTATAATAAGGCTCTAGTCAGTGAGAAGTGAACTATATGACTACAGCTATAAATAGTAAAGGTTCTGTCCAAGAAGAGTCACTGAGGAAAAAAAATCAAGGTTGCTAGAGACAACTCAATGTATCTTATGTCTTTTACATTTACCTGAAATCTTTCCAAAATAATCTCTCCTCATATTGTCAGAGGTTGTCTTAGTGAGTTATGCTATGGCGTGGATTCTGCCAAAACTTCTTAGCAAAGTGTATAGGTACTGTTGATTTCATGGAAAATAAAAGTGCTAGGTCTTACACAAGGACAAACCAAAATAAGTTCCCTGAGTTAATGTCAGAGACATGCCTTGTGCTAAGGATCCATCACACCTACCACATGTTACTACTTCCCAGCCTGGCAAAATTCTCTGCTGAGTTCCACAAACATGCCAGGACAGATACTGAAAAGAACGACACACGAGCATGGGTATAAAAGTTGCTGCAAATCCCCAACACCTTTCTTTCAATGGGTGTTAAGTAATGCTGGTGATCCTTGTCTGCATTTGTTTCTGGGACCAGAGATCCAGCAAGTCCAGTGATCTCAGTTCCCCAGAACTTCCCTCTCCCTGGCTTTGAAATACCACAGTTAGGTGAGTCTATCAAGATCACTGGGCATATGGATTACTGTGCATCAAAGATGGTTTAGAAATTGTCAGATGACCTTAAGACATTCATTTATACAACCTAGTATATACAGGCGATGTTCTAAACAACTGAAATAAACCAGAGGCAAGATCCTTGCTCTCATGAGGCTTACACGCTATGGGGGAAGCAAACAATAAACAAGGATACAAAGAAGTGAGATTGTAGATAGGGATCACTGCAACATTGACATAAAACAAGATCATGGGATTCAGATTGACTTTAGGAGGCATGCACTACACATGTGGAGAGAGCAGTTGAGACGGCATTTCTTGCTAAGTTGGTGACACTTGAGCTATGATGTAAAGGAGCCAGTCTTGTAAATATGTAGGGAAGGCCCATTCCAGGCAAAGGGCAGAGACTCCTGCCTGTATGTAGCAAAAAGAAGGCCACAGGGATTATATCACAGGAAGCACTGGGGAAAGCATACACAATGCTTTAGGGAGACACAGCAGTCAGAACCCATAAATAGTTGCAGACTATACTAAAAGAACAAACTTTGGGAGGGGTTGGGTATGTGGGAGATAGGGCCATAAACTAGGAAATAACTCCATTCTCTCTTTCTAAGTGCCCATACCCTGTGAATTGCGCCCAGGACCATGCTAGGGCAGTGTCTGTCTGGGTGGCAGCTCACCAAGGACAGAACCAGAGGTGAGTAGATTAGAGGGAGCAGTCTGAATATTATCTGTACCATTTCTTACAGTGGAATTTGATTTGAAACCTGCCAGAAATAATCTTTTCTTGGAAGTAGACAGGGATAGATATTATAAATAAATATAATATAAAAGTAAAAACAGGACTCAAAAATCAAATCTTCCAGCTCAAGGCAACAAAAGCAGGGCTCCAAATCAAATCTTCAGGTTTAAAGGAAGTCCATAACAATTACAGAAAAGCCCTGTTCACAGCAGAGAAGAGGCCTGGAGAGAAGTAGCAATGTGGACCTCAGAGGCCTGCAGCCTGGTCTGCATTAAAAGCAGAATGTAAAACATGGGAATGGGCGTTAGAAAACCAGAGTGCAAACGGTCATTTACAAGGTTTTGTTTTGTTTTGTTCTACCAAAATGAACATGTCTAAACTAGCTGAGTCTCCCTAGCATCTCTTTCTCCCACATCTTTCTGGTAGTAGTCTCTGATCTTTTCTCCACAAGGATAGTTAAATATAATGGTCTCCCTTAACCCACTAGCCAAGAAATTAAACTAAACAGCAGGCACTTGACCTTAGCTGGGCCAATCCCAATCTCTCTCTCAGAATTAAAAACTGGCAGAGAGCACAGTCTGAGCACAGACCTGGAGGTAGGAAAACACGAGGAGCTGAATTGTGTTAGGTGGCATTCCAGAGGGAAGGTCAGCAGGCCTCTCATGCTGAGATCTCACCCACCCATCTTCCTAATAGGTAACCTTTTGGTTTAAGCTGGCTGTGTTGATTTTTGTTGATTATAGCTCAAATATCCTTAGCTAATACAATCATTAACACTTATCAATGTTGCTTTGGAGCCACAAATGTTGGAATAACAGTTAAGGACAAGATTCATAACACCAAAATTAATAAAGGTGAGATGGAACATTGGATAAAAACTAAAAGATCAGGTACAAAAAGCAGGAAAATTATAGCTAGGGCCATGGACTGGATATCAAATACAGGGACAGGCAGGCTGTATGGATTCAGGGCATCAATGTGAAAGTGTATTCATTCCACAAATACTTCTCAAAACACCCACCCTATGCCCAGTTCCAAGTGCTAGAAATACAGCATCAGGAGAGAAAAGGTTCTTACTCTCTTCATGTTTCCATTTTTGGATTTTAACTCAATAGAAACTTTCCCATTCATTTTTTTTTCTGTTAATTATTTGAAATAGAAGTTCCTTCTGATAAAAGCATACTTTGCAAACTTCGAAGTAAATATTCAAGCTAAATGGCAACCCTCAGCAATACCGTAGAGACAAATTCCTGCCTCAGATATCCTAGTAGGTAAATAAAATGGAAGCTTTCAAGCTTGTGTGCAAATAATAGTAATAATATGGACAACTGGTTAAACATCCAGATTCCAAGGACTTATCTCTCTGGAATCTGAGGCAGAGAGGTGAAAGAACTTGGTCTTTGCATTTTTAACGGATGCAATAAGTCAGGGGTTGGGCAAATGACAAATTCAATTATTTGCCTGTTTTTCTAAATAAAGTATTATTGAAATACGGTGACACTTGTTCATTTACATATTATCTATAGTTGTTTTCCTGCTAAAAAGCAGAGTTGAATCCTTGTGAAACCATATGGCCTGCAAAGCTCTAAATATTTACTCTCTGGCCCTCTATAGAAAATGTTTGCCAGCCCATGCTTTAAGTGATTCTCATGCAGGCTATGTAATGTCTGCAGTGAAATTTTTTACCTTTGCATTTTAATGATTTTAAACAAATAATTTTATTTAAAACTATGGAAAAATACACCACACCTGGCTAAGCTTATGAAAATAAATACAAGGAAACATTGAGATCATCCTTGCCTATTATAGTAGTGTAAGATAACTAGCTGGGGGGGTTATTTCTTAAATTTGAAGAAATTTACACTTGTTTTAGAAATCACCTCTATTAAGTTTCTGACATATTTCCTTATAGTCCTCTTTGCAACTGGCTTATTAAATGCAAGAAGACACATGTGCTGGGTGAGATCATTTTGCTCTCAAAGTTGATCTTGCCTATGATTGCTTAGTTCTATAATATAAAATACGGTGATTTACCTATAAGACTTGAGTTTCCCCCATTAAACTGGGCTATATGAGGAAGGAATTGTAACTCACTCATTTTTATTTTCACAGTAGTCAGTATCCTGCCTGCTACTTAGTAGAGACTTATAAAATGTTGATAGAATGAATGATTGAGAAATCTAGTAGACAGTTGCATTCTTGCATGAGGTCCTATTTGTGGGAACTTTGTGAATTGCTCCCATTCATGGAATACAATGTGGTGCCATTAGGTTGCTACTATTGAACACCTACACACTTTCTCTTGCTCTTTTAAGTTCCCTGTTAGCTGTGTCACCATTTAAAATGTATTTCTTTGTCTTGTTAATGTGAGTTTTGCAATGTCAACCCACAGTTTCCTAAAATAACACAAGATATGGTAATTCCCAGCAATGGCATATACAAATATGACACTTATTTATTTATTTATTTATTTTTTAGTTGGACTCTCACTCTGTCACCCAGACTGGAGTGCAGTGGCCGCTCCCGGCCACCGCAGCCTCGACCTGCTGGGCTCCGGCGATCCTTCTGCCTCAGCCTTCCGAGTAGCCGGAATTACAGGCGTGCGCTACCATGCCTGGCTGGTTTTTTGATTTATTGTAGAGATGAGGTCTCGCCTGCCCAGGCGGGTCTCGAACCCGCGGACTCAGGCAATCCACTCACCTCAGCCTCCCAAAGGCACGAGATTACAGGCTGAGCCACTGAGCCCGGCTAAATATGACATTTAATACTGCTCTTTGAGTTATGAGATCTGTAAATGATGGTGAATACCAGTGAGAAATTCCCAGATTTGAACATGAAAATGCACTGCTTTTCCCCAAAGAGAAGGTGGCAGAATACTATGAATAAGTGAACACTATTTCTCTTTTGACACACAACCAAAAAATATTTTTTTCATATATACACGTAGGTAGGCCCACAATCGAAAGTCTTTTTGACCCTTTCTAATAGGGTTGATTTAGTCACCCTGGCCAGTGAAGTTAAAATTAAAGTCCAGAGACCACCACAATTATGCTAGAGTCTGAATCAAGATAGAATAGTTGATTATAAGACTTGTAGGAATGGCAGGATAAGTAACAAACACAAATAAAAATCTGAATGGGACATTGGCTCAAGATAACAATGACTTTGTCCCTCTAAACATAGGTCTGAAAATACAGAGATTTGTTCTTTTAAATTCACTATTGCATCATCTGCTTAATGCCTATACAGTAGTCTGGAGACTCACAGAATACCAAATAATAATCAAGTGCTTAGAAACAAAAGGCAACAGACAACTCAGGGATCATTCAACACTGAATAAGCACCACTGTATTTTCTCATCTTTACTGGACCCTTTCATTCATGTGTTGATATTTGCACAAACTAAATATTGATTTCTAACAGGTGCAGGCCTTTTCATTAAAATTTTAAAAGCCATGAAATCCACCCTCATGCAGTTTATATTCTGACCAGAAAAAGAAACACTAAAAAAATTACACCTCCAGAGCCAGACATGATAATGTGCACCCGTAGTCTGGCTTCTCAGGAGGCTGAGGCAGGACAATTGCTTGAGCTCAGAAATTTGAGACTATAGAGCGCGATGAGCACAGTTGTGAATAACCATTGCCCTCCACACTGGGCAACATGTGAGATCCCACCTCTTAAAAAAAAAATACTTCGCAGTAGTTAAACCTGTAACAATTTGAACAACAAAATAAAATAGCATTGGATTGTACCACAAAGAATAAAACAAATATCCATGTATCCATACTGATCTAAATAACTGGCTAAATAAATAATTTGGGGAGAAGAGAAAAATCTCCCATACAGAAGAATTTTAAATAGTTCATGTAGACACTCCTTCTCAAGGAAGAACTTAACTTTCAACCCCTTGATTATGAGCTGTGCTTAGTGACTTGTTTCCAAAGAGTGGAGAATGAAATGGGAGAAAAAGTAATTTTTTTTCTTTTTTGAGTCAGAGTGCAGTGGCATGTTCACGGCTGCCACAGCCACCACCTACTGGGCTCAGGCAATGCTTCCACCTCAGCCTTCCAAGTAGCTAGAACCACAGGCATGTACCACCATGTTTGGCTAATTTTTTTGATTTATTGTAGAGACAAGAAAAAAATAACTTTAAAGAGTTCTAGCATACATTACTTGGCTAAGTGATCCAGGTGAACAACATCTAGGATAGATAGGTCATATTGATATGTGTCCCCAATATCATGGGAGAGAAAGGGTGCTTCACATCGATGGCCTTTTTCCTATAACTTTAGTTTAACCATGAGGAAAAATAGACCAGACACATTTAAACTAACAGAACTGCACAAAATGCTTGACCAGTGCACCTCAAAATGGCAAGGTCATCGAAAACAAGAAATCTGAGAAAATGGCAGAGACTAGAAGAAGCTATGGAAACATGATGGCCAAATGCAATATGACACCCTGAATGGAATATTGGAAATGGAAAAGGGCAAAAGAGAAAAACTATTTCAATTCCAATAAACTGTGGGGTTTAGGTAATAATAATGTACTCATGTGAATTCCCGGCTTGTAATAAATATAGCATAGTCATATGAGATATTAACACTTGCAGGGCAAAAAGAGTCAGGGATATATGGAGTTTCTGTAGTATCTTGGCAACTTTTCTGTAAAATATAAACTTTTCTACAATAAAAGGTTTCTTTTATAAAGTTACATAATTTATCAATCATTGATATTTGTGGTAAGTAATATGAATGACAAGTATAGAATGTTATGATAGCCCTGGAATTTGTGGAGAGCTTTCCTGAGAAAGTGACATTTATCAGAGGTCTAAAGGGTAAGTAAAGCATAACTAGGCAAAAAAATCAGGCTGAACCACAAATAAAGTTGTTTCAGGCAGAGTAAACTGCAGATGGAGTGAGATGGTGGCCTGCATATATGACAGGGACACAAAGTGGAAACATCAAAGAACAGTTGATATAAAGAATCACTAGATTAATGACTGATGGAGGTGAATTATAAGGGAGAGGAAAATATAAAAGATGATTACTACATTTTTGATCTGCATAACTTATTGGGATTGTGGGGCCAGTAAGTGATGAAAAAAAGTGGAAGACCCGCAAGTTGAAGATGGGTGAGTAAAGAAGAAAATCATGAGTAATTTTGGATTTATTTAAATTTATTTGACTATGAAATATCCAAATAGGAATGCCAAGTAGGCAGTTTTATAATAAATCTGGTGTTCAGAGAAGAGATCTGAAAGTCACTGGTTTATAGATAGTAAGTGAAGCTACTTATAAAAATAAGAGTGCTGGATGGGTGTGGTGGCTCATTTCTGTAATTCCTGAACTTTGGGAGGCCAAGGCAGGAGGATCACTTGAGCCCAGGAGTTTGAGACCAGTCTGGGAAGCATAGAGAGACCTTGTCTTGACCAAAAAAAAAAAAGCTGGATATGTTGACGTGTGCCTGTAGTCCCAGCTACTCTGGAGACTACTGGAGACTGAGTAAGGAGGATTGCTTGAGCCCAGAAGTTGGAGACTGCAGTGAGCTGCGAACGTGCCATTGCAGTTCAGCCTGGGCAAAAAGAGTCAAATCCCAACCCAAAATACTACTATGATGACAACGACGACGACTACTACTCCTAATAATAATACTAATACTACTAATAATAAGTACCTAGGGAAAGACAGAGAAAAGAGAGAAAATTGTCTACTCATGAGAATAGAGGAATACTGCATAAAAGAGAGAGATTGTAAATGGTGAAAAATAAGGAATTTAGAAGAATATGGTTTCTCTGAAACAGAAGAATCTTGGAAAAAGAAAGAAGAGGAAGTATTTGGTGCACATGGTGGGCTGATGGCAATTTCTGGTAGGCAGAATTTTGGTCCCTGTGATTCTCACCCCTGGTTTAATTCTTCTGTGAATGTGTTATACTACAAGGCAAAATGGAATTAAGATTGCAGATGGAATTGAGGTAGTAATTAGCCCATTTTAAAATAGGGAGATTATCCTGGATTATCTGGGTAAACCCAAAATAATCTCATTGGTCCTTAAAAAGAAGAGAAGAAGTCAGAAGAGTTGGCCATAGAGATAAAATGACAAAGAAGAAACAGGAGCAATTTGAAACATGAGAAAAACTCTTCTAACCGTTGCTAGTATTGAAGCTAAAGAAAAAGGGCCATGACACAAGGAAGGTGGGTGGACTCAAGAAGTTTGGAATGGCCCTCACTAAGTACACAGCAGCTCAATCTTACAACCACATGGAATCAAATTCTGCCGCCAACTCACATGAGCAACAACAACATGATTTCTTCCTTATAACCTCCAGTAAAGAATATGGGCCTTCTGAAACTTTGACTTTAGGCTGGTCAGACCCCTACTGAATTTCTAAATCACAGAACTATAAAATAAGAAACTTGTGTTGTTTTATGTTGCTAAACTTGTGGTAATTTGTTATGGTAGCAATAGACCACTAGTACAAAATCCAAACTGATACTTCTCCACAATAGAAAAAGAGTCCACCAGTGGATAAGGAATTTTAACAAATTAACAAAGGATAGAAATAGAAAGTAGTGGAAAATAGTAACTGTTGAAAAAGAGCAGATAAAGTTACAACTTACTGTACTGTTGTAAAGAAATACAGACATAAGAACACAAACTTTGGACTCAGAAAAAAAAAGATGGAATGAAGAATTATTCAGATGTCTTCAAAAGAGTAAACCTTACTCATTCCCACGCAGCAGGCAAGACCAACCCAGAAAAAAAGGACAAGTATTTATATTGTGTATGTTCTGCCTTTAAAAAAATTCTAAATGAAGCCTTCAACATTCACAAGTGCTACCTATCTCTGCAGATATCAGAATTTTTAATGTATTTTCTCTTTTTAAATAATAAGCATATAATGAAGAATCATTAGATTTTGCGAGGAAAGTAAGCAACATAAAAGATCAACATTAAAATACACAGAAAAGAGAAATCAATATTAGATGAAATACAGGTTATTAAAGGAATAAAATAACCCCCCAAAAAAACTAATTTTAAAAAAGAATGGGAATCTTTGGAGATATACAAGAAGATGTTGCATCTATAGAAGAAGAAGTGATATAAAATTAACCAATATGGACCAAAAATCTGCAGGAAATTAAATATATTATTACTGAAAACTTTTTAAAAGTTTATTAAAATAGGGAATTTTACTTCTTGTAATGCTGCATTAGGCAAAAAAGATTCAACATTTGTAGAAAGTACTAAAAAAGCTGTGCAAATTATTTTTTAAATTGTGAAACTGATAAAAGACACCAAGCTAAAGATCCCAAATGCCCAAAATTTTTCAAACACACAGTGGAGTATTATGGAAATAAGATACAGGATAAGAAGGAATTTAGAGAGGTAGGCCTGGAAGTTGAGGTTGATTCTAGAATATGTAGTTGAAAGGCTAAACAAAGGTTTGAGAGCCTACTAGATCTAAGAGGACATGAATTGTAGTCCAGAACCCACTGAAGAGGGGAGGCTGTATCAAAATTCTGTACAAAGGATTGAAACTCCAAGGTGTTACCACTCAGAAATAGAAGGAAGTATACAATATTCCTAGATAACATCAAACTCCAGACTTGAATCATTTTGATCTCAGATTTTAAATTAAGTTGATTCATTTTGCAAAAATACCTGAAAATTTCAAACAACATGTAAGGTCTCACATTGTTTCTAAGAATTTTAATGTAGACCATTAAATAATGTTCTAAGATAACCAAACATGTAAAGAGACAAGACAATCTGGCCCAAACCAACAGAATTAATAGATGATACAAATGAATCTACAGACAATACAAATAATGATGTTATCCGATGCAGATATTAAAATAGACACACTTAATATGCTTAAGTAAGAAAAAGAAGAGTTTGAGAACTTTTGCAGGCCACTACCTACCATTGAGAATTAACAAAAATTATCATGGTAGTTTGAAACCCAAACATAGCTATATTAATTTAAATGTAAGTGGATTTGATACAATAATTTTAAAAAACAAATATTTTCAGACTGGATTAAAATATGCTGCCTAAAAGAAACCTCTAATATAAAAATAGGGAAAGTTTTGAAGAAATGAATGAGAGACAAAAACTATGTAAACATTAACCAAAAGAAAACCAATGTAGTTAAATTAGCATCATGAAAGAAAGCATTATTAGAAATATAAAGGAAAATGAAAAATGTTGGAAATATAGGAAAAGTAGACAAATCCATATATATATATATAATTGTTTTTTAGAAAGCAGGATTTATTGAAAGGACAGAAAAGCTCCCAGAGCAGGAGGGGACCCGAGGGGGTTGCCCTATAAATTTTTTTTTAGTAGAATCTCACTCTGTCACCCAGGTTGGAAGCTGGAGTGGTAGTGGCACAATCGTGACTCACCATAGCCCCGACCTCCTGAGTTCAGTTGATCCTTCTGCATCAGCCTCCTGAGTGGCTGGGACTACAGGCGTATGCCACCACACCTGGCTAATTGTTTTGGTTTCTTGAAGTGACAAGATCTTGCTATGTTGCCTAGGCTGGTCTCAAACTCAAGCAAACCTCTTGCCTCAGCCTCTCTAAATGCTGGAATTACAGGCATGAGCCACTGTGCCCAGCCAAACATATTTTAATACATTTCTTTCAGTAAATGATATACAGGAAGAAACAATTTTAATCACATTTTTTTCAAGTACATACAAACCTTTTATGACAAATAATTGACCGGAGAAGACTCAATAAATTATAAAGTATTAAAATCAGAGTATGTTCTCTACCCACAATGGAATTAATTCAGAAATACACAATTTAAAAAAAAATCAAGAGAAAATATATCTGTATGTTTGGCAAATAAGAATTATACTGAGGAGTCAGAGAAGAAATCAAATGAAGCATAAAAAAATAGTTTCATTTGGATGATAAAACCTGTAAAAACTGAAGCATAATGCAGAGAGGGAAAATTAGTCTTTAATACATAAAAAAGAGAAGATATAAATCAACCATTCAAAATTTGAAAAAAGAACTAACAGTTAAACTCAAGAAAATTTTAAAAGAAAAATGATAACCATAGAAATGATTTAAATAAAAAAATATGCAGAACAAAAAGGATCAGCAAAATAAAAGGAACAATGCAAGAATATAATAGGAGATTTCAAATATAATAAAATTTTCTATAAAAAAGAAAATTAAAAAATTAGATAAAAGGGGGAAATATCTAGAAAATCCAAACATACAAAATTGACACATAAATAGAAAATCTGAATAGTCCTAAAACAACTTGAAACATTGAAGACAATTGAAAATCTTCCAGCAAAGAAAACTCTAGACCCAGGTATTTGATCAATAAATGTACCCAAACTTAAAGGAATAAATAACACCAAATTATTCCAGGAAATAGAAAAAGAGGAAACAATGACCAACTCATTATATAAGTACACCCTAGTACCAAATCTAACAAGAGAATTTCAAGACAAGAAAATTACAAACTAAATACATTCATAAACATAGTTAAAATCCTAGACAAATGTAAGAAATCAAATCCAGAAGTAAATTAAGTTTGAGTTAAATTTATTTCAGTTATAAGTCTCTGCAGGGAAATTTTAATTAAAGCCCAAACTATACATACCCAGTGGCATGGCTGAAATGACAAAAGCTGGGGATGCCAGGTATTGACAAGAAAGTGGAGTGATCAGTGGTCTCATGCAGTGTTGGTAGGATTATAAATTAGCACAATCTCTGTGGAAAACTGCTTGATACTGAGTATTAAATTTGACCATATTCACAGGTTATACAATGGCAATTCATAGGGGAAAATGCTGAATAAAAGCATTATTCATAAGTGGTCAAAACTGGAGTCACTTAAATACCCACCACCAGTAAAAGAGTCGATAATTGTGAGATAGTCACAATCAATGGAGTGGATATTATACAACAATGAAAATCAACACACTAAAATTATAAATAGCACCGTAGATCAATCTCACAAACAACTTTGAATAAAATGTCAGTCACAAAAGAAAATTACATAAACATATATCTATATATAATATAATAAATGACATTTATGTGTAGAATAAAAAACAGGCAAAATGAAATGGCACTGATAGAAATCTAGATAGAGATATTTTAGGGGAAGACGTTTGGACAGGGAATTGGGAAGGGACTTTATTGCTATAGTCATAATGTGTTGGCATTATTTTATTTTTTCATGTGGGTGGGTAATCACTAGAATATGTTCTTTGAGAACTTTCAGAATGTGGGTTTTATCTCATTAAGAAAAAAAAAAAAACTCCTGACTTTTAACAGCATTTTAAAAATAACAGACTAATAATGTGAACCTGGTGTCTGAGTAATATTATAATGCAGTTCTATAAAGAGTGGATGAGCACAAGAAGCCTAGACACAAGAAAGAAGCTGTGACAAATGTAACAAACAATAACTTGTTTGTGAAAATTAAATGCTGGATGACAACTATGGAAATGAAATTGCTGTAATATTATTACTTGAAAAGTTGACATACTTTTAATTCCAGCCCATTCTCTCTCTCCCCTTCCCCCCTTCTTTTCTTTTGTTTTCTTTTTCTTTTTCTTTTGAGTCAGGGTCTCACTCTGTCACCCATGCTGGAATGCAGCAGCACAATCAAGGCTCGTCATTGTCTCAAACTCCTGGGCTCACGCAATCCTCCCTTCTCAGCCTCCTGAGTAGCTGGGATTACATCTGTGAGCTACCACATTCCCACTACAGTTCATTCTCTTTTAAATGTTGAGACTAGAGGTTTCAAATTCTGAGCTTTATAATTATTTAAAGGAAATAAAGAGCACTACATGATGATAAGAAATACTTAATCAAACTAATTTTACTAATTTAGTGACCATGACCACATTCCTCAGCTTCTCTGAGCTGAGGACTAAATGAGGTAATCTATGTAACCTGTTTAGCAGAATGTCTGGCATATGGTAAGCACCCTGACATGTAAACTATCATCATCATCATCATGAAAGAAAACTGAAATAAAGGCATATTTGTTTAAACACAAATAATTCAATTCATTCGAAATGTATCTAATTTTGCTTAAGCAAAACAAAAAAAAAACCACATGCATCCAACCACAGTTGTATAAACACACTAGTCAGCCTCCATCGGCACTTTGAAACAATAAATGGGTGAGGGGAGTCATTTGTTTCCCTAAGAGATTGCTCTTACCAAAATTGCTTAAATTCCACTTAACTTCCACGATTAGATAATACCAATAAACTCCCCAAATAAAACAAAATAAATCACATAAGATTTTATTTCAGTTGATTATGGAACAAAAATTAAAGAAAAAATATATCTTCTAAAAGTTTATGAAAAAAATATTCTAACATTAATGCAGTAAAGGTGATCTTAAAATAATCAGGGGAGGTCACTAATCAGATGCTGCCCTACAGACACAGGTAGAGAGTGTAACTCCTAACAAAGTGACAATTTCAGTTCAAATTTGCCAGTAAAACATAAGATGGTTTTTAACAAGCTGTTGATTTGCCTGGTATTAATTGAAGTGTTATTTTTGTATGACGAGAAAGGAATCCCATTATCAGATAGCGGATAGCATGACACTGCTGGTACTAAAATGAGGTACAACTGCCATACTACTAGGTTACAATATTATTAACCTTTGAGGGAATATTGAATGTAACTAAAACTTTTTAAGTTTTTTTGTCTTTTTTAAAGCTGTAAACAAAACATTTAAAAATCCTTCAATTTTACAAGAAACACTTTCGCTAATAATTCTCCCCTTATCGCTTTAACTTAAACTTAATCTAAAATTACCAGTAACCTCTTTTGCATTAAATAATACATTTTTATTTTTAAATTTCACTAATTTTATAATAAGATCAATCTATGTCAAAATAATTTTTTGCATTCTAAAAATCAATTTAGTACCATTTTTCAACATGTAACCAATTTGTGTTTGCCTGCAAAGTCCATGTATGTCTGAGAGAAGTGTGTCCGTGTATGTATGTTTATATGAACATGCACACACGAGATACTTTACTAGAATTTATTTGTCTTATTTTATTATTTTCTACAGTTAATAGGTGTCCCTATTACATCTGTGAATAAAGAGTGCCACTTCTAAACTTTACCTGTACAATGACCATTTGTATACCTAATCTTGAATTGTACCCCACATCTTTAAAATAAAAAATAAAGAGCGCCACTAATTTAATTTTCTCATTCTGATTTTTCAACTCTTCTCTAGGAAGCGTTTCTTTTCCAGAGACTATTAAACAGATTGAGTTGCAAATGCTAGTCACAGTAGGGTATTAGGTAGCTTTTATAATTTTTCTGCTTGATCTACCTTATAGAAAAACATAGTAGTCTTTAGCTCTAAATATTTTCTGTTAGGGTTCAGGAAAATCTACTCTTGATACCACAGAATGAATTTGAAATTCATAAAATGGAAACCTGTGAATTTTGCCCCCCAAAAGCAGATGCTATCTACTACTCCATAAAATTTTATATAATTGAACAAGCCAATGTTCATTTTGCCCTGAAACCAAGCTTAGCTACTGTCAAAAGATTTGTTTCCTGCCTATAATTCCAAACAGGTTAAACTACAAGCAAACACAGATACAAGTTACTTGTAAATTATCAAGATGGTGCTGGACTAGAATTATACATTGTGCTCATGAACAACTGTGGTTATTAGAAACAAACATCTAGTTAACTTTTCCAATCACTTTAAGTTGACTTCATCCATAAACGGTTTACAAACTGAATATCTAAAATCTCTGACAGAAGAAGAGCTACGAGGTTTGAAGATTCTGTAAGAATAAATGAATGCCTTTCTTAACTATGAGGGTTGGAAGATACACTGTGAGAAAACCAAAAGGGAATTTCCTTTCACTTTAATAAGGAAGTTATAGAATGTAGCCCAAGGGAACACACCATCCTAAGAGAACTCTACAAGGCTTCAGCACAATTCCCCAAATTGACACTTGCAAATGTTAATTTGTAATTTGAATACCATGAAAATTAAATCATTACCCTAGGCAAGCTGATTCTCTGTCAAGGGAACAAAAATGGGAGGCTAAGGGCTATTTTTTATGGTTGCCATTAGTCAATTACAGTCAGTTAAAGGAAGCTTATATTACCTGTTAAAAAGTTGCCTCCCCAGAAGGAAGACTTCTTTAAAAAACTAGAAAAATAAGCCATTGGAGCATGTAAACTACTACTTTACTTACTCAGTTTTGTAGAAAATTTCTTTCGTTTACTAGTTTAATATAATTTTATGCTTTCCTATCCAATTCCTACTCAACTGCAGCATCTTTTTTATCAAACTTTTCAGGAAAAACGAGAAGAGTTCATTCTTTTAGCATTTTAGCCTCAGTTCAGCCTTGTCTGTTAACACTTAGCAAGAAGTAACAGATGTCAGACACTTGGGGCAAAGGGGAGGAAGGAATGTAGAAGCCTGAGATAAGAGGTTAAAAAAGGAGTAGGGAGCATTGAAAAGACCCAAAGGGACACCTGATTAACCTGAGAGTTCTGCCTACCTGGTAACCCTGCTTTTCTGACTTATGCCAACTCCCAACAGCGGCCTCTTAGTCAGTTGTCCTTGGCACAAAACTGAGTCAAGCATGTGTAGGCTAAGTTGGTGCTGACCACAACTTTGACCAATAGACTGCGAAAGGAAGTTACCCACTCAATGCTTCCCTTATCTCCCAAGAAACCAAGTGAGGCCATGTTCTACCTGGGAAGATCCTACAGTCAACCACAGAACAGTACTCACAATGCAAGGGTCTACCTGAGATCTGCTGGGTTAGAAAAGTCATGAAGTAAGGAAGGACCCTCCTCAGAAGTTGTGAGATGGAACAGGAACCAACTTTTAGGGACTATAAACCCTCCAAAGCATGGAAATAAAGGAAAACCTTGAGTTCTTCAAGAAAATCCTGCGAAGTAAATAAGCAACTTGATAAGTAAGAAGGCAATAGTAGTCAAAAAAATAGTCAAGGAAGCCAGAAACACAAGATGTTTGGTTCCCCAGGAGAAACTAGAAATAACTTCTTAACATAGGTCTCTGAATTGTTTTTCAGAAACCAGGACTCCCACCAAATGAATCAGCCTGTGTGTAGACCTCAGCTAAGGGAGAACTGGAGACTGAACTCTGACCACCGTTCTTATTCTAAATTTCTTTCTGTAGGGCCTGGAGCAAGTCATACCCACAAACTGAAGCACATTTTCTCTTCTGCTGACCTTAAGTTTCTAAGCAAATCTTCACCTACTGAACCAATTGCAAATCATAATCTATCTATGAACTTAAACTGCTTCAAGTTAGCCCACTCTTTTGGGTCAAGACCAATGTATTACCTCCGTGTATTGATTTATGATGTTTCCTGTAACTTCTACTTTCCTGAAATGTGCTTCTGCCTTTAAAAACCCAGGGAGGGGAAGGGAGGTGGTATTAACGGTAGCCAATATTTGTCTGGGGACAGAGGGACACCACTTATCAACAAGGGTGCCTGAACGATGCATATTTGTATACATACCTAACCCTTAACTGTACCCCACAATTTTAAAATAAAAAATATGTTAAAAAAAAAAAAACAACCCTTACCTGCAAGCTATTGGAAGGTCAGGACCAAAACAAAAGCAGTCTGATTCTCCTTGCTTGGCACCCTGCAAATAAATGCCTCACTTTCTCTCACTGCTATGCTGATGATAGTGTTTGGCTTTGCATGGGAAGAGAGCAGAACCCAGTTTGATTCAATAACAATTGGAGTAAAAAGCAAGAGCCATGACCTCTCCCTCTCTCTTTGTTACTGCTCAAATAGAGGTGTAGAGCTTAACATTTACTAATTTAAGGTCTTGGTCTACTTAACCAAAAAAAAGTTTGATATTAATATATTAGTTTAGATAATATATATTAGTTTGAGACCTTTAGCCATGATGTAGAATACTGCAATAGAGAAACCAAAATTCAATAGTTAAAACACAGTAGCATTGGCTATAAACTTTTAAGTAAATTCAGTCTTTGTGAATTGGTATCCAATCACATTTAAAAGAACAGCAAATATTCCTTCATTTGGTTAGTGAGTTAGTATCGGTTTTAGCACAAAGTGATATGAATTCTATATTTACTGCTGTAGCTTGGAGGTCACATAATTAGGGGGCTTTTCATGGTTTCTTAGTAACCATTTTCTTTCAGAAGCATTAACCATATTTCACATATGCTCATTTACATTACCAAGCCTAAAAGTTCTTCTCTTGCTCATTAGAGATGACTCTTCCTAGTTAAGGTTTTCATGTCAATATATTCTTTTGGCCATTTTCACCTGAGAATTGTGGTCACCTAGCCACATTTTAATTACCAATACAATGGCACTGACAGGGTGACTATCTCTTTTGATAATGTAACACTTCCCTGGAGAAAAACACCAAGAAGTTGTCTGCACAGTGGCATCTAGTATTTGATAGAGAGGCAGCAAATGTTACAGCAAAACAAATGTGATCCAGCCCCAACATTTTTATTTTAAAAAAAACACCTCATTTGAGGTCTTCGTGCCCATGCACAACCTCAGAGTGAGAGACAGAAAAAACACACACACCACACTCCTCAGTGTATATGCACTTACGTACACATGTGTCCTGTTAGTCACACATGCAGAATCTTTTTCATTGGCAAAGATCTAGCTCCTACCTGGCAGAATAAGAACTATCGAAGGGGCAAAGAAAAACCTTGAGTTCTTTGAATTGATTTAAAAATTCTTAGTACCTAAAAATCTGCCTTCAAACAACATGAAGCCAGTTTAACATTACTTTTGACCAATCCACAAAATGAAGCTCTATGTAAAGTTACCGTTTTTTAAAATTCACTAATGCCTGAACAAGAACGTCAAATTTCAGTTGATGAAAAAATTAACTAGAGCAGATTCTTACAACATACAGTTACATGATTACTAAGGCTTATAAGCAGAAATCAACTAATTTATATATAAGATGGGGCATCTGCACAGAGGCAGACAGTAACTAATCAGAAACAAAAGTCTTCGAATGATGTGATTTCTTTTTAAAAAAAACATATTTTGTCATTAATTTTAAACATTAAATTAAAATTTCAAAAGAAAATATCTTTATAACATCTCATAAGTTTTATTTATTAACCAATATAGTCACTGAAAAATAATTTCCCTGTCAGTTAATGACAACTCTTTCTATTTTATATTAAATTGAAAGAGTAAGGTGGGACAAATGATGGAATGGACACTTAGTAGGAATAAAGGGAGCGGAACTGCATACACATCTTTTGGAATTTGAAAAAAATCATATTCTCTTCTTGCTCATTAAAAAAGGGTTACGTTGGCAGTTGAGGGTAACTGCAAGGGGCGGGAGGGGCATACCTCATCAAGGATGAGGATGCAGGGATACCTGCATGATCAATGTTTGTATACCTAACCCTGAAATGTACCCATCTTTATAATAAAAATTTTTTTTTAAAAAGAAAGAAAAGGGGTAAGTTAAGGAATATACACATGAACTAATCAGAACCACTGAGACTCAACCAGCATCTGCAATGAATTCTGGGAAAGGAAATCTTGTGTTTCCTACTAGACTAAGATCTCAGAAAATGTAGGTACTTGAGCTGAGCTGTACTGCCATCTTGCTGTAACTGAAAACTTGTGTTAGAAGCCAACACAGTAAGAAGCAAAACCAAGGATGGGCAAAATCATTTGCGACTCCTAAGTATCTAAGGCTAGTTCTATCTCCAGAGCCATCATCTGTGTGAACCAATAACTACCCTTTTAACTTAGTCACTTTGAGATGGACATTATTCAATTTGGAACCAAATTTTCAATTTGGAACCAAACCTATATGACACAATGCTGCATAATCAATTTAGAATCTGAAAAACAATTTTGAAACATCTCTTGCCAAAAAGTTTGTTGATCATCCTATTTAAGTAAGTAGACAAGAGAAATGGTTACTCCCATTTTACAAACACAGAAAGAGAACGAGTGTAAAGAAAGTCATAAGCTAAGGAGAGACACCAAACCTTCTTACATTTAGTACAATGTTATTCATAATCCTTCATCAGTTGTTTGTCAGGCTCACAAATCTTATGTATGAAAGTGGTGAATATATATCAGTTCAAAAACTAAATGTAGGCTAGTAACACAAAGGGCTTAATTTATGGTAGGTCAACATTATTTTGACAAAACTTATTCTAGTTCAAGTATAATTATTTCAACAACAGATATCAATGTGGAAATAAAATGTGGGGACTGTATTTATGGAATGTGTTATAACATTTTTATCCTAAAGAAAATCAGGAGATAACACCCACAATATTTTATTAATGAGTTAAATCTCCCTCGCAGGTAAAAAAAAAAAAAAATCTGCTTCTGTTTCTTTCAGAAATAGTTTCCTTGCTTCTTTATTTTCTTCTTTGGCTTCAATGTTTTCTAGTTATAGCTGATGTTTTCAAAGTTGGCACTAATTGATGATAAAGGAAAATTTTAAAACAGCAAGGAACACACTTTCTACAGATGCTTTATAGCTCTCAGTAATCTAATTTGTGGGGAATGGATAGAAGAGTACCACAGAGTGCTTTTCAATAATTTATGGTAGAGATTCATCTTCTAAATTTAGAAACATAATTTGTGACCCAACTGTGCTGTGAATCTATTTGTGTAATTAGAAGGTTGGCTACATCCCCAACCCATCCCATTCTTGCACTCTCTTCTGAGTGTGCAACAGATTGTATGCTTGGATCCATCCTTAGGAAAATGATTAAATTAAAATCACTTATTTATATTTTAAAAATTCTGATTATTACCAAATGCAGACCTGGCTGGAAGATTCTTGTTACATGAATTGTTTCTTCTGAGTTTGGAAAAGCGATAAACATCTATACAAAATTATATTTTTTTCCATTTCATTTAAATAGTGTAATCACATAGGATATTTTGATTGTATAAAAAAATCAATGTCATGGCTAACATTTCACACAAGATGGAAAAGAGGCCAAGGATATCATAGCCATAAATATTTCTAGTTCAAGTTTTACAGAATTTATTGAGTTAGACTTAACATTTTAAAAATGCTATTTCAAATATCATCTTGAACTTAAACTGTAAAAGCAAAAGTAATTTTATCTTTATTTTATTTACATGACTACACATGAGTTATGGAATATTAAGTTTCTTCAAGTAAACAGGAAGACATCTGACCATTTTACTATACTGATTTTCATGTCTCTGACCCCTTTATTCTCCAAATATTGAGCTTTGAATGTAGCAAACAACCATTCAATTTTTTGAAAAGAAAAAATCTAAACAAGAGTCAGCTGTGAACTCTGTGAGGCCAGTGTGCTCAGGAACAACTAGCTGAAGAAGAAACTAGCCAAGATGAAAGTAAATTCTGATGCCAACTCCATTCAATTTTTAAGTAAAAGAAAAGTTTTATGTGGAATATTTTTTCCTCAGCAAGAACCAATATCCACAATGAAAATTAATGTATGATGTTCTACTTTATACAGTTACAAAAAAAGAATTATAGTAAGCTGACTAATGAGAACAACAGAACTGTTAAATAAAACTTGTATAATTAGTTAATTATACAATGACACTTTTTAAAGGAGAAATGATAAAAATAATAGTTGCACAATAAGGTAGAAGACAATCTGGTTTAATCAGGAAATTGATAAAGCAAGTTTTCTGCTGTCCACAGGTTCTTAACTTGGTGAGCAATAAGAAAAGTAAATGAATAAAATTTTATTTTGCCTACAATTATGTATGTTTTTACACTGTTTTCCAGAACATAGTATATTGAACTTACTGTAACAGTGGAAACCCAAATACTTGGGTATGACTTACAACTCCACTGGCTTTGTGAACTTGAGTAACTTATTTAAACTTTCTGAACCATGGTAGCATTACATGAAAAAGGAAAGCTATACTTGTTCTGTTTTTATTACCAAATAAAGTATCTGAGAACATAACACTTTGCAAATTTTAAAATGTAATTCAAATCTAAAATACTGTCATTATAACATTTTTAAGGACTTTAATCTCAAAATCAGAATGACTTACCTAAAATTAGGTTTATTACACTGCACAAGAACATTCATCAAATTATTAATTCAAAGGATTTTTTACTGAGCTCAAAAATACAAAATCTCTGATTTTGCAAATCTCCAGTATTTTTATAAGATTAATAAGTATGACCAAAATTCTACCAAACACCTTCTCGGACCACAGTGGAATAAAAATAAACATTGACACCAACAAAGTCCCCCCAAAACCCACAAAGACATGGACACTAAACAGCATGATGCTAAACAACTCCTGGGTCAATGACGAAATCAAAACAGGGATCAAAAGATACCTGGAAACAAATGAAAATGAAGAAACATCTTACCAAAATCTCTGGGATGCCCTGAAAGCTGTAGTAAGAGGGGAATTTATATCCCTACAAACACACATGAAGAAAATGGAAGAAACAGAAATTCACAACCTAACAAGTCACCTAAAGAAGCTGGAAAAGCAAGACCACAAAAACCCTAATTTCAGCAGAAGAATCCAGATCACCAAAATAAAAGCCCAAATCCAGGACATAGAAGACAAAAAGATAATATAAAAAAATCAATGAAACAAAAAGCTGGTTCTTCGAAAGGGTAAACAAGATTGATGGTCCCCTAGCTAGACTGACCAAGAAAAAACTGAGAAAAAAACCAAATAAACATAATCAGAAACACAAAAGATGAAGTCACATCTGACCCTGAAGAAATACAAAAGATCATTAGAGACTACTATGTACACTTGTATGGAAACAAACTTGAAAACCACAAGGAAATGGAGGACTTTCTGACATCACACAACCTACCTAGGTTGGAACAAGAAGAAATTGAGACCCTAAATAGACCAATTACAATCAAGGAAATCGACTACGTAATAAGAAAACTTCCTACCAAAAAAAGCCCTGGTCCAGATGGCTTTCCAGCAGAATTCTACAAGACATTCAAGGAGGAGCTGATACCAATCCTACTGAAGGTATTCCAGGCGATTGAAAAGGATAGAACTCTCCCCAAATCATTTTATGAAGCCAACATCACATTGATACCCAAGCCAGGTAAAGGTCCAACAAAGAAAGAGAACTATAGGCCAATATCTTTGATGAACATAGATGCTAAAATTCTCAACAAAATCCTAGCAAACAGGATTCAGCAATACATCTCAAAAATCATCCACCATGACCAAGTAGGCTTCATTCCTGGCATGCAAGGCTGATTCAACATTCGTAAAACCATAAATGTAATTAAATACATCAACAGATGTCAAAACAAAAACCACATGATAATATCATTAGATGCAGAAAAAGCTTTTGATAAAATCCAGCACCCCTTCTTGATAAAAACCCTTGAACATCTAGGCATATGGGGAACATACCTCAAAATAGTAAAATCCATCTACAAGAAACCTACAGCCAGCATACTCCTAAATGGACAAAAATTGGAACCAATTCCCCTGAAAACTGGAACTAGACAAGGATGCCCACTCTCTCCCCTCCTGTTCAACATAGTATTGGAAGTCCTGGCTAGAGCAATCAGAGAAGAGGAGGCAATCAGAGGTCTTCAAATAGGAAAAGAGGAAGTCAAGTTATCTCTCTCTGCAGATGATATGATGGTGTACCTTGAAAACCCAAGAGAATCTGTCAAAGGCCTCCTTACATTGATAAAGGTCTTTGGCAAAGTCTCAGGATACAAAATAAATGTACAAAAGACAATCGCATTTCTCTACACCAATAATAAACAAACAGAAACCCAAATAAAAAACACAATTCCATTCACAATAGCCACAAAAAAAATGAAATACCTTGGCATCTTCCTAACCAGAGACGTGAAAGACCTTTACAATGAAAATTACAAAACACTGCTCAAAGAAATCAAAGCTGACACGAACAAGTGGAAAAATATCCCATGCTCATGGATCGGAAGAATCAACATTGTGAAGATGTCCATCTTACCTAAGGCAATCTACAAATTCAATGCAATACCCATTAAATTACCAACAACATTCTTCTCAGACCTAGAAAAAACAACACAGGAATTCATATGGAAACACAAACGTCCAAGAATAACCAGAACAATCCTCAGCAAAAAAAAAACAAAGCAGGTGGTATCACAATACCAGACTTCAAACTTTACTATAAAGCTACAATCATCAAAACGGCTTGGTATTGGTACAAGAACAGGCATATAGATCAATGGAACAGAATTGAGATTCCAGAAGCAAAACCTCAGTTCCTCAACCAACTCATCTTCGACAAAGCCCCCACCACCTACCAATGGGGAGAGGAGAACCTATTCAGTAAATGGTGCTGGGAAAACTGGCTGACCACATGTAGAAGATTGAAACAGGACCCCTATCTATCCCCATGCACAAAGGTTAACTCCAAATGGATCAGAGACCTAAATGTAAAACCTCAAACCATAAGAACCTTAGAAAAGGAAGGAAATACTCTCATGGAAATCGGAACTGGCATCCAATTTCTGTACAAAACCCGAAACCCACAGGACTTAAGAGAGAAGATAGACAAATGGGACCTTATTAAACTGACAAGCTTCTGCAAAGCCAAAGAAACCATCAAGAGAGCAGGGAGACAGCCTACAGACTGGGAAAAAGTATTTGCCAACTCTAGGTCTGACAAAGGCTTAACATCCTGGATCTACAAGGAACTGAAACGTACTGAAAAGAAGAAAACAAACAACCCCATTATAAAATGGGCAAAAGATATGAACAGACACTTCACAAAAGAAGACATTCGAGCAGCCAACAAACACATGAAGAAATGCTCAACCTCACTAATCATCAGGGAGATGCAAATCAAAACCGCACTGAGATACCACCTAACCCCAGTCAGAATGGCAATTATCAACAACTCAAAAAATAACAGCTGCTGGAGAGGCTGTGGTGGAAAGGGAACACTTCTACACTGTTGGTGGAGTGTAAGCTAGTGCAACCTCTGTGGAAAGCAGTGTGGCGATTCCTGAAAGCTCTAAAAATTGACCTTCCATATGACCCTGCAATCCCCCTACTGGGAATATACCCTGAAGAACACAAATCACTCTATAAAAAAGATACCTGCGCATGTATGTTTATCGCAGCGTTGTTTACAATAGCAAGAACCTGGAAACAACCATGCTGCCCATCAAAAGAGGACTGGATTAAAAAAATGTGGTACATATACACGATGGAATACTACGCAGCCATAAAAAAGAACAAAATCATGAATTTCACAGCAACCTGGATGGAACTAGAGTCTATAATACTGAGTGACCTCTCACAGAAACAAAGATCAGAATATCACATGTTCTCACTCATATAATGGACCTTGAATATCCAATGTAATACTATAAGAAAATGACTGACGGTACTGGGAAATTATGGGGGGGGATGGGATTAACAGTAGCTAATATCTGTCTGGGACTGGGAGAACACCTCTTATCAACAGGGTGCCTGAATGAAACGTAATTGTACACCTAACCCTTAACTGTACCCCACAAAACGATAATAAAAAAAAATGCTGATAAAAAAAAAAGATTAATAAGTATATCAGACAAACCCTAGGTATTTCTTGTTATATCTAAACTAGCTTTTAAAAATTCCATAATTAACACTGTAGAACATTTTAGCAATTCTATAATTATTAATTTAGTCAATTATACTTACTGAATAATATGTCTGTTTTCATATTAGATTATGAGGCTCTCAGTGCACAATTCAAGACTATCTTGATACTTGCTAAATAAATATTTCCACAACTGAATTGAAAAGGAACAATGTCCCCATTTATTCAAGATTCGTGAGTCCCTTCCCTTTTGTGTGCAGGCACATCTAAATGAGACTCTGGTTTTCATTTGTAGATTGCTTGAGCAAGTGTATTGTTTGAATTAGATCATATCTATAATATGGATAATTTATTTCCAGATAGCTGCAAACAATATCTGACATTTAGTTATATGTAACAATCTGTCCAAAAGTTATGGAAAATAATGTATTATCTGTAGAAAAATTATGGACAATACAACAAAATAAGTTATGATATTATATAGTGCCAGTGAATTAGTCAAACTAAATAGTTAAACAAGACTTTTAGACCAGGACTTGCAAGTATGTAGCATTTGTGTCACAATAACTTCCCAGCTAATAGTTTCATGTTCCCACACAAGCACTACCAATTCCTTTCCACTAAACTTCAGACTCTTTTTAACATGGTAATCTAAGCAGCTGCTGCCAACATTGTGGATTTGACACCCAAGGAGAAAAGTATTTGCCTATTTATGTCTTAAACCATTTGTGCTTGCAGTAGCCTATTAAAGTATGCCTTTGATCTGTTTCATTAAATGGATTTTAGCTTCAGAATCAACACACATTCCCTTTTTTAAATCAATGCTGATCTTTGTATACTTATCATCATTATACCTCGAAGTAAGTTAATATTATTAGAATTACAGGGTGAGAAATGCATAAAAAGTAGTTGAATATCTTGAGACCTTTAGTAAGTAAAAGAATCCATTGTAAATTCCAATCTTTTGAAACCACAGGCATATAAAAAGCAATTTTTATACTAACCACATGATTAGAGAAATTCCTAAGGAAAATTCTGATTATAAGGTATAAATGAATTCAATGAGTACTCTATAACTTATTTTGTGAAAAGTGTCACAAGAATGGGGAAAAAAGCAAAATGACAGTAAACTTTATTGGGAAACAAGGATAACACTTTATAGTTTCCTTGATATTGTGTCCAAGTTTATATTACATATTGGTGCAGCCAAATCTGCATCTTGGAAGACTGTTCACATGCTCTTTCTCTCCATATACAAATGGAAGGCTTATCCACCAATGGTTTCCCACAGAGATCCCTTGACAAAACAGGTCCACACTTGTTACCTCCAACTGAAAGGCATGGGCCTTGACTTCCAAGACTCACTTCTGATAGTTATGGTTGCTTTCTAAGAGTGTCATCCTCTTATGTGTTCTAACAGGTCTATCTTGGCCAATGTTCCTGCTGCCACTTCTACTTTATACTTGGGCCACATTCTTAATGCTTATTTTGGCTGATTTTATTCTCAAAAGATCATTGCATTTGGCTCAGAGCATGTACTGCTACCACAGCTCAGCTCAGGATTCAGGTCGCTCTGCTGCTGGCTTTGGAACGCTAACTTGATGACCTGCTCTATGACCACCCAAATTTCCCTGGCTAGCATCTCAAGGCTGCTAACTAAAGCTCAAATGCTGTCTCCAACTTCAGATGTATCCCACAGAAAAGTTACTTGAGATAATACTTTTGTGCACCATCTGATTTAGGTTCCACACCGTCCTTAAAACCCAGGAAATTGATCTACCATAAGGAGGGATGGACTGAAGCAGATTCAGGTGAAAGTACCATGAAAACTGTTCCTAAAGCCACAGTTCTCCTTGTGCCCAGATGCCCCATAATCCTAGGTTACTGAGCTAGACTCTTTTGAATTCATCCCTAGGAGCCACAAAGTCCTTCCTGAAATGTGCCTTCTGTTCTCCAAGTCAATCACATAACTCAGTTCACCAAATATGCTAATAGAGCTGAATAGCAAATGTTTCCCCCTCCCCAAGAAGTACCTCCATATCCACATAAATCAGTGATGACAAATAATATAGAAAAAAGTGATGCATTTTATCTGAGAACTTCACATATCAGGTGTGTACAATTTCTACTCCTGGTAAACTGGGGTTCTCTATTATTTATGCAGATGCATCTATCTAATCTAATCCAATCTATCCATATATCTGTGTGTACACACACACACACACACACACACACACACACACACACACACACACACACACACACACAAAACCATATACATGTGTCTTGTTCTACCCAAGCTGTTGTAACAAAAATACCCTAGATTGGGTAATTTATAAACAACAAAAATGTACTTCCCACAGTTCTGGAGACTGGGAAGTCCAAGATCAAGAGATCAGCAGATTTGGTGTCTGATGAGGGCCTGTTCAACATAGATGGTGCTTTCTCTGTGTCCTCCCCTGTTAGAAGAGCAAGAGGGACTCACAAGTTCCCTCAGGTCTCTCTCATAAGGGCATTGATCCATTCATGAGGGCAAAGCCCTCATGACCAAATCACCTCCCAAAGGCTCCATAACAATGGGGTTTAGGTTCCATCATAAATTTTGGAGGAACACAAACTTTCAGACCATAGAATTATGTTTATATAAGATATGTTTATATAAGATATATTTCCATATATTTCCATACAGAAACACATATGACATTTGATGTCTACTACTCTTTTCCTTTGACATTTTCTCTTTCATTTTTGTATTTCTTACTACATAGCATTCAACAAGTCAATGTAAGAGATAGCTAAACAAAATGCTTTCCTTCTGATTAAGAAACTGACCAATCAGAGTATAATCTCTGGAACTTCACCCCTTCCTATAAAACATAAAAGAAACATAGAATAAAATATTTGGTATTAATAGTTAATGTGTAAATATGAAGAAACAAGGAAAGTACAATTCAATGTCAGACCTCCAAGTTTAGTAAATAAAAGAGAAGCACTCTTGAAATAAAAAAGAATTTACTTCTTAAAGTCTTAATCAAATTTATCCACATGTGGCTAAGAGATGAACAGAATCCGTAATGATGGAATTATAGGTTACTCTTACAAAATATTTGTCATACAAGGAAGGTTACTAAAAGTTCCTATCCTATAGCCAGTACTGAGAAAAGATGATAGAGACTAAAAAGCTCTGTTAGAAATCCTTCTGCCACCAAAATGAAGCCTTTTAGGAGACATCTGTCTACCGTTTGCTGAAAGCAAAGATTTCCATCAAAATCAATGATCCCAATATTCTATATTTAAAACAATGCAAAATTGATGAATAAATGCCAAAGCATTAGAGTTGAATCCATAATCATAGATATGGTTGTAATGACTGGAATCAGACACCATCATATACCATCTAGTTTCAGTGAGTGAACATTTGACAATATTCTAGTTGATTTTGCTTACTAGAATATTGTAGGCAATTAGAGTTGGAAGGACTTCCTAAAACATTACTTTATTTCACAGACTACTGAAGATCCCAATATTTGCTAGGCAGTCCCTGGCATCTCAGTCTCATTTTGCTCATTTCTCCAATAACTGACTACTCAGCCTCAACTTGAATTTTCCATTAAAGGGATTATGCTCTTTTGTGATACTTATCTCATTTGTTAACATCTTTGTTTAAAAGTATTTCAACTGGAAATAACTTAAACTCCCCAAAATACAGATGTGGGAAATATATGTTAGTACTTATTCCCAAACATTACCTGTACAATGACCATTTATATACCTAACCCTAAACTGGACCTCACATCTTTAAAATAAAAATTTTTTAAAGAAAATATTAAATGCCATAGAGAATGGCAATAACAGAATAATAGGTGTAAATATAAAAAGTACAATTCTGATTTTGTTTAAAAAAAAGATGCAGATATATAATGGAGGCATATATTGCAGATTTTCATTATCTGAGATATTACAAAAAGACCATTAGTAAACTTAAATTTCTTAATAACCTGAGAGGGAGATCTTTTCTAAAAATTAAACAAAACATAAAAAGGTATAGATTTTCATATATCTTTAATAAAATTTCTGTTATATTTAAACTCTGAGTTATTTCTTATAATGAACAAAGATTGAATTAAATATTGTGGTTTTGGGGGTTAGGAGGAGGGCAAGGAAGAGTTTTTATTTTATATAAATGTTATTCCAGTGCTACATAAACCAGGAAAGAAGGTAAACTATAGGTTTCTATCTTAGCATATTAACACAAGTAAACGCCCCCAAGAAACCAGCCAGATTAAGAAAGAAAACCTTTTGAGTACCACAGCAGTACTCCTATGCCCACTGTCACTAACTTCCTCAAAGTAACTACTAGCCAGACATCTATAACCACATATTAGTTGTGCCTATTTTTTAACTCTGCAAAAATTAAATAACACACTAGGTAGTTTCGTGCTTGGTTTCTTTCTTCCAGTATTAATGATTGTGAGGTTAACCAATATTACTGCATGTAACAAAAGTGCATTCTTTTTCATTCCTGTATAATGCTACATTATATAAATATATCATACTTTATTTATCTACTCTAATTTTAGGGTACATTGTTTTCACCTTTTAGCTACTGAAAACAGGTACTTGTAAACACTTTTGTACATGTGTTTTTGGTAAACATATTTTGGTGCAGCTATTTCTATTGGGTATGAATCTAAAGGTATTCAGATTTAGTAGAAACTGTTTGGGGCTTAATTTTACCAGAAAAAAAAAAAAAGAAAAAAAAAGTAAGACTTCATAACATAAGTCTTCCTTTTTGCCAACATATTCTAGATTTTTTCTTCTCCTATGACATGCCAATTCTTCTTTCTGTCCCTCTTACTTCACTTTAGTCTTTTAAAGCATCTACCATGCCACAAGTCTTATAGGTTTGGTCTTTTTGAACTATCAACATGTCAAACTCTACCGAAATTTCAAGAGCTTTGCTATTTGTTGTCCAGCCTCACTTTTAGCAATAAAATCATTAATCTTTTCCAAAAAATATAATTTGACTTTACAAATTAATTTGTGCCATATTTGCAATATGTTTTTGAAATAAGTCTCTTTCAAATTGTTTCTAGAAATGAACAGGAAATTGACCAAAAAGGAAACTGACCGAATAAGCTAGTTTTAAAAAAAAGTGATGTTAAGTCGGAGAAATATTTAAATAAAAAAATTATAAATATTCAATTTATTATAAAGTAGCTACATGATGATAACCTTTTCTTTCCAATGCAACCTAATAACTATTAGAAATCTAATAATTAATATTCAACTAATGTGAGTACAATTGTACATATTTAAAGTCTTTAAAGAAAATATAACTATTTGTTGTGGTATAAAGGTAATATTGATTTATTTTAGGACTTTTAGTTTGTACAGTAAATATGAATTATTTGTATAAGCAGAAAATATCCTTAAGGAGTAAACTAAAATTGAATTTTGCTTTCTTTTCAACATCTACTCACTGGATCTTAGTTTTTCTTTATGTAGCTACACAGAAAAAAATTAACTTGTCTTTCTTATGAGAGTTCATGAAATATTTTGTAACCATCACAGTTGCCTCTTCTTTACAAGACAAATATCTTAAGTTCCTCCTACCATTCTTTCAATGACAAGGTTTCCAGGTCCTCTGCAATTTAACTTCTCTCCTTCATACATGTTCTAGTTGTGTTCTTTGAAATACATATTTTAATAAGAATACATATACAATAGGAATCAATGGAGTTTTTAAACAATCAAACTTGTAGATTTCATAAGATTTATGCTAGTCTCTTAAATGTACATGACAGGTAATTATAAAGTTATTGCTACAATATTCAGTCTGGATACTAAAACATATCTATATTTGGGTTTCTGAAAGGTGAATGATGTCATAGATACACTAGGACAATAAATATTCCATCATTTAAAAATACATCAGCAATCTTATTTTTAGGATCGAAAGAATCTCTCAACTTGAAGACAGAAGAGCTGAGAATGAACGTATTTTTGATATTGATGAAAATAATCTCAAGTTTATCATTTACATTTGCACAAATAGGGTCATTACTCTGAAGTTTGCTTTTATGTATTTCAAATTCTAGGCTATACATGAATAAAAGGAGTGATGGACATTGCTGCATTTCTGTTTTTATTCCATATGGACTTATAATATAAATGATTCCACAATAAAGATCAAATAAGACACATCTTAATCTCTTCTGTTTTATAAACAGCATAGCATTATCGCTATTTATTTTTACCTCTGAAAATTAGAAAAAAAAACAGTTAAAAAAGTTACCATTAGAGACCATAATTTTGGCAAAGGGTGTAGAAATGTACATATAGAATATGTACATTTAGAATGTACATATAGAAATCATATTAAAATAAACAGTATGAAATATTTCTTCACATAAAGGTTATTTTAGGTGTCAATATATTTCATCATAAATCATTTTAAGCTCTCTCCTATTTTAATTTTCATGCTACTGACTCATACCTATATTTGGATTTTTTAGAAGGTCAGTGATGCCATAGACACACTAGGGCCAATAAATATTTCCACCATGTGTACATCAGTAATCTTAATTCTTAGGGTTGAAAGAAAGTAACAAAATGGGAATTCACCATTTACCCAAATATTCAGGACTTTAATTTTTTTTTTTTTTTTTTTTGAGTTGGAGTCTCACTGTTTCCCAGACTGGAGTGCAGTGGCCCCTCCCAGCTACCGCAGCCTTGACCTGCTGGGCTCCTGCGATCCTTTCGCCTCAGCCTTCCGAGTAGCCGGAATTACAGGCATGCGCTACCACGCCCGGCTGATTTTTTGATTTATTGTAGAGATGACGTCTCGCTGCCCAGACGGGTATCGAACACACGGGCTCAGGCAATCCACTCACCTCAGCCTCCCAAAGGCGCGGGATTACAGGCTGAGCCACCGAGCCCGGCAGAACTTTTAATTTTTAATGTAAAGCTCACATGATCACAAGCATTCACCAATTAATATGTACAGAGATATTCACTGGATTTTTTGTTTTGTTTTCATAAGAGCAAAAAACTTTAGAAACACTAAAAACCCAGTATTAGGAAAAAAGTTAATCATTTTACATCGATATTGTGGATAATGTGCTGAAAGCATTTATAATTTTTAACATAAATGACAATCCCTCTGAGTTTTTATTTTTAAGGCATCTATCTTGCAGGAAAATATATGTTACTTTCAACTTCATTTGGAATATATGATAGACACACATACAAACATACACAGAAGTGTGTGTATATTTGCAAACACATAGCAAAAAGTTTGGAAGTACAATATTAATAGTGCTTTTCCTGAGGATGTGGAGATAGAGTCAAAACGGAAGCCTTAGTTTTTGAAAATTACTCATAATATATTTTTAAATATTAAACACATTTTAAAAGTTAAAAACCCGAAATACTTAAACATAATTTACATGGGAGGCAGGATTAGCGCAAAGGAGATTTGACTCCAAAATGTATCCCTAAACTTTTTTCTTTTTTAAGCCTTGTCAAATCTATACTTGACACATTCTTTTTCTCTTTCTTTTTTTAAACCCACCCCCCACCAGGCATGAGAAAGAATAGTGACCAATGCTGATGAATGGCTGGGTTTAAAGCAGTGATGTCATACACACCAACCTAGAAATCCACGAATATAATCTGAATATGACAATAAACTATTTATTTTTGGCCATCTTCTGAATTCCAAATTAGATACAGTTCTCTAACTTTAGTGGAAGCTCTCTGTGTGTGTCTGAGAGTGTGGGAGCCAACAAAGGGTAGTGTTTGTCCCACTGAATTTAAATTTCTCTGCACATTATCCTCTTGGCTGGCCAGACGACAGAGGCCTTTGCCAGCCCTAGTCTCTTTAAATAGAGACCTACACTTTTTAAATAGAGCTTACTTGTTTCTGCAAAAGGTTTTCTTTCCTTGTGCTCAAATTTTGTTCTTTAAGGAGCAAATGAGCCTCTTTGCCATCAGCAGCTCATGCATATACCTAAGATGTGTTTGACTTATAAGCAGACTATTGTTCAAAAGGTTATATAAACGTCTTCTTTGTATTCTCTGCTTTTATTTCTAGCACCTAATGAAAAGGTCAAACAATTTTCTGGATTTTTCCAAATATTACTGTCAACCATCTTTTTGGCCAATTTAACTAACCATGCATAAAAGGAGGTATTTGATTCAGACAAGCTGAAGTTTCAAAACAATGCCTTCATTGCTATCTGTACAAGCTCTGCCTCCAAGCATTTGGGAATGGATAGGCCTGGTTATAGCATAAAGGAGAACAATTACTGGCACTGATGAACAGTGTTGGGTTTAAATTTTCATTAAAAATGGCTCAGAAAGTTCTTTAACTCATCATCACGGATACTTCTTTCTCTCAAAAATAGTAGATGCAATCTGAAACAAAATTATAGGAGCCATTAAGCTCCTATATGTTTTACATTAATTATGAGTGCTTTACAATATAGTCAGGGAAATTATTTAATGAGCAGAAAATTACCATCCTCTTGACATGTAAAGGTGATTAACACGATCATATGGAAAACAATGTAAATACATAAACACATTACAAAACTCATTCAAAAATAGTCTTTAGTGGAAAACTAAAGGTTACAACAATGCAGTGTAATTGGATTTATATTACTACTTAAAGGAAGTTATGACTTTAGCTAATAGAACTAACTGTTCCTTCATGATTAGTGAAGACTGATTACAGTTGATTAAGTAGTAATCTGTTGCCATGATATGATTATTGTCTTAAGAAAATGCATAATTCCTTTTTCCACAGTTGTGAATTCTTGTATTGTTGATTTGCTGAATGCAAACTCCTGTCTTTCTACAATACAGGTATTGGCCACAAGGCAGGACATCTCAGGTAATAGCATGATGCAGCTCTTGCATAACTGAGAAACTCACATGTAGCTAACATTTGCAGTTCTGAGTCTTATATCAGTTCTACATTCTAAGGAAATGTAGTCACTAAATGAAAGAGATGAGAAAAATAGTATTTTTCATTATTAGCACATGCAAACCAAAGGAATAGAAGTCATATTATGACAAAGATTATAAACAGTACTTGATGATAATGGTCAAGAAGGGGTTTGCAAACCCCTACTTTAAGAGAAATGACAACAAAATAGTGTTATTAGTCAACCTATGTGAACAATTTATATTCTGATACCAAACACGTATCTTAATATCAGCACTATTTTATTCAGGTATGAGTGCTTCATTTGGGCATGGCACGGTATCAGAAACTATGAACTAGCAGGGCAAAAAGAAGTTCTGGCAAAATCAAATAACCAGAGTTCTTTGTATCTAGCATACCATCAACTCACCCCATATGGTTAAAAAAAAGAATGTATTTGGAAAGAGCAATCGAAATACTAAGATAAGTGTGAGATATATAGTTTTGAGGATAAAATATAGTGATCAAGCTTTTCCCTTTTATTTACAAAATATGGAACAGAGTATGTAGGAAATATATACTGAGGGCAACCCCCTTCGGGTCCCCTCCCACTGTGGAAGCTTTTCTATCCTCTCAATAAATCTTGCTTTCTCAAAAAAAAAAAGAAAAATACACTAAAATGTCTATTCAGAGACTTACTTCATTGCTGTTGATAGTAAATCACAATTTTTATTAGTAGTAGCCTGCATGAAACTTTCTTCTCCAGATAGATGAATAGATAGATAGATAGATAGACAGATGCATACATGCATTTGTAGTATATGTATATACACACACAGAGAAAAAATATATTTGTGTGGTATGTATATGAGTGTGCGCAAATTCAAACTGGGTTTTACTGTACCCCAAAATATATTAAGGATCATTTTTTCTTTGCTTTTTTTTTTTTAGAGACAGGGTCTTGTTCTGTCATCAGGCTGGAGTGTACAGTGGTGCCATCAGAGCTCGCTGCTCAAGTGATCCTCCCACCTGAGCCTCTTGAGTAGCTGGGATACAGCTAAGTGCCATTTTTTTTTTTTTGTAGAAAAGGGGGTCTCACCATGTTTCCCAGGCTGGTCTCACAGTCTCAAACTCCTAGCCTTAAGTGATCTTCCTGTCTTGGACTCCCAAAGAGTTAGGTTGAAAGGTGTGAACCACCATGCCCAGTCATATTTACAATCTTGAATTCTACTTTATAAATGAAGAGTGGTGCTCGGTTGACATAAAGAGTTAAACATTTGGTTTTAAACTAGATGATAGATAGGTAGATAGATAGATAGATGGATGGATAGATGATAGATAGTTGATAGGTGGATGGATAGATGATGGATGATTAGATAGATAGATAGATAGATAGATAGATAGATAGATAGATAGATAGATAGAGATCGAAGCTGTCTTGAGAACTTACTAATATTTATTTCCTGGGCTATTATTATAAGAGTATATTATGTTTTTTAGAATGTACCATAACTAACACCTGAAAATCTAAGACTTAAAAAAAATCTTCAATGGTATAATTAGGGCTTATTTCCTTTTATTTATCTTATTTCCTTCTATGTGGTGCACATGTGTCATCCCATAACACAACAAATTTTCAACCTGGTATTTACAAGAGAGGTGACATTACTTACCCTTTGGTCTTCCTTGGCTAACTTTTCAGCAAATACAGTTACATGTAATCCCTAAGATAGTTTTCCCTTTTCATTTTGTCATAGTACACAAATTTAAGTTATATTTTACCATTAACTTAATGGTAAAATATAACTTACAATTCCCTGTAAGAATTTACAATAAAACACAAGAGGTGTTTTCTCCAGAAAAGCCTTAAGTCAATAAACCACTTTAGGTGCATGCAGGACCTCACCATCTCTGGCTAGTTTATGATTACTGAGTCTTTGTTCAACTCTGTGAAAGTGGACTTGTATCAGGGCAGGGATTGCTATGAACTGTTTCTGTCGGTGATACTCCAGCAAATCAGGAGTTCACATTAAGTTGTGTTGGTCCAGGAGAATAATTCAGATATTGGGAGTCAAGCAGCTGCCAACCTGAATACCTAGGACATCCACTGTAGTTGAATCCTCCGATATACCCCCTTGTGAATCATATTAACCCCACATCAAAGTCACCTTCCCTGGTTTGAAGCTGTACATTTGTGGCTGGGCTGGGACTGAATATGCCTCTGGGGATGCACACAAACCAGCTGCTAATTAATCAGGCACTGTCTTGACTATCTGACCACTGAAAACCCCAGAGAGAGAGAGAGAGAAAAAAAAATACAGTTTTCCCATGACACTACAGCATGAAGAATTTTAAATAGATATTGCAAAGTAGTAGAACGGTATAAACTCCTTCCACTCAAAAGGATGAAACTTATTACAGACATAGACCAGTTCAGATTACTCTGAGAACAACTGCAGTAAAGTATTTCAGGTAATGCATGCTCTTATGTATCCACTGAAATCCCAAGGTAGCCAACTGATTGTAAGCGCCCTTGATGGAGATAAAATAAATATATAAATATGTACATCAGGCAAAGGTGGGGGAAGGTGAAGAGAAAGATGTATCATGAAAATATGGAGAACAAGTCTCAACTCTGCAGGAAGGCCAGTTCAGCAACTAGGGGGTGAGGAAGGTGTAATATACATTTGGCCAATTCTATGGCCTCAAATTTCTTATTTCCAAGTATCAGTGTGAATCTTAAGGCTACAATGAGGCAATGTATGTTGTAAGAAGGATGAATGAACAGAGAAAAAAAATTTAATTCTTCACAACCACTCCTCAATCTAACATTGGGTAAAAAATGGCAAATGTTGACAGGAAATATATCCTGCATATATGATGTCATAAACATCATCACTGGTGGTCATCTATCATCTGAAGGTTGCTCTGACTTTGAAGAATCCTTGCATTGGAAATTGGAAATATATGGTAAAATTAATTTCCCTTCTGTGTCACTATAGTTCTAACTATGTGAGTCACTCTCTGGGTGGAAAAAAAAAGAAAGAAAAGTAGGGCTCCTACATGATTTGCTTTCTTTTGTTTTAGAATTCTAAAATGTAAATCTCTTGGAAGTCTCACCTTAAAACAGGTGATTACTGAAAAATGTCTTCAAAATGTAACATAATTTGCAACCTATACTATGCATTTGTGAAAACAAAAGCTGAGATAAATCACAACATTTTATTTCCAGGCAAGTGTCATACTACTATGTGGAAAAACATACACACTTTAAATATGCATATATGGCTGTGTTTTGTACATTTTCAAATGCTTCTAAATATATTTATTTAAAAATTTAACATTTTGCATTGCCACTCAAGTGTTAAAATATTAAAAACTTATAAAAGACAAAAAGTAATCCAAAAATAAAGAGAAAGACTAATATCCAAGTAAAATATTATAATAAAAGCTGACAAGAGGTGTGGATGAAATAATGGAATACATTTTTTTAAAAAGTCAGATGTCTATATAGCACTAGATCTAAAAGAGCTTATGAAGTTGCTATTATCAATAGAATGGAATGACATGGTCTTTGATATACAAATGTTAGACCTAGAAAGGACTTTGAATATCTGGGGTGCCCCTTCAGCCTTTGTGAACATTTTATATCATTACATCCATTTTATAGATGAAGGAACATGATCCAGAGTTTATTGAGTTGCCAAATTCTCCAAGAGCATAGTGTGGTAAAGTTCGAGCCAGAAGCCAGATCTCTTTCTCTAACAAACTTAATAAATGCAGTTAATATTATTAGCTATTATGAAATTGGCTTACAAAAGATTAATATGGAAGCCTGGAAATCAAGCAGCATTCAGAAAATATAGTATTTAAATATAGGATTATCGGTGTTTGAAAAAGACATATATGAGACTGTAATAAGAAAGAGAAATTTCAGAGTTGTATGTGTTTTAGTTGTGTCTGTTTATTACCACAAACACAGAGGTTATTCTTTTCAGAATCATCAGCATCTGTATATGTCTATCTTTTACTTTATTTTAGAAAAAAGTTCTGGCAGGGCTCAGTGGCTCAGTCTGTAATGCCAGCACTTTGGAAGGCCAAAGAGAATGGATTGCCTGAGACTGTGGGTTCGAGACCAGCCCGGGTGACTTGGTGAGACCTCATCTCTACAATAAAACAAAAAAGTAGCCAGGCATGGTAGCGCACCTGCAGTTCTGGCTACTAGGATGGCTGATGTGGAAGGATCACCAGAGCCCAGCAGGTCGATGCTAGGGTGGCCATGAGTGTGCCACTGCACTCCTGACTGGGCAACAGAATAAGACTCAAAAAAAAAATCAAAAGAAAGAAAGAAAGAGTTCTTTATTTTAGAAGAAAGATTTAATATAATCTATAAGGTAATGAGATAGAAAGAGGGAACTAAGAGTAGATTTATAAAGTGATGTCAGAAATAAGGAGGGGAAACAAGAATAGAGAATACATGCATGCCAAAAAATCCTCTTATATATTCTCTTATGGATGAATCACAGCATTAGTTCTAGTCTATTTAACTACAATATAAGAAAGCAAACCTAGTTGGGAGCATATGTTACAGTGTCCTCAAGATAAAATAATACAAGAGAAGTTTAGCCATTCTCATATTAATATCCCCCAAGTGTCTCCACGATGAAGTAACATAACAAATAACTTTCTTGACAACATCCTAGGAGTCGGTAAAATAATGAATTTCATAAACTATTTTCTGTTATCAAACTTCAGTATAAACTGAAGAAGATATCACTCCAAAGTATCAAGTGAAAGAAGTTCAAAAGATAGAAGCTTCTTCACTGCAAGCCACAATAAGAAACAGATTTTACTCTCTCTCTATATATATTTTAATACATATATATATATATATCCATGTGTGTGTGTGTGCATAGAGAAAGAGAGAGAGAGAGAGAGAGAGAGAGAGAGAGAGAGAGAGGAACTAAACTTTTATGAAATAATGCTTCTCTTACTACATGCCATGCATTCTGATATTTCAATCCTGTGTTTAAAATGCTGATCTCAACCCACTCAATTGATTTTTCAAATGACAAAATCAATTTTTTCCTTGTAGGTGAGATTTTTCCTTGTCGGTGAGACTAGTAATGAGGCTAGGGTCTCTAAAGTTGTTGAGCCAAGAAGTTCCCAGGATTCCTTAGAGGAATGAGGCAGAAAGGAAAGGTGGTTGTGGCCATAATTAACATCACTAGTGCAGATTGTTGGATACCTGATAGGAAAGAAATGAGATGGGCAAAAGTGCTTGATTCTTTACAGAAGCGAAGACTTTAATAGGGTTGACAATCAGAGTTTCATGTGTTGCCCTGATTTAACCAATTTTAAAACATCTCAAAGTTTAACATCACTATTAGGAAGTCGATTTACAATTTTCTTCCAGTATTTACATCAAACATTTTTTAGAACTTGAGACAATGAGAGAAGAGATGAAGAAAAGGGTAAGATGGGGGAAAACAGACTATTAGAGTCACAGAGAAGGGGAAAGGAAGAAAGAGAGATGGAGAATATAAAAGATTGATTAAAAACTCCTATATTGGCAACTCTTCCATTTTGATTTTGATTCTCTGGAATGACCAGAATAGAAATATTTAGCATCATTCAAAGCCACCAGATCCAATAAATACTGAGTTATATAGGATAAACTAACTGCTTCTTATGTGGAAGCTATTCAAACTCATCCAGAATTACATATAATATACATTCTATGGAAGTACAGATATTAAGGATTAATTCGCACCATGATACGCACACATATTATGTGGTACAGTGCAGCACTCAACAGTAAGTTTCACTTCATTGATTCCCTTCGGGTTTAATATCATCACTGGGATGCAGACACAGATAATTTAAAACTTTTACTGGTTTTTGAACTATTATTAAATGTTTTGCTCCATAAAACTAAAACAATTCATAAGTTTATAGAATAAAAAGGGAACATCTCCTCTAACAGTAATAACAATGGTTAGTTTTCTGTGTAACTTTCCAGATCTTTTTTCTGAGCATTTACACACATGCACCACATCCACATTAATATATCATAGAGCAAAAAATATGTATAGCAAATAACTTGTCTTGTCTCTTAGCAACGTGTCTTGGACATCTTTCCATGTCTAAACATATGTCTCTACCCTATTGTAATGTACAGCTATATCATAGTTGATCCCCTCTCTAATTGTTTTGTGATTGCAAATAAAAACTCTATATGCACTACAATAAGTTGATTCTAAAAAGTCAAATGACTGGAAAAGTTTTATGTTTAGCATGTTTAAGTGAAATCTTGGTCCCCAAAATGTTTCTAATAGTATATCAGAGTGCCTAGTACCCCATACCATCACCAACACTGGGTAATAGTAATCTTTTAAAATGTTTTACCAATCCTCAGGGTAAATAAAGGTATCTCATATTACTTTTTTCTAGATAACGTATTAACTTAAGCATATGTCATATATTTATTAGCCATTTCAATTTCTTCTGCTATTAACTGTGTTTTTGTCCATGTTTATATTGAGTCTTGTGATTTGTAGGAACTTCTTATATTTTATATATTTATAGTATATATTTACATATTTATCCACCATCTAATATATGCATTACATAGATTATCTGGTAGTTTACAACATGTCAAATTTGTAACCTTTTATGGCTTCTGAAGTGTATATTTTTATGATAGCAGTTTTTAAAAAACAGATGACAGATGAGCACACAGAGACACAGAGGCTCCAAATGAGCTGTCCATGGTCACAGAGATATAGAATGGTGATTCAGGGGTCTGACTTGAGTTGGCTTTAGTTCCTCTGGCTAGAGCTCAAAGTACAGTAACAAAAAAGCCATATGATATTTCTGGCAGGCTTCATCTTAGTGTTCTTAAATATATTACACACATGCCACACTCACATGTATACACACACTCTTTAAAAATTCTCCTTTTACTCTTATACCTCAAAGGCTACTTTCAACAGACCATTTTGACTTCCAATGAAGTGAAATTGAGCCTAAAATCAACTTTAATTAAAATCAGCTCAGAAAACCTGATACTGGATTGCCAGTGCTATGAGGAGATTTACAGAGTTTTAACTAGTATATAAAACTTCCAGTCCCATTTGGAAAAAAGCTTTTGAAATCCCTCTGGTTTCATATTAGCTTCACCTTTAAAAGAATCTTTACTTAATAATATGCATGATCATATCATCAGTATGGTTAAGTTTATTCATCAGTAAATAATCTATCACCAAACTTGGACTTCAGGACCAGCAATTCCATTATTTTCATCACATCAAATCTATTCCTTATCTGTCTACTCCTTCTCTCAATAAATAAACTATGCTAAACCACCATCTATATGCCATTATCTGGCTATTGCTAACACATGGCTAATTTAACTATAAATTGTGTATTAAAATGAAGTCTCACTTAGCAAATGCAAAATTTTATGAAAACACAATCTATTGAATTTTTACAAGGTAAAATAAATCTTAGCAGATGCCAATTTTTTATACCATTTCCCTTGAGAAAAAAAAGTTAAATTAAATATGTGTTGTGTATGTGAAGTATCAAAGAGTCCCACATGACAATTTCACAACTTAAAATCATTAAGACAAATAGATTTATAAAGATCTGTTTATCAGAAACTAGCATAAAAACAAAAACTCATATATGGATTTTTTGATAAAAAATGAATGGAATTAAAGGATATTTCCCCATTTACCTTACCATTAATCACAAGAATTCCTAATAGGATTATATCAACTTTCAACAACTGCAGGCTTTTTCCATTAAGATTGCTACCTATATATGAACAGCCAATAGATACGTGAAAAAGTGCTCAGCCTCACTAATCATCAAAGAAATGCAAATTAAAAAGCACACTGAGACACCACCTAACTCCAGTCAGGACGGCCATCATCAATAACTCAAAAAACAACAAATGCTGGAGAGGACATGGGGAAAAGTAAACACTTTTATATTGTTGATGGGAATGTCAACTAATACAACCTCTGTGGAAAACAGTGTGGTGATTTCTAAAAAATCTGAAAATCGACCTTCCATACGACCCAGCAATCCCCCCTTCTGGGAATATACCCGAAGGAACTCAAGTCACTCTATAATAAAGATACCTACCTGCACAGGCAGGTTTATTGCAGCTTTATTCACAATAGCAAAAACATGGAACCAACTGTGCTGTCCATCGAAAGTGGACTGGATAAAGAAAAAGTGGTATATTTACATGATGGAATATTATGAAGCCATAAAGAAAAACAAAATTATGAACTTTGCAGCAACCTGGATGGAATTCGAATATATAATACTCAGTGATTTATCACAGAAACAAAGATCTGAGTATCACATGTACTTACTCATAAGTGGACCCTGAACATTTATCATAGTACTATAAGAAAAGGATCTCAGTATTGGGATACTGCCGGTGGGTGGGGTGCATAACATCAGTAAGGGTATCCATCTTACCTGTATGATGACCATGTATATAACTAACCCTCACTTGTATCCCACGTTTTTTAAATAGAATAATAATTTTTTTAAAAAAGAGAAAAAGATTGCTGCCTAAACTTTTAGCATAGGGTACCAAAAACAATCTTTGCACTACATTATTTAAAGTAGAAATTTCAAAATTATTACTTTAATTAAATTTTTACTGAATAATACCATTTAGGACTTGAGCAGTAATAGAGTTTATAAAACTACTACATATATATGTGAGCATACATTTATACATATCACTTCAACATATTTAAAGAAAATACAGTGGAACTATCCATGTGAGTATTGGGAAATTTTCCTACTAGTTGGGTACACATATTCTTGTTTGACGCTACTTGCCATAGTCTATAGAAACATAGACTTTGTCCTCCTTTGCATAACCCTTCCACTGATGTTTGAAGCACGCAAAATACTCAAATTTCCAGCATACTCCTCAGTGTTCAGTTAGTAGAAAGACAGGGCAATATTCCTTAATCCACATAAAGATGCAAATGATAGTTTATGAGAATGCTTTACCAAAGGTCGCAAGTCTGAGAGACTGAGAATAGCTGTCATCGCCAAACTTGTGGTAGGGAATCTATGTCCATTTTTATTGACTATCTCTCCATTCATTCATTTAACATTTGTTGAGTGTCTACCATGTACCAGAATCTCGTAGGCTCTGAAATTCCAAAGATAAATAAGTTGAAATATATGTCCTTACAAGAGCTCACAATTTATCAGAAGAAACAGACAAAGGCATGGATGGAGTGGGGGAGCTGCCAGTAGGTACACAGAGCTAGAAGGAGATGCTTCAGAAGGGCAGAGATAACTGATCACGTTCCCTGGACTAAAACCCTGCTCAGCTCAGAGCTGGAACCCAGCTCAATAAGCAATAAGTATTTGTTGAGTGGACACACGGATTGATCGATAGAGGCTTAACTTTTATCTTGGAGGAAGAATGTAATAATTGATAGACACAGATTTTTAAAAATTTGTCTGACAAATAGGGCTAAACAACTAGGCTAAAGCACAAAAGCATGGGCACGTGTTTTATTCAGGTCTTTTCAAATAGCACTTGTTCAGAAATGTGAGAGGAGAGTGTACTGAAGATGAGACTGAAGAAGTAAAAAGAACACTATATTGAATTTTGACTTTCTGTTGTAGGAAATGGATTTTGTACTCAGCACAGTGTTCTTTCAATACACACCAAGTTCTCAATAACTGTTGAATAAACTGACTGAGTGATTTTTCTCACAATAGATAAGAAAATGCTGACTTGTGAAATTTTATACACAATTTATATACAAGTCACAATCACACACAATTGTTAGTAGTGTACAGTATTGAAACCAGTATAAAATTCCCTTGTTCATCAAGTGTTAACTTTATGTTCACTTTTTAAGAAATAATGGAGTTATAATAAGATAATAGTAAGGTTAGCAGCAATGATATTTATATCAGCAATGATGCATTGCATGAATTTAGCCCTCTGTTTTCAAAGTCCATTCACAGTTGTCTTATTTGGTTATTCATTGAATTAGCGTTCACAGGGTAATTGGAGATATAAGACACACATATTAAAACTACCCCAGAAATTAAAGCATAACAGCTTTTGGTTAGAATCAAAATAGATGTCACAGACAAGGAAGAAATAATTGATCAGGTTTTACAGGCAAAGTGTGACCATATTATGGGAATCATTTCTTTAATTCTCATGGCTTCATCAAGTGAGATCCTTGAAAATATTTGAAAGATGGGATTCAAAGACTCTCTCCCACGTTTGCCACCACATGGGTTAAAGGGCTTTGACATTTAATATATTATTTTATATGACTACAATATCCATCCATTAATTTTCCTCTATCTAGCTGTAAGTTCCTTACTGTCTGATTCTATCACATTTTGCATCTACAGTGCTTCAAGCATATAGAGGCAATTTATAGATGAGTGGGGCATCATAAATCCAATTCAGTGGGGGATGGGATGGAATAGGACAGGATGGGATGGAACGGGACGGGATAGGACTGAATGGGATAGGGTGGAATGGAATAGAACGGATGAACAGGATGAAGTGGGATGGGGTGGGATGGGATGGGATGGGATGGGATGGGATAGGTATAGCAAGGCTAGGCTAGGTTAGGCTGAAATAGACTAGAAAATATGAGTGCATTACATATGATTAGAGTATATAAAGAATTTTGCTCCAATTATATCTATGTATACAAATAATCACAACTTAAGATTATTTTATCACTGTAGGCTGTGGTCCACAGTTGGAGAAACACTAGTTTCAGAGAATAAGTTCAAGATTTAAATTCAGACTGCATCAATTTCCAAGCTCTGACATTTTTGGTTTTGTGGGCTTTGGCAAACTAATCTCTCAGAAGCTTCAAATTTGTTTATGTAAAACAAGGATGATATTCTCTACCTTATAAAATTGCTATAAATTTCAAAATTTACATAACTAATGTATGAAGTGTCTATAAGACTTTCTGACAAGTGGTATTTATAAATTATTAATTTTGTAGTCCCTTAGGAAATGTTAGTTGAATATAACTAAAATGAATTGTTTAGCATTTTAATTAGATGCCAAAAAAATAATTTAAAGAAGAATCTAGTCCTGAGAAGAGTTTATGTTCTACGCCTGCTCTCAGACTCAACTGAAGTATATCTAAATAGTATAGAAATCCATGATTCAATTCAAAGAAATTTTAAATTTCTGCCTCTCCGAGTTTACATTTTATGATCTGCATTCATTCCTGAATGGCTTATAACAACATAAGAAAGTTTTTATCACAGACATGTAATCTATATTTCCCATTGTTTTTTATTGCAAACATTACAGGGTAAAGCCAAGTTTAAAACATACACACATACACACACACTGTCACACTTCCACTGGACGTCTGCAATGAGGCCATTAAATGAAGCCCCAGCAAGCAGTAGAAAGTCAACTTTTTTATATAAACAAGTAGATGGGTAACACATTTGTAACCAAAGAGAAATAAAAATGCTACATTCTTGAGACATGAGAATTTGGAGGAATGAAGAAAGATGACACTGGGAGGCATAAAATAAAGGAAAGAGTAAAACCAAAAAGTAGACAAATTAATTCTTATTCATTTATTATTTCATTCATTTAATCAGTATGAAGTATGTATTGAGTTTTTACTCTTGTCATGATGGGCATTTTTCTAGACATTAGAGATACAGCAGTTTCAAAGTCAAGTTTCTGCCTCTGTGAACTTTATGCCCTAATGGGGGAAGGAGATGGGCAGCAAACAACTAAATGAATATACATGCCTTGCTGGTTAGTGATAAGTTGGCAGAGAAAGCAAGGTAAGGGAAAGGGAGGGTACAGTGGAGTGGAGCAGTATTATTTTTTACAGGATGATCAAGGAAACCTCTCTGAGAAGGTGGCAATTGAGCATAGACCCAAAGATGTGAGACAGAGAGCTGTACAGATACCCAGGAGATGAACTCCCTAAGAACTGGGCAAAGCAAGTTCAAAGGCAAGGAACTGGGGGTGTGTAGGCATGCTGACAGTTCAGCAAATCAGAGAGTGGGAAGCCACAGCTTCTTGGGGGACCTGGGAAGCATTGTTACTTTTACTCTGAGGTACTAGAAGTTTCTGAGCAGAGGAGAGATATGATATGACTTAGAAAAGTTCACTCAGGCTGCTTGGTTTGAATAAGTTAGGGCTTCAACTCTCCTCATCCTTGTCAGAACTTGTCCTTTGAATTTTTTGAGAACAGCCATCTTTACAGTGTGAGGTGATAATTCATTGTGGTTTTGATTTGCATTTCCCAGGTGACTAGTGACACTGAGCATCTTTTCGTAAACCTGTTGGTCATTTGTATATTGTCCTTGGAGAAATGTGTATTCAAGGATTTAGCCTACTTTTTAATTGTGTTACTAATTTTTTTATTGTTGATTTGTAAGAATGTCTCATCATATATTTTGGAAATTAAGCCAATAACAGATATGTGGCTTGCCGATATTTTCTTCCATTTTGTAGGTAGCTTTTTCACTCTAGTGATTGCTTTCTTTGCTGTACAGAAGTTTTTAGTTTGTTTCACACAGTTGGTGGAAATGCAACATGGTGCATGGTGCAACCACTATGGAAAACAGAATGGAGATTCCTCAAAAAAATTAAAAATAAAACTACCATATAATCTGGCTATCTTACTTCTGAGTATTTATCCAAAAAATTAAAAACCTGGGATGAGCACATTATCCAAAAAATTAAAAACCTAGGATGGGATCTGTAATCCCAGCACTTTGGGAGGTTAAGTTGGGTGAGTTTTGTGAGGATAGGAGTTCAAAACTAGACTGGGCAACATAGTGAGACCACATCTCTACAAGAAAAAAGAAAAAAATAGTAGGGCATGCTGGTGTACACCCACAGTCCCACCTCCTCAGAAGACCGAGGTGGAAGGATCAGTTGACTCTAGGAGTTTGAGGCTTCAGTGAGCTATGATCATGCCACTACACTCCAGCCTGGGTGACAGAGCAAGACCCTGTCTAAAAAGCTAAACAAAACAAAACTCCAGCCATATGCAACAACATAGATAAACCTTGAGGGCATTATGCTAAGTAAAATAAACATAACCATGTCACAGAAGGACAAATACTATATTGTTCCATTTCCATAGGATATCTAAAATAGTCAAACTCATTGAAACAAAAGATAGAGTCTTCTGGCAAGATGGCAACGGGGTAACCTGGTCTATGAAACCCGCTGCAAAGGAGAATGCAGAGGATCTCTGGCTCTCTCCCTGGGGGCTGCAGATCCCAACGTCGGCAGCCTGCTCTTTACACGGAGCTCGGCCATGGCCACCGCTGGAGCATTTTGGCGGTCTGGACAGCCACTGCAGCCGCTGCAGACACAGCAGCCGCCACACTGCTGTGGCCTCCATGGTGGCCATAGAGCATCGCGCCACCCATGCCTGAGGCGATCCATGACTTCAGTCCTTGAAGCTCCTGCAGGCAAGACCTGCTGGGATCACTGCCACCTCTGCTGCCACCATGACATCCTGACAGCCATGGGTCTCCTCCCGTGTGCCCTGAAGCAGGCTCCCATCTCCAGCCTCTGCTGGACTCCTGTCCAGCTACACCCCCTCTGGGGCGAGCAGCTGAGATAGCAACACCTGCTGGCGATTCAAAGTAACAACACCAAAACAGGAGAAACAAGCTTGAAAAACAGACACAGGCCAGATTTGAGTGGTGAACTGAGGGTGATCTGAACTGTCCTTCACAGCAGGCCAGGGGCAACTGACCCTAACTGCGAACTAATTTACCAGCTTGAAAAGACAGCTAGAAATCAGAGCTGAAAGGACATTGGACTTAAACGAAGAGTCTCAGAGTGTGCTTGATTGGTTCTGTTAGTTTAATGACTTAATTCTATTCCTACTGCTTTGTTCCTTTTTTTTTCTTTTTTTTTTCTTTTCCTCTTCCTTTTCTTCTCTTTTCTCCTCTCTGTAAACCATATCTTTGTATAGAGGAACAGCACACCAATAAGGCGGTTGGTTAGCTTGTATGTTAGCATCATTGTATGCTTTATTTTTTTTGTATGGGAGTTGGTTAGTCTGTAGCCGTAGTCTATTATTTTTATCTGTTTCAGTTTAAGTCTCTCTCTCCATTTGTTGGTACACTTGTCTGTTTCCCCCCTTACTCCTCTCTCTCTCCACCCCCCACTTCCCCCAACTGTCTGCTCCATTCTCTTCCCTCTGCTAACCACATTTTATTTCAGGGAGTAAACCTACAGCCCCACGGCATGGACAGATTCCAAGGCAGTGGGAAGTGGGTTTCAGATTATCCATACACCTGTCAGCAAATACAAGGACCTACAGATAGATTTTGAATCACAGCTCCCCCCTTAAGTAAATCTCAAGACTGCAAAAAGGACCACTCCCAACCAACAGTGCAACTCCAGAAATGAACAAAGTAAGAGGACATATATAAAGAAGAATAGGAGATTGAACAAACAGACGTAAAAGTAATCCCTCTACCCCTGAATAACAGAATTAAATAAGACGGTGACATGGAGGGAAGAAAAAGTTAGGGAGGGGGAAAAAACCGCACAAATGAAGAAAAACCAAAAGAAGAATATAGGTCTCACACAGACCCCTGGGAGATTATGAAACAGATTCCCACACAGATTCTGAAACACAAACAATGAAGAGCCCCCAGAATGATTGGTCACATGCAACAAACCCAGACATCAAGACATTAATAGAGAGAATTTTAAAAATTGAGGAGAGACAAGAGGAAAATAGGAAGGAGCTGTTGTCAGAAATAACAGCAGTAAAGAATACTGTGATGGAAACAAATGACAAACTAATAAGCATGGAAAGTAAATTAGCCAAGCAGAAGAAAGAATCTTAGAGCTCAAAGACCAAAACACAGAACTAACCCAAACTGTCAAAAGCATAGAAAAGAAGCTCAAAAAGACAGAACAAAACCTTCAAGAGATGAATGACCACTTCAAGAGACTGAACCTAAGAGTAATTGACTTACTGAGGCAGAGAGAGAAACAGAGGCCACACTGGAACAAACATTTCATGAAATCATTAAGAAAACTTCCCTCATCTCATCAAGGATGAAAAAATTCAAACACAAGAGATTCAGAGAACCCCTGCAAGACAACAAATGAGAAGACCAACTCCCAGACGTATAATAATTTGCCTAAACAAAGTAGGTATAAAAGAAAAAATCCTAAAGGCTGCAAGAGAAAAAGGTCAGACTACGTACCAGGGAAGACCAATTAGAATAGCAGCAGATTTATCTACAGAAACCCTCCAGGCTAGGAGAACTTGGAGTTCTATTTTCAAAGTTCTAAAAGATAAACAATTTCAACTGAGAATAACCTACCCAGCCAAGCTAAGCTTCATCAGTGAGGGAGAATTGAAATCTTTCCCAGCTATCCAATCCCTAAGAACCTACGATGCCACAAGACCACCTCTATAAGAAACACTTAAGAAAGTATTGAACACAGAAGAAAAGGAAAAAAGAACAACAATGCTCTTCAAAGAGTACAGGCAAAAGATTAAAAACACACATGATCCAACTCTAAAACCAAAAGAAAGACAACACACAAACAGGAAGAACAACAGCTCTGTAAGAACATTATGATAGGGATCAACTCTCACATTTCAATAATTAGTATGAATGTGAATGGACTAAATGCACCACTGAAAAGACATAGAAAGGCAAAATGGATAAAATATCACCAGGCAACAATTTATTGCCTTCAAGGGACTCACCTCACTAGAAAGGACACTCAAAGTAAGAGGATGGGAAACAAATTTTCAGGCGAATGGAACACAAAAGAAAGACAGAGTCGTGATCTTAATCTCAGACAAAATACCCTTTAAGCTATCAAAAATTAGAAAAGATACAGAAGGCCACTACATAATGATAAAAGGTTCAATCCATCAACAAGAAATATCTATCCTAAACATATATGCACCAAACATAGGAGCACCAACTTTCATAAAGCAGCTCCTAGCTAAACTAAAAAAAGATATTGACTCCAATACCATCATAGCTGGGGATTTTAATACCCCACTCACAACCCTACACAGATCATCAGGACAAAAATCACCAATGGGATTTGAAACCTCAATGTGACTCTTGATCAAATGGACTTAATTGATACCTACAGAACCCTCCATCCATAGACCACAGAATACACTTTCTACTCATCACCACATGGAATGTACTCTAAGATCGACCACATACTTGGCCATAAATCAAGCATAAGCAAATTTAAAAGGACTGAAATTTTATCATGCACATTCTCGGACCACAGTGGAATAAAAATAATCATTAATACCAACAAGGTCCCCCAAAACCCACAAAGACATGGACACTAAACAGCATGATGCTAAACAACTCCTGGGTCAATGATGAAATCAAAACAGAGATTAAAAGATACCTGGAAACAAATGAAAATGAAGAAACATCTTACCAAAATCTCTGGGATGCCATGAAAGCTGTAGTAAGAGGGGAATTTATATCCCTACAAATGCACATGAAAAAAAATGGAAGGATCACAACTTAACAGCCCAAGAAACCACCTAAAAAAGCTGGAAAAGCAAGACCACAAAAACCTTAATTTCAGCAGAAGAATCCAGATCACCAAAATAAAAGCCCAAATCCAGGACATAGAAGACTAAAAGATAATACAAAAAAATCGATGAAACAAAAAGCTGGTTCTTCGAAAAGATAAACAAGACCGATGGTCCCCTAGCTAGACTGACCAAGAAAAAGAGAGAAAAGGCCCAAATAAACACAATCAGAAACACAAAAGATGAAGTCATATCTGATCCTGAAGAAATACAAAAGATCATTAGAGACTACTATGTATACTTGTATGGAAACAAACTTGAAAACCTTTCGGAAATGGAGGACTTTCCGTCATCACACAACCTGACTAGGTTGAACAAGAAGAAATTGAGACCCTAAATAGACCAATAACAATCAAGGAAATTGACTACTAATAAGAAAACTACCTACAAAAAAAAGTCCTGGACCAGATGGCTTTCCAGTAGAATTCTACAAGACATTTAAGGAGGAGCTGATTCCAATCCTACTGAAGGAATTTCAGGTGATTGAAAAAGATGTAACTCTCCCCAAACCATTTTACAAAGTTAACATCACATTGTTACGCAAGCCAGGTAAAGACTCAACAAAGAAAGAGAACTATAGGCCAATATCTTTGATGAACATAGATGCTAAAATTCTCAACAAGATCCTAGTGAACTGGATTCAATAACACATCTCAAAAATCATCCATCATGAGCAAGTGGGCTTCATCCCTGGGATTCAAGACTGGTTCAACATTCGTAAAACCATAAATGTAATTAAATACATCAACAGATGTCAAAACAAAAACCACATGATTATATCATTAGATGCAGAAAAAGCTTTTGATAAAATCCAGCATCCCTTCTTGATAAAAACCCTCGAACAGCTAGGCATACAGGGAACATACCTCAAAGTAGTAAAAGCAATCTATGAGAAACCCACAGCCAGCATACTCCTAAACCGACAAAAACTGGAACCATTTCCCCTGAAAACTGGAACAAGACAAGGATGTCCACTCTCACCTCTCCTGTTCAATATAGTATTGGAAGTCCTGTCTCGAGCAATCAGAGAAGAGAAGGCAGTCAGGGGTATTCAAATAGGAAAAGAGGAAGCCAAGCTATCTCTCTTTGCAGATAACATGATCGTGTACCTTGAAAACCCAAGAGAATCTGTCAAAAACCTCCTTACACTGATAAAGGACTTTGGCAAAGTCTCATGATATAAAATAAATGTGCAAAAGAGAATCGCATTTCCTTACACCAATAATAAACAAACAGAAACCCAAATAAAAAGCACAATTCCATTCACAATAGCCACACAAAAAATGAAATACCTTGGCATCTTCCTAACCAGAAACGTGAAAGACCTTTACAATGAAAACTATGAAACACTGCTCAAAGAAATCTAAGATGACACAAACAAGTGGAAAAATATCCCATGCTAATGGATTGGAAGACATTGTGAAGATGTCCATCTTACCTAAGGCAATCTACAGATTTAATGCAATACCCATCAAATTACCAGCAGCATTCTTTTCAGACCTAGAAAAAACAACACAGAAATTCATATGGAAACGTAAACGACCAAGAATAGCCAGAACAATCCTCAGCAAAAAAAACAAAGCAAGTGGTATCACGTTACCAGACTTCAAACTTTACTATAAAGCTACAATAATAAAAACAGTTTGGTATTGGTACAAGAACAGGCATACAGACCAACTGAATAGAATTGAGATTCCAGAAGCAAAACCTCAATTTCTCAACCAACTCATCTTCAACAAAGCCTCCACCACCTACCACTGGGGAGAGGATAACCTGTTCAGTAAATGGTGCTGGGAAAACTGGCTGACCACATGCAGAAGATTGAAACAGGACCCCTATCTACCCCCATACACAAAAATTAACTCTAAATGAATCAGAGACCTAAATATAAAACCTCAAACCATAAGAACCTTAGAAAATGAAGGACATACCCTCATGGAAATTGGAACTGGCATCCAATTCCTGAACAAAACCCAAAACCCACAGGCCATAAGAGAGAAGATAGACAAGTGGGACCTCATTAAACTGACAAGCTTCTGCACAGCCAAAGAAACCATCAAGAGAGCAGGGAGACAGCCTACAGACTAGGAAAAAGTATTTGCCAACTCCAGGTCTGACAAAGGCTTAACTTCTTGAATCTACAAGGAACTCAAATGTGCTGAAAAGAAAAAAACAAACAATCCCATTATAAAATGGGCAAAAGATATGAACAGACACTTCTCAAAGGAAGACATCTGAGCAGCCAACAGACACATGAAAAAATGTTCAACCTCATTAATCATCAGGGAGATGCAAATCAAAACCACACTGAGATACCACCTAACTCCAGTCAGAATGGCAATTATCAATAACTCAAAAAATAACAGTTGCTAGAGAGGGTGTGGCGAAAAGGGAACACTTCTACACTGTTGGTGGGAGTGCAAACTAGTGTAACCTCTGTGGAAAACAGTATGGCGATTCCTAAAAGCTCTAAATATTGACCTCCCATTTGACCCCGCAATCCCCCTACTGGGAATATACCCTGAAGAACTCAAATCACTCTATAAAAAAGATACCTGCACACGTATGTTTATCGCAGCATTGTTCACAATAGCAAGAACCTGGAAGCAACCATGCTGTCCATCAAAAGAGGACTGGATTAAAAACATGTGGTACATATACACGATGGAATACTATACAGCCATAAAAAAGAACAAAATCATGAATTTCGCAGCAACCTGGATGGAACCAGAGTCTATAATAGTGAGTGATCTCTCACAGAAACAAAGATCTGAGTATCACATGTTCTCAATCATATAGTGGACCTTGAACATCCAACGTAATACTATAAGAAAATGACTGACAGTGGTGGGAAACTATGCGGGGGGAGGGGAAGGGAGATGGGATTAATGGTAGTAAATATCTGTCTGGGGATGGGGAGACACCTCTTATCAACAAGGGTGCCTGAACGAAGTACATTTGTATACCTAACCCTTAACTGTACCCCACAATATCATAATAAAAAATATTGATTAAAAAATATATTTTTTAAAAAGAAACAAAAGATAGGATGGTAGTTGCAGGATCTAGAGAATAGGACTGGAAGTTGTTAGTCAATGAACATAAAATGTCAGTGATGCAAGATGAATGATTTCTAAACATATGCTATACAACATTGTGCCTAGAGATAACAATACTGTATTGTACAATTAAATATTGGTCAAGATGATGGATCTCATGTTGTGTTCTTACCACCATAAAAGAAAATAATTTTTTTAAAGGAAGAAGAAAGTAACTGCGGCCAGGCTGGAAGTGGTAGCACGGGGGGAGATTTAGAACAAACCAAGGAGATCAATAAGAAGGCTAACGCAATCATCCAAGAGGCATGGTGGCAGCCAGAATCAGCAGGGTTATAGCAGAGGTCAAGCAGATCATTTTCGATGATAGATTGGTTGTGAAATGAAACAAGAAAGACAAGTCAAGGAAGGCTACTTGAGTTTAGATATACAAAGGGGGAAATTCTAGAATGAATGAATGAGTTAGTAAGTAAACAGGTAAAGAAATAAAACCAGCAAGTAGACTTAACGTGAAAATGTTTACATTTAGAGAATCAAGAATTAATGACTAAGTTTTTGCTGGCAGCTGGTGAGTGAGTGGCTAGGCAGGGAGCTGCCATGAAAAAAATGTAGCACCAGGCATGAAAAAGCACCTATACTTATTTGTTTGTTTGTTTGTTTGTTTGTTTTTGAGTCAGGTTCTCACTCGGTTGTGCAGGCTGAAGCACGGTGGTACAGTCATGGCTCACCACAGTCTCAAACTCCTGGGCTCAAGTGATCCTTACACCTCAGCCTCCCAGATAGCTGAACTGCAGGTTTGTGGCACCATGCCTGGTTAATTTTTTTAAATATTCTGTAGAGACTAGGTCTTGCTATGTTGTCTGGGCCAGTCTTGAACTCCCAGACTCAAGCAATCCTCCCGCCTCAGCCTACCAAAGTGCAGGGATTCACAGGCATGAGCTTCTGTGCCTAGCCTCTATACTTCTTTAAGAGCTTAACTTACTATAACAGGAATCCAAGAATAGAGAGAACAGAGCATTCCATTTGAAATATTCAGTCAGTCATTAGAGGCAAAGTGTATTAGGATGTTGTCGTGCTTGCAACAATTGGTGGTTACTCTCCAGCTGGTTAATACCAGCCAGGCAATGAAGGTAATTGTACCAAGGATCAAAGAGTTGAGCTCCTACAGAGAAGCAAGTGCCTACGTTGCCAATATTTCATCATTCAGAGCCACTTTCCTTCTTTTCCTAATATGAAAGCTATAAAAAGGGGGAAAAAAGAAAGAAAAAGAAAACAGTCCCTGAAAGTGCTATTGTTAAGACCAAAAACTAATTAGTCATTGCTTCCCAAAGTGTTATGTGAAATGTCACCAGAAATAATGGTCTGCTTTCTCAGATTTTATAGGTTTGCTGAGTCTAGTGTTCTCTGGAATTTCCTGTTTCCCTTGCTAGGGAAGATTGAGTAAACTTTACAAGTCATCTTGAATAACACAAACCTTTCAATAAAGGCAATCATTTGTAGATTCATAAAGTATACAACTGGACTTGAAATAAGGATGAGTGTGGTAAATAAAAGCAATTTCAAGATTGTATATATGAGTGTGACTAAACTTTCTGGTCATTATATGCCTGAGGTAGTCGTTTTCTACTCTTTGAAGATGTTGAATGAGAATTTCACATTTCCTTTCAATGTGTTCATACGTCAGATAAATTATGGTTAAATATAGTAACCCAATACCCTTAATGTATGTAAATGATTTGTGCCAATTCAATTGTAAATTATATGGATATCCCTGAATAAAAGTTGCTATTTAATATTAAGTACCATTGCTATAGTACTTTAGTAAAATATTCAGATTCTCTGTTTCTCACTAAGATTAAAAAACTGTATTGGCATTTGTGTAAATGCTGCCACTTATATGAAAACTCACTTGGCAAACTGGCACTTAGAGAGGAGGAAAAAATGACAAATGACTTTTGCACAGCAGCTGCCTTCAGAGGTTGCTAAGAACAAAAGATAATAAATGTAAACCACTAACATTTCTCTCCTAAAGCTCTTGATGTATGTCAATCAATTCCCTGGAATTTCTCTCTCTGATTTAGTAACATGTGGCTCATAATTATGCCTGATTTATTCAGAAGAAACATTATACCAAAATCAAATGCAAATAATGCGTCTGCATTTCTGCAATTTGTATCCACATATCGCTGTGCTAATGCATGGATGAAGACTATTCCCTGTGGAGAGCCAGCAACCACTCAGTCATGTCCAAAGTGAAAACAAATCTTTTCTACTGTTGTGTCCTCCCAAAGTTGAAAAATATATTCTGCCTTAGTAGAAGGTAAGTTGGACTTGATCACAAGGGGAATAATTTCTGAAGGACAAAACATATCTATACTAAGACAAGATGATCTTCACCTATAGGCACAGATCACATGGATGGTGTTAAAGGGACTTGCAGTTTATTCTAGAAAGAGCCCAAACCTGGCATGAAGCCTGCCAGGGAGAAATTTCCTCTCAATATTTTCTATAAATATAATGTACAATGAGTATTTTGGTCAGCATTAACTCTCCAGAATCACAACCTAATGGCACTTTTTGCTTCCTTCTAAAGCTCTAATAATTTATATAACTGGAGAAGGAAAATCCTTCCCTGGAGCCATGCATAAGACCTCATTAAATGCTAAAATATGTCAAAGACTTCATCTACTCTGATATTTTGAAAACACCAAATTCAATTTAGTTGACAAGCTTCATCAGTGGAAAATCAGAAAGTAGCTCTCTCCCTAACACGTGTCACCTGCCCACTCAGCTGTGAATGGGAAAATGTGTCATGCCACCTTCAGCTCTGTATTTTTCTTTCATGGTGACATGAGTACTTGCTGAATAATCTTAATTCTTATCCAGCTTTCAAAACAGAGTCATTTTCATACATCTCATATGCAAACTGGCAGTTTACAACTAATTCTATAACTACTTGAACAAAATTGTCTGCAGTAATAATTCTGTTAATAATAATTTTTCATTATTCTGAATTTTTAAAATTCAGTACAATCTTGCAAGCTGCCTACAAATTCCTGCCCAATTAATTTTAGAAAAAGCCAAGGTTCAACTTTTTAAATGATATTTTATAACAAGAAAAGAAATGGTCTACAATTCATCTAGATTAAAATTCATAATTAAAAAATTTTAAAAATATCTCCTAGGTAACCCACAAATAATTTTGCCACAAAACACATAATTACTATGCAATTTGAATATATAATAAAAGAATATGCTTAATTAGACAATAATGAAATATATTATCATTGCTATTACTTCTTTTAACTATTAACAGCTAAGGGGGAAAATAGCTCATTAGATAAGCTTGCTGCAAAAGTCGTATAATCACATAATGTCTATAAAAGCAAAATAAAAATAATACTACATTTCCTCCACTTCTGAGGAATGCTATCATTACAAAATAATAAAAGCAAAGAACTCTGAAAAATAGAACCTCTATATAAACACTAAGTATCAGTAAGCATAAAAAATAAAACCTCTAGAATTTATATCTAACTTTTAATTTTTTTCTACTTATTTTGTTATTCTACAACTTAAATAAGGGAAGAATATTATTACTACTCTAGCTACTATCAGATCTTACTAGAATAATCAGATCCAAAACTGAGGAAGGCTGCATTTCCCCCAATTTTTTTTTTTTTTTTTTTGAGTTGGAGTCTCACTCTGTAACCAAAACTGGAGTGCAGTGGTACACTCACAACCACCTCAGCATCGACGTGCTGGGCTCTGGTGACTCTTCTGCCTCAGCCTTCTAAGTAGCCGGAACTACAGGCATGCATTATGATGCCTGGCTAATTTTTTATTTACTGTAGAGTCAAGGTCTCACCAAGTTGCCTGGGCTGGTCTTGAACCCACCGGCTCAGGCAATTCACTGGCCTCAGCCTCCCAAAGTGCTGGGATTACAGGCTGTGCCACTGAACTCGGCCTCCCCAATTTAAAAAAAATAATAATTTTTATATAGGAAATATAATCATTACATTGAAGGAATGCAGGGGAAGGAAAAACCTCTATGTCCCAGTATAGTGCCCCCATCACTGTATTGCAATAATTTTGTTGAATCTTCATACAAACCAGCTGAAATAGGTATAATTATTTATTTTGATATAATGATTTTGATACTATATGTAGCAAAAGGACCTTCATAATTAAGAAGCCTTCCCATTCTATTTAAGAATATATATTTTAAAAGAATTGTTCTTTAATCTCCAAATGTGATGGCCAACAATTCCTTCCCTCTCCGTAAATATGCAAGTGAGAAAAATGACCCATCCCCCAAAATTTTTAAATAACTTTCCCAAAAGCCCACAGCCAGTAAGAGGTAGGATTGGTATTTGAACCTATAGTCATCTGTCCCCAGATTCTTTCCACTACACAATGGTAAATGGGGACATTTTCAAAAATAACTCAGTAGATTAAGTAAATAACAGTAAACAGTCAGAAATTGCCTGACTTGAGGGAGAAGCACAGCTCCTTTTTTGTTAGATCAAAGATCAATAACATGGAATGTCATAACTCTAAATCAAGGAATTAAGTGCATATTGCAATATTAGGAGTCAATGCAAAATTACCGCGTGATATTTATAGACTATATGCATCAAAAGGACCTTCATAATTAAAAAGGCTTCCTATTCTATTTAAGAATATAATCTTTGAAAGGATTGTTCTTTAATCTCTATATTTGATGGCTAACAATTCCTTCCCTCCCTGTAAATGTGCATAATTCCTCCCAACAAAATGTGAAGTCTACTCTCCCTCATTTTGAATCTGGGTTGGCATTGTGACTTGCTTTGTCCCATATAACACAGTTTAAGCGGTACTGTGTCAATTCAGAGCCAAGTCTTTAAACAGATCTTTAAGAGGCCTGGAACCTTCTGCTTTTACACTCTTGAGATCTATTCTTCATGCAAGAAGATTGAGACCATGAATAATAGGAGGTCATGTGGAGAATGACACTGAAGAACAAGAGACCACCCTAAACTTGCCATTTCCAGCCTCCACTACATGCCATGCCAGAAGACAAACCATTCAGCTAAGCAATGTCTGAAACACAGAATCACAAGCCAATAACTGGTTGTGTTTTAATTCACTACATTTTGGAAGTAATTTTTTTACAGACCCATAGAAAATTAAAACAGTGGCTAATTATATTTGTTCTTTTAAGCCACTGCTTTAAGCACCTTGTAACAGTTTACGAATAAAGCCCTCTCCTGTTGGTATATCTAGAACCAAACTAAACTCTCTTAATATTGTCAAAGAAATAAATTAGAATTACTGATTTTCTAAAAGTCTTAAACTATATACATGTTATTTCAAATAGAAAACGTCTGCGGTTACAAATGAAACACAGCAAATACACGCTGAAAATGAACAAAAATTCAAGAATTGTTTGTAAAAGTTTTCAGGCTGCAAATCATAGAAAGTTGTTAAGTTTTAAACATTCATAAAAATAATTAATGTATTTTTGAACTAAAGACAAAAGATACCTGTTCTGAATAAACTATAGTGTTCCAGGTAATTGGATTGTAAAGACAAAAACAAGGATTAATAAAATCCACTAGTTTAAACCTGTTATAATTTTAGTAAAGTGCATCTCAATTACCCAATAGCAGTCTGCTATAAAATAGCTTTTGATAGAAAACTGATGTATTTGTAGGCCAATAGAACCCTTTTCACATTACGCTTTGAGGGCATATGCTGAACTATTGGATTGAAAGTTTTAAGACCTAACCTCATACTCACAGCTGTGGAGAAGCAGTAAAATTATTGACATAAACTTAAGATAGGAAATAAGTCTAGAGAGGGGAAAAAATCTTCAATCCAATCCATTCTGAGGTTAGTGGCAGTTGTGTGTGTGTGTGTGTGTGTGTGTGTGTGTGTGTGTGTGTGTGTGTGTGTGTGTTTAAGCTAATGACACATTGGGCTGTGGCCTGCTGCTACTTCTTTCACTCCCCAAGTCCAAACCCCACAGTGATTCCTTCCTTTCCCATGACCTATTGCCAGACTTCTGCTTTCTTTCCCTACAGGCCTGGCTTCCCCCTCCTTTGAAGATTCTGTTTTATAAAAGCAATGCCTCATTCTTGCCTAACAGAGTGCTCTTTGGAGACCACCACCAGTAGTCCACTGATGGAAACTGGCAGAGTGGAATAGATTCAAATTCCCCTCATGTGTCTAGGCATTTGGGTATAATGTATTTATAATTTGCATATGCATTCTCACCTGCCAATCCTAAGTTTCTTGTTGTTCTTGCTTGGCTAAATGTTGGTTGCCATTGGTTTCTCCTTTCTAGCTCTTTCTCCCTAATGATCACTGTCCCATATTTCCTTTACTAAAATAGTGTAGTATTGAAAAAAGCCACAAGGTGGGAGAAATTGAGGAGAAAGAGTTTACAGACTGTTTTCTCACCATTTTATTGTCCGCTAGAAGACCAATGATAGGAAAAGAAAAAGTCTTTAGTGTACTTGAAGGGAGAATAAGCTAGACTTAAGGCATTACCTTCCAGATGTGAGAATGTATCCTCTTTCTATCATCTGGGAAAATAAATGAAGTAAAAGTAGAATGATACGATCTACATTTAGACACTCCAAGAAAATACAAGGCTATGCAGTTTTTCCTAAAAGTAGATTCCAACAGAGAACGGCATAATGCCAGTCACAGAAAAACACGACCAAGGCATTAAAGATATACCCAGATCAGCAGCCACCAACACCAAGATCCCTTCAGGGATTGGTCCAAGGCTCAACCTCCACAAACAATAACAACCAGCCTTTCAAGATTTAGTGCTGTCCTTACAAGAGACTGTTTTCACTCAGGGCTCTCATTAATCTTGCACATTCACCCTGAGTCTAATCATGTGGTGAGCTAAGGTTAAGAGTCTGTTCTTGGGGAGCTAAATGCTTACTTGTGAGGTAAACTCACTCATCCATGACAAGGAGCTACCAAGAGGGCAGTGAAATAAATAATTTAGGAAATTATGACCTGGAAGTTTTACTTTATGAACGTGTGAATCTGTCTCCCAGTTTCAAAATTACCTCATTTGAGAAAAATTTCCCTCTATCTTTCCAGAAATAAAAAGAATTGTGTTCTTTCTGGTTTTTTCCTCTTTCCTTTTTATTTCCTTCCTTCCTTTTTTCCTTCTTTTATTCCTTCCCTCCCTCCCTTCTCTCTCTTGCTCCCGCTCTCGTTGTTGTGCTCTCTCTCTCAGAGACATTATATTTGCTCATCTTAATGTAAGTTTTGAAACAAAAAATTTTGGAGCAATTGTTTTGAACCTTATCTGTTTTATAAATAACTACTTTTTCCTTGTTACCCTTTTCATTTCTTTTTCTCTTCTCCTTTCTCTTCTTTTTTCCTTTCTTATTCGTTTTTAGTAACCACTTTTAAACTAAATTGTTTTGTAAAGTTACTCTAAACATGAAATAAGTACCTGAAAACACTACAGAATCAATAAGTTAAAACAACAATATATCTTTGGTCACTGAACTGTACAGTTTTACTTTAGAAATACACAATTTGAAGGGTAAAATGTTGGAATGTTGGGGACAGAGTAGATAAGGAGCATTTTGAATGGTAAAAGTTCAGGCAAGTAAAGGCCTAAGTAAAGGTGATATGATGCCTGCCTAGCTATGTCCTCATTATAACTATATCTTTGCATTAGCTGTTACCTCTGCATGGAATGTTCTTCCATCAGATCTTTGCAAAGCAGCCTTTTTTTTACTCAGGTATCAGCTTACACACCACCTCCTTGGAGGGGCCATCCTTGAACGCACAATCTCAAGCAGGCGTCCAGGCACACTTAATTGCTTTGTTTGTTTTACTTTCTTCTGAGCAGCGTCTCTAGCTGATATTTTCTTGTTTGTTTTATTCACCTTTAAGTCTCCCAATTAAAACATGAACTTTGTAAAAACCAAGGATTTTACTTTTCTTCTCACCACTGAGTCCCCATGAATCCACAAGAATCCCTGGCAATAATCAGATATTTAATAAAAATTTGTAGAGTCGGTGAATAAACAAATAAGTGGATGCTTTCTGAAGACTTTACTTACTGTTCAGCATAAATTGTATGAGTCATAAGTATGACAATTATCAAGAAGAAACTAGTGTCACTGATACAAAGCTGTAGCTAAAACAATTTTTTAAAAGGCAGAAACTCTGTTTATTTTTGAGTAACATGCCAAAACCTATAGTTCAAAACCAGAGTGATTTACTAAAATTTTACTACTACAGATGAAGTGACAAACTAAACTTTGATATTGTTTCTCTAGCAATCACGAAAAGTAACACAAGAGAAGTCAGTCATTTCTGCAAACAAAATAACTGCAGAAAGTACCCTATTCCTGGGCATGAAATTCAGACTTCATGTCAACAGTCTAGAAAGATAAATAAATCATCCAGGGTAATCAGATAGTATGCTTGTCTCAAGTGCAGGAAAACTACATTTAGGAAGAGAATGTTTGTTCCTGCCTGGCCTTCCAAACAACCCTAGCAATTTATCTAATCTCAGCAGATTATGAGTTTTGTTTATCTCATAGAGGTCCGTTTCTCTGTCCCAAACGTTTCTATAGAACAACAGAGCTTTCGTTTTTTACAGAATGAGGGCTGTTCTCACGGTACCTGTGCCTGAGGCTGTAATCTGCAGGTGCAGGAATCCAAGATTCATGGGCAGCCATGACTGGAAAGCTGCACCCTACCCAAAGAGCAGGAAACAGGCTACAAGAACTTTTCATAGCAATGGCATATGCTTGTAATTTTTAATGAACCTAGCCAGTGACATATCCTTGCAGCTATTTTCACAAAGAAACCACAACACTTTTATGAAAATGAAAATATTTTAAGATATCTCAGCAAAAGAAAAGATTTATTAAAAAAAAATAGGCCACCGCTCTTCTGGAATGGCTTTTGCCTTTGGTTTTCAACCCTATTCAAAGGTCTACAAAGCTTATGTCAGCAAGAGTATAATTTATCATTCTCCTCTTTAAGTAAAAAGTGCTGTAGAATAACAGGAGCAAGAAATAGTCCATAGAATAGAGTCATTTTTCCTTTTTGGTGATTCTGATTAGTGTTGGAGAGGAACATTGCCAAAATTTGGGAAATGTGAAACCTCATCTTCTTACTTGGAGTCAGTAGATGGAGCACAGTCTTTGCCCGACTCTGGCTTGGGGTCTTAGCTATAGCTTTACATTGGTGGTGACATTGTGAGCAGTTACTTAACTCTGTAAGACTCAGTTTCTTCATTGGTAAAATAATAATAATGATGACCATCTCAAAGAATTGCCATAAGTACTGAGCAATATATTTCTTGGTGTATCAATATTGTCACATATTTATTATTATTAACATTATCATTAGAAAGTCATTTTCTCACTGTCCATATGTTCATAACAAAGGGAACAGGAACCAAGGTGACTTCTGTTTTCTTGTCATAGAATAGAGAGATGTAGTATTAGGAAACTATCAAAATAAGAAAATCAGTTTCCAAATTCTGTTTATAAGTACTAAGAAAGAAATGGAATTTTATATCATGGGCAAGAAAAAAATTAAATTTCATATCATAGAGTAAGAAAGGAAGGACAGATAAAGATGATACAATTTGCTCATTTAGATATGTCTCATTGTCCAAAAGATTCTTTGAATTTTACAGGGCAGAACTCATAGTCCCCAAAATAGTATAATCAAAAAAAAAAAAAAAAAAACAAACATTACTTGCTTTTCTCAATGAAGTTTTAAGGTAATCAATCTTTGAATTAAAATATGTAAAGATATATAGTATTTGAGTATAACCAAACAGTTTTTTCCAGACTATTGGCATACAAAGAGCAAGAAAACAAAAATTTTATGGGGAATCAACATAGGATGGACTTTTTTTAATGTACTTTTGCCAAGCAATGAAAAAAAAAAACCTTTCAATCAATCAACTATTACAATATATTCAATGAAACATGAAATTTTATTGCTAATAATGTAGGGAAAACAGTCAAAAATTAGAAAGTCTTTTAAATTTAATAAATTTAGTTTGGTAAAAAAGTTTCCTACATTTTTTCTTATTTTTTTGTGGCCTGGTAAAATCATCCTTCAAGATAAGTAGTCATACATGGCCATGATTTTGGGAAACACCTACACAACCTATTAGATTGCCTACAATCATTTATTTCATTAATTTATGGAATAAAACTGAACGTGTGGCTATAGTTTTTTATTTGCATGTTTCCCCCATTAAAAAAAACCAAGCAATTATTTATTTTCTGGAAAGATAATTAAATATAAAGATGTATCCAGTAGTCAGAATATTAGGATTTATTCTCCTGAGCTTTACTCTTGAAGGCTGACATTTGATATGCAGTCTCAAAGTCTTCCCATTCAGCTCTGCATCAAGTCAAGGAACTTCTGCCTTTAACTTAGATGGAATAACAAGAACCGAATTTACCCTTCTGCCTAAAATAACTAAAATCCTAAACCAAATAAACTGAAAAGTTGAAACAATGGTTTTAAGATTCTAGACTTGAGGCAACAAAGGATAGTAATCCTGCAAGATGAAAAACAAAGGGGATGAGCCCTACAATCATTTGAGTTTGTTGTCATGACAGCATTTATATGTGATGGCATAGAGGGGGAATGTCCAGGGGTCTAGTGAACTCCCAGATTTGATGAAATAGATCTAAGATTCCAAAAAGAGTAAAGCAGTTAGAGTTACCCCCATTGAGTTACCAGAGAAGGAGGGCTGAACAGAGATGGAACTCTAAAAATCTACCCAGGGTCTCCATTAACTATTCAGCAAAGTACAAATTAGTACATACATCCACAGGAACAACTTGAGGTAGGAAAAATAATCACCTGAAAGACCTAAAGGTAATGATGACCAGCACTCACATAGGCTAGGAAGCAGACCATGCAGACTAAAAACTTCAGAATACAAGATGTATGTTATAGAGAACCCAGAAGGATGTTGTCTTTGTACTGGAAAATAATTTGTTCGAAAGAAAATTTTGCTCTAGTCCTGATAAACAAATCTTAAAATAATACCCAAGAGAATAGAACTATCTACAAGTAACTTAACTGCACCCAGAACAAATCAAGATTTATAGGAGTACAAAATTACCCAGAACCCAGCAAGTTAAAACTCACAATGGCTGACTTCTAACAAAAAAGTTATCAGGCATTCAAAGAAGCAGGAAAATATGACCCATAGTGAGGAGAAAAACCTACCAATTGAAAATGAGTCAGCACTGAAACAGATGTCAAAATTAGCAAAGACATTAAGACAGTCATTAAAACTATAATCATATGTTTAAAAAGTGAATTGAAATTATGGAGGCTATAAAAATGATAGAAATTAAACTTCTAGAAGTAAGAACTACAATGTGTGATATAAAGTATGCACTAGATGGACTAAATGGCAGAGGAGACAGTGCAGGAAAAAAGTTTAGTAAACTTGAAGGCACAGCAATAGAAATTACTCAAAAGAGAACACAGGGAGAAATAATAATAATAATAATAATAATAAGGCATTCATGAGCCCTGGGATAGCTTTATAGTATAATGTATTTGTAAATAAAGTTCCCAAAGGCAGGTTAAGGAAAAATATTTTAAGAAAATTACCTAAATTTAATAAAATCTATAAACCTACAGATCCAAGAATCTCAGTGAATTACAAGAAGCATGAAGAAAACTAGGTCAAACTACATGATAACCAAATTAACCAAAATCAATAATAAACTATTTTACAAATTCAAAGTAAAGTAGATAACACACAAAGGAACAAAATAAGAATGACAGCTGATATTTTGTAGGAGACAATATGAGCAAGGAAAAACTGGGTCAACTTGTTTAAAGTATTGGAAGAAAGAGAGAAGACACCAAGGTAACATCACTTCAGACTCTATAGTTATTACAAAGATAATAAGGCAATATATGAACAACCGTTTCAATATAACAATATCTTTCATGAACATAAGATCCAAAATTCCTACGTGCAATTTTAGCAAATCTAATCCAATAATATATAAAAGAGATAATATATCGACTAAATGAGTTTGATTCCCCCAAAATTCACAAATGATTTAACATTTAAAAATCAGTCAGTGCAATTCCCTAGATTAACAAACTAAAAAGAAAAAGAACAAGAACATATTAAAGATATGACAATAGTATTTCCATACTTGATATCCATAAAACATATACACTCTATATCAGAATTAAAACTTTTAAATGATTTTTAAAGAGAACAAATTTATGAATCTTTAAGTGAAAATAGGTGCTAGGTAAATCTGATTCTGCCTCATAACTTTCTTGTGTACTGTTTTCAAACATTTCTTATCACACACAGTTTTTCAAATAATGAAAGCAGTAAAACATGAAATCAGCATTCTTTCAAGAGACTACATTTTCCCTATCATCAGTATTCATTTATGGAAACAAACCAAAAAGATAAGTGTGTTAGAGAGTGTAGCTCTTCATAAAAACATGAAGTGTTTCACTAATCATTTTATTTAACTGTTGGTAGTGAAATGCCTCACTTCAATTGCCACTAGGCCAATGTACGAGGGTAGTGCAGACTGAGGAATGGTGCCTGATGCAGTCTCTGAAGCCAAAAGCAGAAAGACGTACATTTGAGAGACTCCTAGTAGTGGCTACTTATTAGCCAGTGTGGAAATATTTCAATATTTTAAATACTGGTACAGTCATACCAGTGTAAACTGGCTGAATATCAGCCCTGTGGACAATCTAGTTAAGACAGAAAAACACATACACATTAAGCAATAGAGAACTACACCACAGTCTGTGTCATGTTCTATAAGAAATAACTCCATTAGCAACTCAGGAAGAACAGTGTGCCAGAGGAGAGGAGGTTAGAGTTGTTGTTTCAGTTTTGACCAATCAGCACCTGCATAAATTCTGCCAATCTACTAAATGCCTCCGAGCATCCGTTTTATCATCTATAGAACTGGTGAAAGAATATGTGAAAACAAAGAAGGATAGGGAATTAACAATTAAAAAGGAAAGAAAGAGGCTGACGGTCACAGAATAAAGAGATAAGGTAAAAAGTCATTCAAAGCACAGAATTAGGACCAAATATGACAGGTTGCAAAAGAGATTATTCCCTAAACTGAGAATGGGAAGAAAAAGAAGTAGTGATAAAAATATCAAAGTCAACCATCTTTTATTTCTCCTTTAAATATAAACTTAACCAGGGTTGTCTCCAAAAATAACAAATAGCTTTTATTCTTGATTCAAATTTTATTTATTTTTAATTTCTTCTAAGGTGTTTGAGATTACCATTAAAATGTATGCAAAAGTATTTTCTGGATGTAAAAGTAAATGTTGATATTGTTAAATTCTGCCCACATAACTTGTTTATTCACTAAAGAATAGACAATGTAATTTGGAAATAGCAAGATGTAAAAATTTATGATATCTCAGGGGTCATTTGTTTACTTATAATTTATTTGTTTAAAATACCCAAAAAGCATTTTTTAGATAGCATATCTAATTAAATACCTACAGACCTAAATAATTTAAAATACAAATAAAACACATAGTGAAAGTTATGTCCTTGTAGTTAGACTGAGGCAAGTTATTTATCTCAGCTGAATGACTAAATTTGGTTTCCTATTGACTAATGAAAAAAAAGGAAGATAAGAAAGGAAACATAGATCCCATTATTTGATAAGAAAAAACTCAAGAGTTGCTTTCTGTGATCCTTTAATGGACATTAAGTAAATATAATGTCCAATATATTTACAGCTTTACAAAATATAAAGCAAAATATTCCATTAACAAAAAGAAATCTGAAAGTTCTGCATAGCTGAAATCTTTTTAAAATTTTCACTTAAATACATTTATAAATTAAATGTCCAATAATCATGACTATTAAATGTCTAAGTATTTTAATATCTTAGTAACAGCATTCTAGTTAGGTACCTCGGTTTTAAAACATCATTCATTTACTTGTAATTTCTTCCCTCTGGCCTACTAATTTCCTTTTGAGCTGAAGTTTCTCACGTGTGGTCTTAGCCTAAAGTGAGTTTATTAGCACTTTCACTTAAATCTCTTATCATAACTGGCTTATACAATATCCAAGGAAAAGTACCAAATATTAAAATGTGTTTAGCTTAACACAAAGACATGGCACCTACCACAGAGTAAATCATTATTAGCTAATACTCCAATGCTAAATAGCTTGAGTTTTATGCAGCATAAACATCAGCCTCATTCCCGCAATGAGGTATGAGATCATTTTACTCCACTAAATGTCTAGGTACTGTATAAAGAATAGTGACTCCCAGCCTTCTAATTATGTACTTTATTATGATCTATTCCTGTAAGCATACATTTATTTCAAAAAGTCTGCCTACCAAGCACATTTTTTAAAGTAAGAATTAACATGGTTTCATATGATTTATACACAGACATATCCACAGTCAATCAGAGCTTTTGATATATATCAGAGACTATGTCATCATACTATCCATGTAGCAATAGAGTGAAAAGCTAATCAGTTTAAGTACTATGTAACCCTAACTGGCCAGGTATTAACATTAGGACTTTTAAAATACCAACAAGGACACTAGTTTTTAAGTTAGTGGATTCTTAGGGAATCCAGAGATGGACTCAAGGTTGCAACCCTGATTTCTGATAATTCTACTCTTTTTCCTTTCCTTTCCTCTCTTGTAGCAGAGCCTAGAGAACCAATAACATATTATATGCTTCAGATAGTCTTTCCTTAAATTAAATTTGACATTTCTGTACTTCCTCCTGCTCAACTTTCCTTTTGTAATGCCATTGCATCATTGATTCATAATTGAAATATGTATAGAAAATTATATACTAGTATTTTGCATATTCTTCAAATCATTTTTCTGTTTAGTTGGTAGTTAAAACTAATGAGTGCCTTAAAATGGAACTTTAGTAGCTATATATTCTTGACTGAGAAGTTTTACAATTTGCCTCTTAAGCTAAAATGTATTTTTAATTAGTTAAACTGAAGACAGACAAATTTTAAATCTTTAAAATGACATTTGTTTTTGATGTAGTTTAAATTGTCTCATATTATACTCATTTATCAAGTTTATAAAATCAATACTCAATTAATTATGACTTTTGGAAAAAAGTATCCATTTAAACTATTGTTTAATTTTTTCAAGTTTTCACTAGATGAAGAACCTTCATTTGTTAGACTGTTGTTTCTTCTAAAGTTTATGTAATTTTTATCTCACAATTGAACTATGGGCACTGGATATATGAGTCCCCGTTGCATGTGGTATATACTTTTTATTTTGAATAGCATTTGCTTTGCTTTCTGCAGGTAATAAAGAGCTTTGGAGCAAGTCAGCCTTGGGTGTAAGTTTCTTAGTGATGCAACGGCAAGCAAGATAATTCATTCATCTGAACTTCAGGGTCCTCATCTAACAGAAAGATAATTATGTCTCCATCATGGGGTTTCTATAACACTAAATGATGAAAAGAAATGATTTAAAGCACATAGCAAAAGCCAGCCAACAAAGCTGCAGCACTCACTACCACCATCCATGACTGTGGAAAGCCTTCCTCTTCTGAAACCCTTGCCTCTGTCTCTTCATCTGACTGATACGCTCCATCTGTATTTCAGACTTTTATGCTTATTATAGTTTTCTCAGTGAGACATATTTTGCTCATTTATTTGTTTTGGCAAAACCATAAGGAATATATAAGAGAAGACATATACCTATTACCTATTTTTAAATAAATGTTTCTCCTAGATAGGCACCTAGTAGTGAAAGACCTATACAGATGTTCCTTAACTTATGATGGGGTTACATCTCTATAAACCTATTGCAAATTGAAAATATCCTGTCAACAATGCATTTAATACACCTAACTTTCTGAACATCATAACTTACAAGCCTTGCCTACTTTACATGTCAGAACACTTACATTAATCGACAGTTGAACACAATCAGCTAATACAACAGTGATTTTGTAATAAAATGTTAATCTCATAGGATTTATTGAATACTGTACTGAAAGTGAATAACACAATGGTTGTGTGGGTATTCAAAGTACAGCTTCCACTGAATGCATATGGCCTTTGCATAATTGTAAAATCAAAAAGTCATTACATCAAGCCATCATTCCATTGAGTACCATCTGAATACAGAAAGTAGGAACCTAGTAAATCTTATGGACTGACTTGCATCTTTCCCTAAGGTGAGGTACTCGCCAACACTACATGGATATACCAAATACTCAGGCTGGAAAGCTGGGCTTATTTGCTTATTAGGACCTCCCAGACGTTGACAGAGAAGCTTCCGCTGCAAACCACTCCAAGCTGAGCAGCTTAGCGCCTTTTCACTTGTCAAGAAATGGATTTCCAAAATCAGACTTTGATTCCCAAATACTACCTTGACTAGATTATAACCATCTAAAGCTACCTTTTAAAAATATATCTTTCCTATAAAAATGAGCCTGCTTCCCACACCCCTCACCAAAACAGTAAATTTTTCATAAAGCTTATATATACCACATATTTCTAAGACTATTTACTTGATAATAATATCATTTGGAGTACTTTTACAATTAAAAAAAATATTTAGGCAGAAACCTTGATAAATGTTTCCATTGTCACCCTCTTGTTTTTTATCAGGTCAAAAGAACCAATTATTATTCCCTTCCTGAAGCAATGTCTTCTTTAAAAAAAAAAAAAAAGAAGGTACGGTGAGGGAAAGAAATATTTAAAGAACTGTATTCCTGTCAACTTTATTGTATGTGCTACTGTCACACATTTTAAAATGAGATTTAAAAAAAAATTTAAATATGTGGAGTACAATTCTGGGTTAGGTATACAAATGTTCATTATGCAGGTGCCCTTGTTGATGAGGTATGCCCCCCCCAGTAGTTTCCCACTTCCGTCAATCCTGCCCCCACCCTCCCCTAGCAGTTTCCAATTACTGCCATTTCTGCCCCCACCCTCCCCTGGTAGTTTCCCACTACTGCCAATTCCTTTCTTATAGTATTACAATAGTTGTTCAAGGCCCACCTATGAGTGAAAGTATGTGATGCTCACTTCTTTGTTTCTATGAAAGATCACTCAGTATTATAGACGCTAATTCTATCCAAGTTGCTGCAAAGTTCATGATTTTTTCCTTCATTATGGATGTGTAATATTCCATCATATATATATGTACCACAATTTTTTATCCAGTCCTCTTTCGATGGGCAGCATTGTTGGTTCCATATTTTTCCTATTGTGAATAATGCTGCAGTAAACATGCATGTGCACATATCTTTTTCATACAGTGATTTGAGTTTCTCCCAGAATATTCCCAGTAGGGGGATTGTGGGGTTGTGTGGGAGGTCGATTTTTAGATCTTTTAGGAATCACCACACTGTTTTTCACAGAGGCTGTAGTAGTTTACACTTCCATCAACAGTATAGAAGTGTTCCGTTTTTCACCACAACCTCTCCAGCATCTGTTGTTTTTTGAGTTATTGATGATGGTTATCCTGACTGGAGTTAGCTGGTATCTCACTGTGGTTTTAATATGCATAAAATGAGATTTTAAAAACAAATTTAAAGGAAGCCATAAAACGAAACTGATTCATTATAAAAATATAGTACATGAATAGTATATATATGTATATAATATGTATGTATGTATAACATGTGCATATGTGTTATAAGTAGGGTATGTATATATCCTAGTATACCATATGCAATTTTATGTATATAGTTGTCATGCTAAGAAAGCATTCTTTGTCAAAACAAAGTGCTATAGGTTTTTGGCAAGTTGCTTTGGAGACAAAGTTCTTATGATGGATGTCAGCACTAAAAGCCCAACAGGATAGTTCATCTAGCATGACTTCTTTCTTCGTTGCTATTGTTGCTCAATGCCCTTCTGTAGTCCTGGTCCTTGGCTTCTCCATGACACATTCATCTTGACCTTGATTCTTTCCAATCTGCTCCTGTGCAGTCCACTCTCCTTGCTGCTCCCCTTACTCTGACCATAAGTAAGCCAAAGTAGAAAATACTCATTTAAAAAGAATAAATTTGAAGGAAGATTCTGTTTTCCTTTCTCAACAACAAGTGCAAATGGATGCAGTACCTTCAAATTAAAACTTTATGCTTACCAAGACAGTGTAGAAACTAAATCATAATCTAGTGTTCCAAAAGAACTATTTTTAGATTATAATTTAACACTAAGAGAAAATTTCTAAAAAAAAAAAAACCGGGTAAAGAAAAATAAAACAAATGCTTTCTATTGTTCATTTTACTACACTTTTAAAAATTAAAATGAATTTATTTCACTATTTCTCTATGTTAAAACAAGCTATAATCCTAATTACAAAGAGCTACTTCTAAAATTTTGGGCTAAATTGTTAATTTAGCCAATATTTGAGGGCGTTTCTCCCCTAAAACCACATGTAAAACATAAAATATAGCTTCTAAAGAATTACAATCAGAACACTTTTTCTGAAATGCAGTTAATGATGTGGAATCACATTGCTAGCCACAGTGTATGAGTATGTCTTTACATTTCCTAATGAAAAGGTGGGCTCAAAGAAGGAAACGTGCTACTATTTAAATACAATATGAGTGTAATTAAGCAAACACTGTCTTCTGAAAGGAAAAATAAAAATGTCAGATTTACAGCATCTCATGTGGTAGAAGCAACTTCTGAGACTAGGGTAGTTTCCAAGGGTTGAGAGGTGAATGCAGAGGGTGTCACTAAGCCCTAAGACTCAAAGAGGTACCACTGAGCTAATTATTTTCTTCTATGCTTCTGTCTATAAGCATTACACTTTTCACTTTTCTACAAAAAAAGACCCATAGTTAATGAGATCCATAAAGATTCCTTAATCAGCTTATATTGTGAAAGAGTATTAAAGTCTCCATTTTCACAACAGGCACATGAAATACACACTTTTATGATATATTACTAGCACAGGAACTTACATCCCTCTCCCCTTGAACCACCTGCAAATTTTAATAGTCATGTAACGCCAGGGTACCAGAAACTCATAAAAGTTTAACCTGCCAATTAACAAGTAGGTAAAGTTCCAGCCTTGGACCATAATGTGTTTGCTTCCAAGGCATAGTCAGCAAAACCTAGAAAATATTCCCTTGAATTTTTTTTGGCAAGGCAACTATATGCTAGGACTAATTTCTTACCATAGTCACCAAGAAGTAAAAGCACACAAATGCATATTGAAAATAACATCCTTATGGAGGGCATAAAGCTAGTGAAAATGTGGAAGTCTAAAAATGGATTTGATTATCTCCAAAAAGCTGCTACCTGAAGGATTTTATATGGACTGGGTTGCTCTTCCTTCAGATTCAATCTGTGCCTTTTCTAGTGTTGTCATGCCATAGGTCGCTGCCATTTGCTTCGTTCTTTTACCAAGATGCACATTAAAAATTATAATATATTTTTAGGACCGTTTGTTCTTATTTCAAATACCCAGATCATAATCTCAAATATGGGACCCACAAAATAAAGAAATCATTGCAATAAATAAAAAGCCTCCCAATTCTTTTCTGTAACAATGGTGATGGTTACTAAGGACATTCCAATAGGATGACTTCAGACTATGTAAGTTTCATAAATGGCCCATTAGTGTCAAGGCCCTTGGTCTCAGTCCCAGCCCAGCTAGTCATACCAGGAATTACTGCCATATTAAGAAACTGGTTATTTTTCTGAACTTATATTACCAGGCAGAGCTATTTTCTTTTTCCAGCGTTTTATTTATGTGAACTAGTCTCGTAGGAAGGAAATTAAAAGATTTATGCCAGAAAGCTAGTGGAGGTACTGTGTGATGCCTGATTTTTCTGTGGTGAGAGAATATCTGTATATTTAAAGGCTAGTAAAGAGACACAAATTAGGAAGTTGTTCATTCATTCCTACTTGCAGAATGTCTTCTTATAGACATTTATACCAGGTTTATACCAGGAACTATGTGTTATAAAAAATTAATTTAAAAGGGACAATATATCACTATTCTCATGTAGCTGACAATCTAGTGAAGAAAAGCCATTAAGCTGGTTCTTCAATATTTACTGATTTTAATAGAAGATGTTCTTTTTTAGCATCAAATTCACAAAATAATAAGTAGTAGTATGTATTGAGTATTGATTTGGTGCTGAGTATAATGCTAAGCGTTCTACATACATAGTCTCATTTAATCCTCCCAATAATTCCATGGTGTAAATACTATTTGAGTATGAGGTTAAGTGGCTTGCCCATCGACACACAACTGAATATGGCCAGCACTCAAACTCACTCTTTAAACTCCAAAGTACTTCTTCCTGTGACTTAATTATCTCTATCAGAAAGATAATTTAGGATTAAATCTGAAAGTACCTATTTATCTATCTAAAGACATTTTCTGCAGAACTGATATACCTAGCCAAAGGAAACACAATCAGATTTATTTTAACAGCTGGGAATAGCAGCATCCTTTTTCTTACTGGTCTCAAGAGTATGACCTTAACTGACATCTAAAAACCAGTTTTGCCAGTTATACAATTTTCTATGGAACTGATGCTGCCTGTTGTCCTAACTCATAAATGCTTTGCAGGGTTTGAGAAGTCAGTTATTAAGTGCCTAGACACATTGTGCTAGAGACTGTGTGAACAATGAGGTTTCTTTCTTTTTTGTTTTGGTCTAAGAACCTAACCTTGTGAATTGGCCCATCACAGAAGGCTGCACACCAACATTGAATCACCTGCTTCTGTTGGCTGTTCACACATTTCTAGATTCCTTGTTTGCCTAAACATGTCACCCTTTGAGATTTGTTACAGTAGCTTGAGACCTTAGAATAGGATCCACAGGGAGGGAATATTTTACTGTGTAACATTATTTGACTTTGATGAACAACTGATACCCGCTGTAAGGTAAGTTCAAAGAACATTTTCCTTAGGCATAGAAGAAATGATTCTTGGGTCCAAAAGGAGATAATCAAATACAACTCAGAAATTTTTCTAGAAACAGAACAAAGATCTTAATAAATAGGTCAATAAAACCTGAAAATTAGGAAAGTTGGCTCTTCTCCAACAGATTGAGAGATATGTAAGATTCAGGATAAAAGAAAAAATAATTAGACCTTGGACTTTGGGAGGTTTAGAAAGAAAAAATATATATAGTGAGAACAGGAGATTTCAGTAAAAAAAGACTGCCCAAGCCAGGTCCTATATGTATTAATGTATATTTAATTGCTTATAGATATATAGCTTATATATTTCTATGACTATATCAAGCCAAGTAGCCAAGTTGCTTCTTTTGTTTTATCTAAGAAGATTTATTTTGTTATTTCTGGGAACCTAGCTCAGATAAATACTTGTAAGCAATACATATTTATGTATATAAAGAGAGGCATTCATCACTATGCTATTTTTAGGAGTCAGAAGAAAAAGTTGTATGTAAGCGTGTCTTAGCACAAAGGGAAAATACTTGTCTTATAAAAACATTTGGAGGAGAAAATAGAACAAGACTTTGTGTTCACTCAAACTACGGTTGGCAAAGTCATATAATTGTGTAACAATTAAATAATTTATAACCAAAATGATATACTTGCTCATGTTAGAGCAGCTGGATTACTAGTATTCTTAAAGAATGTCTTCTCTATCCTTAAAACTTTAGGTAACATAAATGTATAATACTGCTTTTATATTTAAAGCATACATTTACAACCATGATTGGCCTGAAAGTTGTTCGTGTACTCTCAGTGCAGAGAACTGCCAGCCACTGCAGCTGACCCAGCTAGAAACTAAGGATAGAGAAGCTGTTCACAGGCAACCAAGCAGAATCTGACTCTCAGCCCAAAGTCTGTTATGTTTTGTTGATTGTTTTTATGCGAAAAGTTAAAAGTGCTAAAGCCGTGCCTTAGCTGAAGTGCTAACGTTGAAGACAGTAGTAGTGTTGCCTAGGGCAGGATGCTGTAGCCCATGCCTATAATCCCAGCACTCTGAGAGACTGAGGAGAGTGTATTGCTTGAGTCTAGGAGTTTGAGACCTTGTCTCCTCCCCCCACCCAAAAATTAAAAATTACCCAGTCGTGGTGGTGGGCACCTGTAGCCCCAAATGCTGGGGAGGTTGAGGTGGAAAGATCACCTGAGCCCAGGAGTTTGAGGCTGTGGTGAGCCATGATCGTGTCACTGCACTTCAGCCTAGGCAAGAGAGTGAGACCCCCAACCCAAAAAATAAATAAAATAAAATAAATTATCATCAAAACCTTAAGTATTTTAAAAGAAAATATTCAAGCACATGTACACTATCAGTTTTGCCTTATTTCTTTCCCTAACATATTTTTTTCTCACTTGAAAAACTGCCCTGCACTTTCAAAAGTGATCTTCTTTCTTTTCATGCCTCAACCTCCATTACCTTTCTGAGAGGGATGCCACGTAAGCTGGATACTGAGCTTCAGAGCGGATGAATAATGTGAAGCAAAGGACCAAAATGGCTATTCTCACTGCTCCGTGGTTTACAGATGCTTCTGCACTGACAGTGCTGTCCTTCCACGAGGGGAAGTGAAAGTACGTAAAGCAGGGAGATGGTTGTGGGGGAAAATAATCCGTGGAGAGGCCTGGAAAAGCAATCTAGAACAGGAATCATGAGCAGAATTAAATATGGGAGAAGAATACCGAAAAGCTGGGCTTACATTTATGTATGTTTAGGTCAAACATACATAAATGTAAGCCCAGCTTTTCGGTATTCTTCTCCCATATTTAAAATTGAGGATGTAAAAATCCTGAAGCAGCTGTTTTTAAGAAAGACTTAGGGAAAGTCTACTGAGGTCTCATCTCCAAATGAAGCAGTCTACGTACAGCAGCAGTTCCTCAAATAATGTTGTTTCATTATAACACTGATGAGTATAAAAAAAAATCTCTTTCCAGCTGGGTGCCACTGTCTGCATGGAGTCTGCCTGTCCTTTCCACGTCTGCATGGGTTTTCTCTGATCCCCTGGTTTCTTCTCACAACCCGAAGCTGTGCATGTTCAGTGAAGTGGCTTGTCTACACGGTCCCAATCTGAGTCCACGTGGGTGTGTGTATGAACTGCCCTGTCATGGGATAGCATCCTCTCGTGGGTGGATTCTCATTTTGGCCCTGAGCGGCTGGGAGAAGCTCTGGCCACCCACATCCCTGAACTGGAATAAGCATGTAAATAATTTTCCAAGCTTGTTTATATTCATCTTTCTTAAATGTATGTATAGCTCACATTTATTCCAATGTTTCATACTAGAAATACTTAAAAGTTTGGTGATGTTTCTGTGACCAGAAATATACTATAGAAACTTAACTATTTTTTATGTCAAGTAGTCTATGATAAAATAGGTTTTTTTATACATTTGTGGTCTCCAAAACCCATCATTGACGTTAAGTGAAGAATTAACTCTATTTTGTGTTACTAAGCACAACTAGTATAAGAAACTCTAATTTCAAGAATACAAACTAAAGTAGAATGACTTCAACAATGTTGTTAATTATATTATATGCCTGTCTAGGCACTAAGTATTGGGGACACAGTAGTTATTAGATAGACATAGCACCCACACCTGTAGAACTTACAGTCTAGCACAGTTGTAGTGTATTTCTCCAATATACAACCTATTCTCATTCTCCTTCTTTTGATTTGATATTGCTCTTCCAGTCAACATAAATGATTTATCTTTTCCTTTAAAAATATGTTAAATTTGTCCTGTCCATGCAAGTTAATATATAAACTTCTTCTTTATTTTTGAGTTGGAATCTTATTCCGTCACCCAGGCAGGAGAGCAGTGGCATACTCACAGCCACCCTAGCGTCAACCTGCTGGGCTCTGGCGATCCTCCCGCCTCAGCTTTCCAAGTATTCACAACTAAAGGTGCACACTACCACACCTGGTTAATTTTTTTATTTATTGTGGAGATGAGGTCTTGCCAAGTTGCCCGGGGTTGGTGTCGAACCCGCTAGCTCAGGCAATCCATTTGCCTCGGCCTCCCAAAGTACTGGCATTACAGGCTGAGCCACCAAGCCCAGCCTACATAAAATTCTTGAAGATAGGATTTTCCTTCTTATATTTTTACTGGCTTTTAATTTGGCACTCAGTAGATATATTTCTGGAGAACTAACTAGATATGAAATATGAATATAACATCATTATATTACGTGGCATTTTATTTTCATTGTTATATTAGAAGCACATGAAGTCAAAGCAGAAATTTGAACACATGCATTGCCTTGCCACAACTTTTTTCTGATTGGGCTCAACTCTCCTTTCTCTTTTCTGCATCCACCTGGCAGTTCTTCCAACATGCCATATTCCTAACCTCTTAGTATCTCCAAAAAAGGTTTGTCCTCTGCTCGGAAGGTCTCTCCCTCATCAATGAACCAGGTTAACTCATTTTTCATGTCTGAGCTCAAAGGTTACCTCTTCATAGAAGCTTATGTGTCCTTGATCTTATGTGTACTTGATCGTCCCAGGATAGGTCAAGTCTGTCCATCAAATACCTTAAAGCAAGCTCTACTTTTCCTTCACAGTATTCCCAGCATATCTTAATTATATATTTCTTCTGTATTTGTTTATTTATCTTAGATTGGAAAATAGGGTATATTTAGAAAGTAGATTAAAGAGAGAGCGAAAAGAGGGATTCACCTCCCCCAGACTGAGGAGGGGACTAGAGTTTACAGAGAAGCATGGTGGTGGCTCTACATTTATTTTATTAGCATTTATCTTGCTCTTTAAAGCAGGAACTCAAAAGGTAAGAACTGCTTCTTTCTTGATTACCATGATGGACCAGAACAGAACCTAGGATACCGTTAGCTCCTCAATAAACATTTATGAGTGAGGCCAGAACCACCTAGAGTTCATTTTCATTTACTCATTCATTTGTTTACATTCATTTACTCATTCATTCATTTTGCCATTCAATTCTAGCAAGTATATATGGAGAAGTCACTGTGACTAGTCAATGTGCTAGACTCTGGTGCTACAATCAAATACATAGCAGGCCCTACCTTCAAAGTCTAAGGACTGAATCTAGATAAATGACATGTCTAAGTGCTGAGTCTAGAAAAAATACATAGGAAAATATTGAATGCAATAGTGTGTCAGTTTTATGATAGAAAGAAATACAAAAGTACATCAAAGTGAATAGTTAAAAAATAGTTAAATCTGTTTCTCCTTCTACTAGCAAATTATTGATGATCAAATCATAGAACTAACATACCATTTTATAGTAATAATGGCTTTTACCACAAGAATCATTTAATTTCACTATTATATCTTGGGTATGTTTCTGTTTGAAATAAAATGGTAAATTAGAAATATCTTACTATGTAAGTATATACCTCACTGCATTTATACACTTGAGTAGGAAATTTAAGTCTGTGTATACACACAGTCAATATAATTTCCTGCTCCAAATTTGTAAATAAAGATATTTTGTATCCAATTCTCAAAACATGCAATCAGATATACAATAAAAAATGAAATGTAAACATATTTCCCTAAGCCACTAATTTACTATCAAGCAAGGGACTTTCAGGATCAAGCCGACTCTGACTCACAGCTATGCAATTCTGTGATTGCGTTTGCTTAAGCCACAAACCAGCATTTTATATAATCGCTCTGTTTAGAACATCAGATTTCCTGGGGATTTTTTTTAGATTTGCTATGCCACCCAAATTTTCTCGCTGAAGGGTAATATAATTTATATGGCTTTTTACTGAGTCTTTTCTTAAAAGAGGTGTTTAGTCAATGAAGAACATAAGCTCATTCAACTCTTTTACATACAAAATTCATCACAATCATCAGAAATACCAAACATCAACCAGTCTCCCACCTCCAGATTCATTATCCACAGTGCCACCAAAGTGAGTTCTCCAAAGCAACAATCTTATCAGGTCTCTCACATGTCTGAAAACTTCTGATGACACTCCAATTCATTCAGGATAAAAGTCAAGCTCCTTGGCTTGGCGACCAAAACCCACCATGAGCTGGTCCCTCTCTTCCAGTCTCTTCCCCCACTTCATTCAGTCTTGCATTTTAGATTCCACTGATAGTGAGTTCTTGGCTCCACTACTCACCATGCTGTCTCATGTCTTCATGGCTTTTGTGTAGGCTCTTTCCTCAGCCCAGAATGTCCTCCTCTCCTAGCTGATATTCCTATTCAACCTTTAAGATTTACTTTAGTTCTATCCTCTAGTAGGCATTCTCTGAGCTCCCCATTCCAGGTTATATGACTTATTCTGTTTTTTGGGACAATTTGAGATGTCTGTATTGTTCCACCTACATTATACTGATATAACCTGCTTACCTGGCATACTTCTGGTTAGACTACAAGATTCCTGAGAACTGAAGAACAGGGAAATAAGTCTTATTTTTCTTTGTATCCACCAAGTCTACCGTGGTGCTTAAGGCAAGATTGGGGCTTCATAAACATTGGTCGTTTCCTTTTTCAAAAAAAGGAAATTAAGGCATTTACAAAATAAAGTGGTGGGAGAGGAATGAGACAAGTATATAAAGAGCCATAAATCTGGAAGTAGATCTGAGAAGTGCCACAAAAGAATGTGCAAATAAAGGCTAATGGAGTTAAAAGGGGAAAAGGCAGACTGAGAACATCAACAAAAGTTCTATTTGAACTGGGTTTCTCAGAGTGAGTAAAATTTTGATACAAGAAAATAGAAAGGGGGCCAAAAAAATTGGCTGTATAAATAAATATCAGAGGCAGGTAACACCAGATTGTAATCTATGAGTAGAACTCTGGCCAAGAGAGGTATATGTAGCAAGATAATCTGGAATAAAAATGAAAAGGAGGTTAGGATCAGAGCCTGGGATTTTTTGAAGGCTTTTGCATCTAGGGAATTTAGTCACTGTACAATGTAAGTAAGGCAAAAACCACTGTAGGGTTTTGAGCATGGTTTTGACTAGAGGAAAGAACATTGCTTGTTGCCTATCCAGTGCCACTGAGGCACTAGGGCTTTTCATCACTACCAGCAAAATCACCACCATCATCACCACCACAACCACCTCTCTGTATAACCCAGCTCTACCACTTTAAATATGTCTGAAAATGAGAGATCAAGTCTTCTATGCAAAACACAAAGCTCCCAGGTTAGAGAAGGGCCACAAGAGCAGGGTGTTTTATAGAACATGTTATCCTAACCTCCGGCACAGTCGCTCTTTCCTCCTCTTCCCTACTACATCTTCAGATGAGGTAAACAGCCGTAGAATCTTGCAAAGCAACTGTGCAAAGGTGAAAGGGGTGCTCAGTAGACCTGTACAGATTACGGAGGAGTTGCCCTTTCCTCAAGTATAAATCCTTCTCAAGGAGCCCCAGAGGCGATTCTCAAGTTGTTTTGTTTTCCATTAGCTGTAATTTCAAAACTATATCACACTTTAAATGCACAGCACTTTATAAAAATACCAACTCCTGGTAGTCCTCCAAAAGGAAACATTTGACACGTTACAACCGAAATGGCTAAAAGTAACGAACACTGAACAAAGGTAGGAAAACTTATTTTCTCCAGAAAAGCCATACACAGCCTGCAAATGATTCAGTTTAAATTTAAGAGTTCCTTATCATTTTCACAGGACAGCTAAGGTATCTGAGCCTAGCTTATGCCCATTGCACTGCTGTGTTTATTTAACATCTGAGAACTCAACTCAAACACTCATGCCTCACTCTGTTGGGGAAAGAAAACTTAAGTTTTGTGAAATACAGACTTGCTCGGCCCCATGCAATCTCCAGTTTTTGAAAGGGATTGTCACTGAAGGTTCCCCCTCCTTTCCCAGGCCTCAGGATTAACTGCTTTCAGCACACTTCAACCTTCTTTTTCCTCTGCCTCTCCCATCCAGCAGAGCCCTTGTTTATTTCCATCCTTCTCTACTTGCCTTGCATAATTTCATGTATAAATTGACACAGGGCTCTCAATTTTTCTATGTATTACTTGTCAGCATCCTCTCCTATTTCAGAAATGGCCCACTTCTTAACCACTCTTTTTAAGTCTCCATTCACACCTACTCGACACTCTCTCAGGGAATGACCACATGTCCAAACTCACAATGAAATTAAGAAGTCAGTTAATTGGAGGAAATGCTGTCAACCTGTTGTTCCTATAATACACTTGTCTGAGTCCATACACTTCCGATATGTATCTCCCATTTCAGTGGGATATGTCCATCAACCCCAAAATCACTATCCCAACCAACTGTACAGTGGTTGAACAGCAGTAAGTCAGGCAATTTTATATCTCTGCAACCCGACAATTCAACAATCTCTCCCACATCTACATATCACATACTTTCACCTTTTTCATTAAATTGAATTAAATAAGGACAGTCATTTGGCTACAACTTCCAAAGGTCCTTCTCTTTTTACCTTCATCTAAGACATGACTCCAAAGTAGCAGGGTACTCCTTTCATCTAATGTTGTCATCTACGAGTCTCCGTGCTGGTGAAGTAAAAATAATGAAAGAAAAACTCACCGATCACTTCTCCAAATTCCAGTGGTTTCTGATTCCTCCTTTGGGCTCTGAGGGGGATGGGCCAGTATAAGAATGCCCTGGGTGCCTTGTAACAAGGACGGTAAAGAGGGGATCCATGACCTCCTAAGCACACTTTGCTGCTGTGCATCCTTGCTATTCCCCAGCCTGGAGAGCTAGAGAAAGAAAAGTGACTTCAAGCTTACTGGGAGCAGCTCTGCCAGCTACACAGGTGCCTGGGAGTGTTATATAGCCCTGCTCCCAGCTTCTTTCCTGGAAGGTGGCCTGTGAATATCCTGGAGAGACAGGAGGGGTGTGATATTCCTCTGTCATGCTCTGCAAGACACACAGCAAACACTCTGCTGAACCTCAAGGGAAGAAGCTCGAGTTCTCTTGATTAGAACATCTTCTAGCACTCCTCTGAGAAAACGTGAGGCTTGGGGAAAAGGCGGCTTGCAGAAGAAAGTATCTATTTGAATGACAATCCCTTTCCAGGTTGCTATGATATGTGTTGCCTCACTCAGCTTATTACTATGAGGTTCCTTTGTCAACAAAACAACACATGGAAGTTGAGTTTTACAGTGTTTTAAACAACAAGTGCCATTTATGTCAGATTTTTACATCTAAATTTAGCTGGAAACTTCCATACACTTTAGTTTTTTCTTCTGTGGCTTTAATATCTCCTAATTTTTTGTTAGGGGACTAGAAATCGAGAGGGGGAAAAAAGTGTCATTTTTTTTTTCCTTTTTGTGACACTGCGGATAACCTTCACCCTTGTAAATTTGGTACAGAAGGGTGAGTTTTTCAGTTTTCCCATATTGTTTCACTCAGTACCACCTGATAAAAAGCTTATAGAAATTAGCTTTGCCACACACCACTGACCTGCGGAGTCATTTTTCAGCTTCATGAACAAGTCCAAAGGAGAGGAAATTATTTTTTATTAACCAGGTACTAAAAACTAAAGCCTTTTATAAGGGTTTCTTGCTTCTTTCCACGGAGACCAGTGGGCAAAGGAAAAGAAATCCAATTGCAATAACTTTGTCCGTAGGCAGCTTTATTAAAATCTATAAGGTGAAATTTTTTAATACAATCAAATCATCATAAAATATGTTAGGTATTTATGGTAAATACAACTATTATTATACACCTTTCTCCTATGACACCACCCCTGGGAGAAAGGGATTTTGTATGTTTCAAAAAAAAATGAGCCTTTTTGTAAGGTGTATTTGGGTTCCTCTAGTTAAGGTCAAGTTGCATTTTCCATTATAAACCTGTTTCCAGGGGTTTATGACTTTGTCATAAAAACATGCTTGGGGCTAAAATATGGCATAGAGAGTCTTAGCTCAGCAGCACATTCTTTTTAAAAATGTATCAGAATTGGCTACACTCAGTTCAGCCACATTTAAATGATAAAATTATGACTGAAACACGTCTTAAGCCAGTAGGCTAACACAGAACAAGCATCAAGTTGAGCAAAGACTCAAACCTAGAATCCTCTACCTTCCCACTTGTCCAATCTAAGGATCTCTAAAGTCCACCAAAACATTTCTAGAAAAAAAAAAAAACCTGGCAAAAATTTTAAGCCTTAAAAAAACCAAAGTGAAATAAAAACAAAAATAAACTCAGCCCCAAGGCAGTGCTTTACTTTTTGAGGTATAAAGTAAAAGAGTTTTCCAAGAACAAAATCTCATTTTATTTCACCAGTGTTCGCATTGGACATACTTTCTTTTCTACATGGAAAGTAAGGAGATATCAGTTAAAATCTGAGAAAAATAATCAACTAATCAAAAGATTAATAGTGTTCATTATTAAATAATGCCAATCTATGATATGTACTTTTTGAGCAGTGGTTTGAATCATTTTTGCTTATTTTGAAATACTATTCCTTGAAGGACAGTATTTTGAAGCAGTTGTGGAAAGTAGTCATAAGTAGAAGTCACAAGATATGTCTCCCAAGATTAGGGTTTAGGAATACATTATACTGCCTTCTAATACAAAAATTTACTTGGAAATAAACTCAGATTTTAAGATTGTTTATTGTAACCTTGGACAAATCACTGAACCTCAGTGAGTTTCAGATTCCTTGCCTATAAGTTGGGGTTGGATTCATCCTGATTCAGATCCTTCCACTTTCCCCCTCAAAGGATGAAATATACAGATAATACTTGGTTTAGAGGGGCTGCTACTTTGTGACACTGTGAGAATCACACCACAGGAAATCTCCTTCTCTGGCCCCCCGACTGATTTAGTACAACAGATCAAGTCAATAATAATTGGCATGTGGAATTTTTGTCTTCTAAACTCTGATGTAAACCTCACTACAACTGACTTTTTATTTTCATTACCTATAATGAAGAGGGGATGTCATAGAGAATGTATTTCCATATGGCAGAATGTTTAAAGATCACTTATATTTTAATTTTTCCATATATTACATGAATTTTAAAAAGCAGATTGCATTTCTGAATGATGTCTGGTTTGGTTAACATTTTAGAATTCTGCATTCTCAAAGACATCCACCAACATAAGGAGGAGAAGAACCTAGAAGTTTTCTCAGGAGGTGGTGGTGATGTTTAAATTTTTCTAAAACAGCGAATAAAGTGTAGGATCCATCTGCCAACGAATTCGCCTGGGAATAATCCCTATGCTGATCTTTCTTAATGAAGAACTTTATTGATTTCAGATTCTGTGACATGTTTTTCCTTCTGTAATAAATAAGCATTTGCTTGCCTCTCAGTGCATTTTGAGTTGAAAATACACTGATATTTTTGCCAACAAATTTCTTAATAAAATAAGCACTAATGTGTAAATATTATTTTTCTTTCTTTGAAAAACAAAACCGCTATGATCACTAACCTACAGGGTCACTCCCTTCTGCCCTCTAGTCTCCTCCATACATCTTTGCCCATTTATTAGCCCATTATTTCCAGTTCCTGGAAATATCCATTATATCCTTTAATCACCTATTTTCCATGCATTCTAAATCTACTCTCTATCCTTCTTCTTGTTCTACCTAAAGATAGGAAACAAATATCTTCTTTTCCAACCTGGGATCAATTTCTCTCACTCAGAAAACTGAATCCTGGAGCAGGGGAACATTCATGAGGGAAGGAATTACATCATCAGTCAAAAATAAACAAACAAACAAACAAAAACTTTGTTTTAAAACAAACTGACAACCTTTGGACCGAGTAAACTCATTTATCAACATTGGCAACAGCCAATCAGGAAAACTTGTGTTTCCAGGGTGGACACACTGATGTACTTTTTCCAAGTAAAATTCCAAATATTTACCAGCTTTTAATGTAATGGCTAAACACAGTTATCAGCACTATTCAGACACCTGGAATTTTTAAGCCTGGTCTCCAAAAAGGAATGTGCAACTAAGCAGCATCATCTCATTTTTTTTAGTTGGAGTCTCACTCTGTCACTCAGGCTGGAGTGCAGTGGCACGCTCACTGCCACCCCAACATCAGCCTGCTGGGCTCCGGCAATCCTTCTGCCTCAGCCTTCCAAGTAGCTGGAACTACAGGCGTGCACTACCTCGCTCAGCTAATTTTTTAAATTTTATTGTAGAGACGAGGTCTCACCATAAAAGCCTTGCCAAGGCTTGTCACGAACCCGCGGGTTCAGGCAATTCTCTCACCTCGTGCCAGGCTGGAGCATCTCTTAAGAGTGCCAGTTCAGCCTAAAAATTAATGCCTTGACATCTATCCCTTAAAACAACTTAAAGATTAAATTCTGCTTCAAATTAAAAAAGCAAAAGCAGCCTCAAAAGATAAATAAAGTTACAGAGGAGAAGGTCTAAGGAAGGAGTGGGAGAGGGGATATCAACTCCTCTTTGTATCCAAGCTGTTTGGGGATATTAATAAACTAATTGCATGTCTTGTGTTGCATGCGATGAAGTGCACCCATTTATACTATGCCTTGTTCCCTCTCCAAAAGCATCCTGCTAATACCTGCATAGTCCTTATCATTTTTGTAATCATTTTATGCATTTTTAGCCTGTTTATTTTCTCTCTCCCGCTGTATGAGTGGAGACTTTGTGTTTCTTATTCAGAACTACGCCCAATGCCAGTGCCTAGTTATCAGTTATCAGCACTATTCAGACAGTGGTACACAGTATCCCTCAGTAAACACAGGAAGGAAAGAGGAAGGGAGGGAAGGAGGGAGGAAGGGAGGGTAGGAGGGAGGGAGGAAGGGAAGGAAGGAAGGAAGGTAGGGAAGGAGGGAGAGAGGGAAGTAGATGGAAACAATCTGAGAATCATTAGCAGGACAAACCACTTAACTAGCAATCATATAAAAAGAAGACCTTGTCCCTACATCTTCCCTAATAGAACATAAAGTATAACTTCAAAATACTAAGCTTGATCATGTGAGAAAATATAATCTAAGTTATAATCAATACATAGATTTTCAAAAGAAGACATCTCCCCAGTTTTACTCACATAAACAATTGTATTAAATGTTAATGGTGTTAACATGAAATTCTACATCTCTAGAATTTTTGAGGCAAAATTGAAGGCTTTGGGCTTTTTCTCTGAAGTAAGAGCAGTGGGAGAGCAGTGGTTGAAAGCTTAGGAAGTTAACGTATTAAAAAAAGTCTAATATGTTTTGGCAATGTCACATTTCCAATACATAGAATATATTTTTTATGTTATCATAAGTGATATCAAAGAAATTCAATCTCAGGGAAAAATCATCTTACCTGAGAACACGAACAGAATGCTCTCCCCTTAAGAGTGCAGAGATACTTAGTTATTTCCTTTTGAAACCTTAGGTTGCTAAAAATATAAATATGAAAACGTCTGGCATACTTCATTTCTTCTGCAATCCCACAAGCTACATGCACAAAATTACCACATGATAGGCCCGTATGCACATCATTTCCAATAGGGAAAAAGTGCAAAGTGAGTCTAATCCAAACAATTAATGGTACTGCTTTATATTTATGTAGCATTTTCACACATTATCTCATTTAATCCTCAAAATAACCCTGTAAGGTTGATGAAATTTGCCCTATTTTAAGATGAAATGACTTGCCAGGTCACACAGTTGGTGGCAAAACTATGACTCAAAGCCTGAACTTACTTCAACTATCAAGCACCATCCAGTTTTCATAACTGCTCAGTACACCACAACATTTTAACAATATTTCTCTTTCAGTAGAATGCCAAACACAGTACAAGTATCAATTTAAGCCCACGTTGTAAAATTACTATATTATCATTTTGACCAAAACTTTTCGGTAAGTCAAGTCAACCATCATGTTAATCAAATTACTGTCAAATTTCTGAATATTTGTATATTACACTCAGTGGGGGTTTTATTTTGATTAAATTAGTTTTATTTTGTTACATTATATAAATGAAATTTTAAAAACTAAAATACATGAATATTTAATTAAAAATACATAAAAAGCTGTGTTGATTGATCTGCAAAGTCAAACAGTTCTGCTAAAACTTAACCTCATAATCTCATAAGCAGTAGAATTTTTTATAGTTGGGCATGCAGGAAGTCTGTAGAGTACAATTCCTCAATTATGAATTTCAACACAAAAAAATTTAGTATATGGTAATAGCCCTTGATCCTCAGATCTGTTTTAAAATAACTTATAGAACTTTCCACACACTGACACAAAAACACACCACATGCAGACATATACACACCACACACACACACACACACACACACACACACACACACACACACACTTGCCCATACCCAGTCCCCTTGAATCACTGAATCAGAATTTTCAAGACAGAGTTCCAGAATATGTACTTCTTAGTCCTTCATAGATAATTCTGATTAAGAGTCAAGATTCAGAATCATTTCCATAAAATGAAACATTTGTTTCCCCTGACAATTTTTTAAAATAATGTTTTTTGGAGTTACAGAAAAATGATGCTGAGTGATATCTCTAAGGATTATAGCCTTTGCTCCCTCTTAATATTTCACAATCACACCACTCAATAAGCACAACTTTCCCAGTCTCCATTTTAATGTGTTAAAATTAATGAGACACTTACAGAATTTTAGTAATAAGATTAAGACTGTTTCCACCTCTGAACGTCCCTTTAACAAACAAGGTCTGATTGTGAAAGATAGTCTCTTCCTAAATATTTAAGGCCCCTTGCAGAAATGCTAAGTGGAGATTATTTAAAGACTCTTAAGTACACAGAAACCTGACACACTCACTTTTAATGGGGAGGTAGACAGTTGTTTATTTAGCTTTTGAAATCCATCCTAAATTTGGCTTTATGGAACCAAAAAAAGTCTAGCTTTAAATTAACAGACTGCTTTCTACTGTCCAAGGGATAATTTGAACTTCACTGAGACATGTCTATGAATGGAAATAAAAATAACTCACATTAAGCTCTAAGTACTTCCCCACACGCATTTCACTTGCCACAAAGCCCATTGTCCCATGCATTGCTTTTAAGCAGCCTGTAGGAAATTGTCACTGAAATAATTTCCCATACCCAAGGAAAGGAAAGCCAAAATGATTTCACTTAAGACAAAACAAAACACACAAAAAAACCTCCCTATGCTTTCAGCATCAAGGGTATTAAAAGCAGCTCTGTCAGAGGAGTAGTGATGGGAAATGGGAGGTTCACATAATACTCTAAAAATTTCAGTGGCTTTAATTTTAGCCACTTTCTTCTTGCACTTCAAAACAAAAATTTACTCCGGAGAAAATTTCTTACATGCCTCCCCATTTCCCACCTCACCTCATCCATTCTTTGAAAAAACTTAATTTTAAACTTAGAAATATTTCAAATATCTAGAAAAGTAGCCAGAATGGTATGAAAAGTATGCCTGGTTTAAAATATGTTAATATTTTGCCATATTTATTTGCTTCAGATCGCTTTTGTCTTCTCTTTTTATAACCATCCAAACTATCTTAAGGAAACTTCCCTGATCTCACCAGTTCAAAATGATCTCTCCTTCAAAACTCTCTTTTTCCTAGTTCTAATTTTGACCAATTTTACATTTTATCTCTTATCCAGGATAGTTCTTATAAACTTCACTGGCTTAATTCACTCTGACTCTTAACCTAAATTAATTTTGTTAGTTTTTGCTGATCCTCAAGATTTCTGTTTCATCTAGAGTCAATTTATGGTTTGCTTTAGAAAAAAAAAAGTATCTAAATTTTAAAAATTAACAGCAAATGTCCTTACATGTTTACTTAAGATTTTAATATCTCTGTCAAATTATTGTTATGTCCATTTCCATTTCTAATAATGCACATATACATTCTATATTTTTAAATAAATCGTGGCAGAATTTTAACTGTTTTATTAATTTTTTCAATTATTTTTGCCAATCATGTCCAGCCCTACATTCACCACTTGCCATCCTTCTTGTTTTTAAATGAACTCTTAACTCTGAATGTCAAGTCCAGGAAATAAACAGGGTCAGAGGGAAAGTGCTTTCTTCAGTCTTCCTCTGGCTTCTTCTAGTCTAAATTGTATCCAACTGAGTCTCTCACAAATGAAAAGTAAAAATCATATCCTCTAGAAAAATAAAAGTATAACTTCAAAGACTTTATTAATGATAAATCAAAATAGTTAAAAAACTAATAATAAATTGATGTGGATGTCTGATACACAGAGGTCAAGCTCTTATAGTTCTGGGGAAAATTACATTATTTGGATTGCAGGGGTCAGGGAAAGCGACAGAGTGAGAATAAGATTTAAACTAATAATCAATAATTATAAGAATAGCAACAGTTTCTATTTACCAAATATTTATGCATGCCAGTAACAGAGATTAGCTTCATCTACATAGAACATATAGATAGTGTTTGTGTGTGTGTGTGTGTGTATGTGTGTGTGTGTGTGAGAGAGAGAGAGAGAGAGAGAGAGAGAGAGAGAGAGAGAGAGAGAAACAGAGCAGGAAAGAGAAAGAGAGAGGGAGGGAGGGGATGGGGGGAGAAAGAGAGAGAATGTATAACTAAAGTATAAATGAATATATCACAGCAAATGTGTGAGTCATTACAGTAATCCCAGTTTTCCAGGAATCTAAGGTCAAGGTAGACAAAGTAAATCACTCAGGTAACACAACTTGTAAAATCTGGTTTTGGAATGAGAACACAAATCTATGGGACTCTAAAAACTGTTCCCTTTTCATTTTGTCTTGCTCACCTCCTTCCAGGTGTTAGCTAAATTATGAGAATGAAGAAATGAGATATGTAAAGGTAAAAGTATAGGAAAGTAAAAGGTACACGGAAGAGATAGTGACTATTGATGAAAGACAACATTTCCCAAGGGTGTGCCGTATGTTAGGCTCTGCTCTGAGCACTAGACCTGCATGGACTCATGTAATCCTGGAAACAATCCCATGAGGCAAAAACAACTATTGCCCTCACTTGACAGAAGAAGATTCTGGCGAACAATAAGGTTAAGTAATATGCTCAAATTTGCCTGCGTACTAAGCAAGGGAACTTGGATTTATATCCCAGCATCTTTCTTCAGAGTTGCCATTCTTAATACGTGATAAAGATGGAAAAAATTGAGATTTTTGGAAGGCTCTTTGTGTCATCAAATCTAGTTCACTATTTCTTTTTATTTTTTCAGAGACAGGGTCTCACTCTGTCAACCAGGCTGGAGTTCAGTGATACAATCATGGCACACTATAGCCTTGACCTAGTGGTCTAAAGCAATCCTCCTGCCTCAGCCTCCTGAAAAGCTGGGACTAAAGGCATGCACCACCATTTCTGGAAAATTTATTTATGTTTTGTAGAGACAGAGTCTTGCTATGTTGCCTAGGCTGGTCTCAAACTCTCCTGGCTTTAAGTAATCCTCCCATCTTGGCCTCCCAAAGTGCTGAGACTACAGGTGTGAGCCACTGCACCTGGCTCACACTATTTCTATTTCTAGAACTATTTCTAAATGTGTTCTAAGTTCACTATTTCTAAATGTGTCTTCTGGGTGACACTGTTTGGAGTATTTATTTATGTGTTATGTGAATAAAAGGATGTGATGGACAATTGGTGAGGCCACTGGTGAGAATAAAACGCAAGTAAGCAGGTCACTTTGTGATAGGAATTCTCAAAACCTTTAAAATAAATTTCTGGTGGCCAAGAAAAAAATACAGAATGCAGTGGTTTCTAGTCTTCTTTGGACAAGGAATATTTACTGTTTCACAGAGCAGCTGAGGACACCTAGAGTCCCCTCAATCACTTCTTCATAGTCATGCAGCCAGTTAATGGTAAAGCCGAGGTCAGAACTGAAGACCTTTGGCTGCTGGTCCAGGTTTTGTCTAGGGACAGATAGGGAAAGATCTTGAAATGTATCCTTTGCACAACATACAGCAATTTAAGATATTGTAAGCAGGACAAAAAGGGTACAGAATATACTGAAGTAAAGAGCCAGGAGCAGTCTTTACAAAACTACTGCAGAAACTCAGGAATAACATTCACAGTGGCCTGGTCTAGGAAGCAGCAGGAAGAAAAAACAGGAAGCGAGAATAAAATCAAACATTCAAGAACAGAAATGAACTTTGAGAGTTGCTAGGAACCAGTGGTTGCTGTGAGAGACAGAGCCTACTGACCTACTAGGATCTCAGCTATAATTCTGAAAAACCTAAGGGCTGGCACAGAAACCTCCTCTCAAGTTCTAGCAGCATATTTTAGAAAGTGGTATACAAACACCATCTAATTGGGTCCACTCATTATCTGAGAATTACTTTTAAATGTAGCTATATTCCTTCCCTAACAAAAGCCAAGGAAATCACAGTCAAACCTTTGAACCAATGTTTAGTTCTCACTTTTTGCCTCATCCTCCACTGCCTCCCTTCTCAACTCCTTGTGCGTCTGTGTGTTGTCTTTCTTTCTCTAGGGGCAAGCACTACTGAGATCTAAAAATACCTTATTTTTTCAAAACAACTGCACTAATTGATGTGTATGGAGAACATGTTAGTCATGTTCACAAAATGCCAAAATAAATATAAAAACTATCCTCAGGCAGTCTCACACTCTTTAAAGTATACAGCCCCAGAGGCCAACTTTTGCTAACCTTCCTTTTCCTTGCTACATTAAAAAAAAAAAAAAAAACTAGTTATATATTTCAGAATATCACATGATATCAATGATTAGCTCACAACACCTTTATCATTTAATCAGCAAGTTCAATTGCCTTTAAGGTAAACATTGTCAATTTTCTGATACATATCCTTGACACACATCAAATTTCTTCCTTTCATGTTGTGGCAGAGACCACTAGTTATACACTAAAAGCTTTTCTCCTCCTACCATACACATCCCAGCCCCTCTTGGAGTTAGTGAAGTGACAACATTTTCTCCAATGGAATGTGAACAGAAGTAACACATGCCATTTCAGATCTAGCATCTACAGAGTGACCATGAGCACGCCTCCAGATGCGGTCTCCCATCCAGTGCCTGGAATGCTGAAGTCTTGGGCAACATTGGAGACTGTGTGCTGAAAATTTCAAAACTAACATTAGTATGGGTCCCTGCAGGACACAGAAGAAGAGAACTGCTGTACTTCTCTACACTCCCATAATCCCAGGACTCTTATATAAATGAGAAACAAAATTTGATTGTGATAATCCACTGATTATTTTGTGGTCTCTACGTCACCACACCTATCCTTTCTTAACAGAGAAATTGGATTGACAACAAAGTATTTGGAATAAAAGCCCCAAATTTTAATACTTGCTTAGTGGTCAGCATCAGGTAGCAAGAAAACCATCAAAACAAGCCAGGAAGCTGGCAACTCATGCAAACAGAGAAGCATTTAGCAATACCAGAGCCTACAATGACTCAAGAAGCAACGTAAGTGCATAGTGAAACTGCAGTTTTAATGGAAGGTTTTTTTTATTTTGTTTTGTTTTTTGCTGCTTATTGTAAAGTATGATGAGAAAAGATTAGTTCAGATAAACATTAACTAGTTTGTACACAGAAATGAAAAGAAGTAAGAGCATCCAGAAATTTGGGACTTTGAAAGACTGAAAAATTAGGCTGTCTGATTTCCAAACAGCAAAAATAAATATAACTGTAAAAGGTTTTGGGTGACAAAGACCCATGAAAAATTCCTAATCACACAAAAATATTTAGCTATATGTCAAAAATATTATTGTAGCTAGTAATGAAGTCACCCCGTCATCTCCCCCAGTCTATGGTTGCACATGAACTCAAGGTGGCCGCCATTGAATGCAGAAAGAAAAAAAAAGCAGAATAAAGAACAACATTTTTAAAAACTTGGGGGATGTTTCTTGGCTATGGAACCAACTGGAAGTAAAGCATCAGAACCTACTAAATTTTTGAGGAACCTGAACTTCCAAGAAACTAAGAGTTTATGGTAGAAGTAAACGATATGATTGGAATTTCCAAAAGGCATGCTGAAGGTAGTCATCAAAACACTTCTTCCTTCACGCCTCTTCCATCCTCAGAGGATGGACAAAACAATATGGGTCTCCAAACTGACACTAATGGGAAGGAGACTCTGAAAGCTATGGAGCCCTCAAGATGGGCACCTTTCCACTGCCTACTCCAGATGAGCTCATGGGGCATTATGATCAAGGGAAAACTTCCCAGAGGGTCATGGCAAGAGCTACTGAGAGCATGAATAATGTTCTAGTAATGATTTGGGGAATAAGATCATTTGATTATCTTAGCCACACTGACAAATACAGCAGAGTGTTTTTAATCACAATACTTACATTGTTTTGTAAAACAAGTCAACATGACTCAGTGAAATGAATTATTCTCTCCTGGACAAGATGAACCCATACATATCCTAAGTATAATTTAGCATATTATTACTAGAATTTAAAAGTAAAATATCAAGAATTCTTTAAAGTACAGGAAATCACTGGGTTACCACCATGTAATGTTAGTGGAAGACTTTTTTTTTCCTTACAGATTATTTTGTTCCCTGTAACCTACTTTAAGACATATAAAAAAATTGTCAAAGTGTTTTTCAAGTAATGAGATAATATGACTATTTTTTTACTTACACAATCTCCAACAAAAGCATATAACCACATCATACTATTGGAATTAGTATCAAAAATGTCAAGAAAGGTGATGTTTTTATTCAATAGTTTAGCCCTGTGCCAACTACTATTATTGCTTAATTTTTATTTTGCCACTGAAAGAAAAGATTTTTTAAAAGTACACACTGCCTTAGTTATTTCAAAAATTCTCAAGATGAGCAATGTTCCTATACCACTGGCTTGGCTAGGAGTACTATTTCAGTTGGAATTTCTCTCTGTTCAGCCTACCTCCTTCCTCATTTTCTATGAGTAGTCAAAATAGCAGAGTATCACTTTTGGAGTGACATGGCATTTCGGGAAAAGCCCACACGACAACTGTTTAAAATATTCTTTGCAAGCTTCTGACTGAGAAATACAACACAGGCAATTCGGAGAAGGCTTTAATTGTACTCTGATTCTATAATAGAAAGAGAGAATAAAATGTGGGATTTTTTTTTTAAATGGGCAGGATTATGAATACAGCATTAAATGGAGCACTTTCTATACACAAGATTCCTCACTGGGTACCAATATATTTTATTGGCTAACAATACACACATGAATAGAGCAAAAATAGTTATGAACAGAAAGATGTGGCAGGCTGGGCTCCCCCCTTGATCCAGCCCATGCTAAAAGATAGAAAAGATTCAGGTTATAAAAAGGGGAGCTTTTTAAAGCAAAGATGGAGACAGGCACTCTTTTGAGCAAGAGATACTCTCCCTCTTTGGATCTTCTTTTATCCTCAGAAACTGAAGCTCACCATTCCTTATCTATCTGCAGAACTAGACAGATCTGAGGATAACAATCTCCATTAAAGGCCAGATCCAAGAGGACATAAAAACACTGGTGAGCTGCCACACTGGGGGAGGAAAAGAAAATGGTGAGAGAGAGTAGAAGGGAGAAGACCCATGAGGGATATTTCTGTCAAAAGAAGAGAATGGATTTGTCCATATGGTGTGGCCCAAAAGACTAGACTAAATTCCATTAGTGGAACTCAGTAAAAGAGCTGAAAAGAAGGCAGTGCAGAATCTTCTTCACTCTGGGGACTGAATTGAAGTGGGACTTTGATTGCTTGAAGCTGTGGAAACTGAGCAGTCTCGTGAGGTGAGAGGATTGCCTGAGCCCACCATTCGAGAACAACTTGAGCCACTTGGCAAAACTTCATCTCTACAGTAAATCAAAAAATTAGCCGGCGTGGTAGTACATGTCTGTAGTTCTAGATACTTGGAAGTTTGAGGTAGAAGGATTACCTGAACCCAGCTGGTCGACCCTGGGGTGGCCATGAGCATGCCACTGCACTCCAGCCTGGGTAACAGAGTGTGAGATTCTGACTCAAAAAGAAAAAGAAGAAAAAAGAAACTGAACAGTCTCCTGTCCAGCTGTGGCTTAATCATGATGGATCACTTTTATTACCTTGAGTAGGCTTCACAAAAGGGACTGAGGAACCACCACATAGAGTGCAAAGTTAAATATCATGTGCTTGTAGGTATTTCATTTCCCTCTTCTGATAGGCAGGCAGGTTCAAGGTGACCAGTGACCTGAGTTTCAAGTTAGGGTTTGATCTCAAGGTCTTTGTGGCCTCAAAGGGTATTAAGTGACACGCTTAGGACCACAAGACTTGTCCTGGTTAGGCACTACAAAATAAAATTTACAAAATGAAAGTTTCAACGCCAAGTTCAATGAAAATAAGACCTTATTCAAAGGTGTGAAACTAGAGTCAATGGAAAATAGAAACCAAATTAGGTGAGGACTGAGGAATTACCCAAGCGAACAAAAACCAGAATGAAGTGAGAAAACTGCAGACACACAATGCAGGCGCCCCGGTGTGTATTTTAGGGCTGCCATGGACTTAGTCAGGCCAGCAAGAGACTTAGGAAAAGATCTACACAAGGTACAGGGTATCTGAGGAACAGACAAGCAGTCTATGGTAGTTCAGAGTTGGGGATGAGAGAAAGCTTTGCTGATGAGTTAAGCGAGGTCATTCAGGCCAGTGGGATTTTACCAGAAGGGATGGGGAAGGCAGGTATACCAGGACACCAGAAACATGATGATCAGAGGAAACAGAAAATGGGCAGTTATAACCATCCGAATATACCAAATGCTAAAATTTTGCTGGAACAACAGATACGTTAAAAAATAAAAGTGACATGAAAAGTAAGTCTGGTCTATATCCTGTGTGACGTTTTTGTCAAGAACTACAGTCTACTTAGCAGGTCCTGTGATAGGGAATTCTTTCTTCCAGCTCTTAAAGAATGCCTATAATGACTGCAATATTATAAACTGTACTTAAAAATACAAGATCAGAGGCATCAGTGGATAGGGTTTGTTTGTGCAACAAATTGGTCACTATTGTGCTGTTTAGGGGTATTTTCAAAAGCCAGCTTACAAGGAAACTGCCAACACCAACTGCTCCAGGGGAACAATATCCTAAATAGAACGGTGGCCTTTATTTTTTGAAATTAGTTATATCTAATTAGAGGTTCTCAGAGAATGCTTTCCTGTGAACAGAAGAGATAGAAAAAGGCACCAAATTCAGGCCCCAAAATGATACAACACATCCACAGTGATATACCTTTCCAAAATACTCGCTAATTCACTTCAGTCAACTAACGTATCCCAGACCCAAACTGAAAGCTGGCTATATTCACGAGCATACTAACACAGATGTATTCATTTCTTATGGGGTATTCTCCAAAAGGAAAATGATAGAATTTTAGAAGCACTCATGCTGCTGGAAGAAGGCTTTATTGAACATACACCTATCTAACATAATTAACACTCTCAAAATACCTCTGCATTTGAGAAGTGCTTATTTCTTACCTGGAGCTGTAATGCATACATTTGATTCCATCACTTTGCCTCTTTGTGCGGCAAGGTGCCTATAACACACAGAATTAAGGACTCCAGAATGACTATAAAAAGGAAAGAAACCTTTTCTTTTTCAACTTGAGCACTCTTGGCAACCACAAGAACTGGAATATGAGATTTACAAGTCAGTGGGCCAGAAAAAAAAGAAGGATCGAAGGATTATCTCCAAGCATAGACTCACATTTAGAAAAGGTAAATAGAAACAGAAAGAGCACACTTTTTATACAACTCAGTTGGTTTGTCTCAAAAGCCTAACATCATTCACAAAAGAAATGTATCTTATCACCTCCTCGAAAGACTGAGTGGGGCTTGCCAGGAAGAAATGGGAGAAGGCACAGAAAGTAGAATAAAATAAGCTCCCATCTGCTAATGAAAGATCAGGACTGGATTTGAACTTGAACTTTTTTCCTTCTTTCTCTCCTATCCTGACATCAAGCAGGACAGAGACCCATAACTGATGCGAGCCAATGACATTTGGACTCACACAACCATTGACTTCCAATAACAACACGTGATCTCATGGTATTTATTAACCACACTGAACCTCAACTTCTTGACGTTTAAACACAGAATGTCACTGCATATTTCAAGAGGTTGTTAAGAGAATTCAGAAATAAGGTATGTAAAAAAAGATTGAATATTACATATTAAAAAATACAGTTTTCTATGTTTTCCTTCATAATCCTGATACATATTCCTCTTCAGAATAACATATTTATTGCAGAAAATGAAAAATAAAATAAAATTACCCATAATCTCACAATTTTTAACAAATGACTAAAAATATTTTTCAATTAACTGATTTAGTATGATTCAATTTAACTGATTTAGTATGTATGTAAATATCTTGTGTATGCATATATTCAAATAATATTTTCCAAAATATTGTAAAACATACCTAGTATATTTTTTAACTAGTACCTTTAAGACAGAAAGAAATTTAAAATATTGTAGTAATTTCATCAATTCTTTCATTTATTGATTTCTTCCTTTTCTTTCATACTAAAAAGACCTTTACTTTGATGTTAGATACATATCTATATTATCTTCAAGCTCCTTCCTGCTTTTTTTACATTCACTCCTTTGATCCATCTGGAATTTATTTCAGTACATAACGTGAAGCAAAGGACTATTTTTTTCCAAAGAGTTAGCCAGTTTTTCCAGAATCATTTCTGAAATAACCCTTCATTTCTTTACTAATTTAAATGTCACTTTTATCATATACCTTAACAGGGTACCAAAATGTTTTAAACCATGCGCCAACTTTGATAACCTAATAGTGCCTGTCTGGAGTATTCTTGAGACCATGTCCAGGCATAGCTGGAAAGTGGGACAACATCATTTAGCAAATAAATGTCCGCCATAGCAGTGAGATGAGAAAGAATGAAAACTGTGCCTCAAATGTGCCATCCCTGTACTACACAGTTGGTTTCTGGGTTTTCTAGTTTATTCCCATTGCAGATTTATGATATATATTTTAATATCTTGTAGCCCAAGTGCCCTTTTATTTATCAACTGTTTATATATCAAATAATATCGATCAAATTGTATATATTAAATAATCAAATTATTTATGGTTGTTCTTTAATGTTTATTATTTCAGATGCTATACTCTATGCTTCTTAAAAAAATTTTGATAGAATCACTTTATAATAGTAAATTTATTTTAAAAATATGAAAAGAAATGACATCTTTACAACAATGAGTCTCTCTAGCCAGAAACTTAAGTTGTCCCATTTAGTCACGCACTCAATTTAAAAAGAAAATGTATATATGTGTGCGTGTGTATATTCATATGCTTATATATACATTTATACACACTCATATATAACAGGGTGCCAAAAAAGTATACATATTTTAGGATGTTCACCATAATCAGAAGCATCTGAACACTGATGGTAACCACTTGAAGCACCTCTTGTAATTGTGGAAGTCAAATGGGACTTGTATGCATCTTATAGAGTATTATAATTTTAATACAGATTTTTTCTTTCTTAAAATGGGTATATATTTTTTGACACCCTCTGTATATAATATATGTTTCATTATATATACATTTTTTAATATATATTTTTTATTTTAAAGTTGTGGGGTACAGTTAAGGGTTAGGTATACAAATATTCATTGTGCAAGTACCCTTGTTGATGAGGTGTGCCCCCCTTTCCCTAGACAGATATTGACAACCATTAATCCCACCTCCTTTCCCCTCCCTGTACCCCCCCCATAGTTTCCCACCACTGTCAATCCTTTTCTTATAGTATCACAGTAGTTGTTCAAGGTTCACTTATGAGTGAGAACATGTGATGCCCAGATCTTTGTTTCTGCGAGAGATCACTCAGTTTTATAAACTCAAATCACTCTATAAAAAAAGATACCTGCACATGTATGTTTATCGCAGCATTGTTCACAATAGCAAGATCATGGAACCAATCATGCTGTCCATCAAAAGAGGACTAGATTTTTAAAATGTGGTACATATACACAATGGAATATTATGCAGCCATAAAAAAGAACAAAATCATGAATTTCGCAGCAACCTGGATGGAATTAGAGTTGAGTTCATTATATTTTTAACACATCTTTGTTAAGTCTAATACATTTTATGTTATTTGTTGCTATCACAATTGGAGTTATTTGTCTATTACATTTTCTAAATGATTATTTTCAAACTGTTACCTTTTTGTTTCTTGTTTTTTGGGGGTTTTTTTTGAGTTGGGAGTCTAACTCTGTTGCCCAGGCTGGAGTGCAATGGCACACTCATTGTCACCCCAGCATCGACCTGCTGGGTTCCAGCAACCTTTTTGCCTCAGCCTTCCATGTAGTTGGAACTATAGGCGCACGCTACCACACCCTGCTAATTTTTTTTTTTATTGTAGAGACGAGGTCTCGCCAAGTTGCCCTGGCTGGTCTCAAAACTGCAGGCTCAGGCAATCCACTCTCCTCGGCCCCCCAAAGTGCTGGGATTACAACTGAGCCACTGAGTCCAGCCCAAACTATTACTTTTACATATATTTTACATCCTCCTAACTTATTATTCCTTCATGTCATTTCCAATACTTTCTCTTGACACACTTTGACTTTCAAGGTAGACAGGCCCATCATATCTGAAACCATTCCATTGTTTTCTGAAATTCTCTTGCTCACTTGTTTGCTCACTGTCTCTCCTACTTAGTCTATATGATGCACTACACGGGAGGAAGGCCTTGCCTGCCCTATGCACAGCTTGATCTCCAGGGCCTAAGATGGTGTTTACTGCATGGTAGATGTTCAATAAATATTTGATGAATCACTCTGTTACTTGAAATGAAATCTTTCAAAAATAATGACAATGTCCAGCTGGGCTTGGTGGCTCAGCCTGTAATCTCAGCACTTTGGGAGGCCGACGCAAGTGGATTGCCTGAGCCCATGGGTTCAAAACCAGCCCAGGCAACTTGGCAAGACTTCGTCTCTACAATAAATCAAAAATTAGCTGGGCATGGTAGAGTGCCTATTGTTCCAGTTACTTGGAAGGCTGAGAGGGAGGGATGGCCAGAACCCAGCAGGTCAATGCTGGGGTGACCATGAAGCATGCCACTGCACTCCAGCCTCAGCGACAGAGTGAGAACCCAATTCAAAAAAATAAATAATAAATAATAATAATGGCAATGTCCTATTCATATTTCTAAGAGTTGTATCTCAAAGTTTTGTCTCCTTATTTAGAACATTCACTAGAACCTCCAGAATACCATGGTGGTGGTGGTGATTTGTCCTTATTTTTTACTGAAAATGTCAATGGTAGTTCTTTATTACATATGAGTGATACTTAAATGTTGGCTTGGGAATCACTTGTTACTGTTAAGAAAATGCTTTCTATAACTAATTATTTCTGTTTCTTGTTTTATTTTGTGTTTTTTCTTTTTTAAAATATAGAATGCATATAGACTGTATTGTGAAAATTTCCTACAAGAAGATTGCAATGTAGGTTTTCTCCTTTGGTTTACACCAAGATGATATACTGCTTCAGTAAAAATAATAATTGATTTGTTTTTGAGAAGGAAGGTTCACACCACCTTGAGATGCTGATATTGACATCGTTCAGGACAATGTTACTCACTCACAAGTTTGTATTCAACTTCAGAGGTCTACTGGCATTGAAGCCTTTCATGAACTACCCAAGAGTTCATATACCTGAGGTGAAAATTATAAAACAAGCAACAAAAAAGTAAGACATCAAAATATTTTCTAATGTTAAGTGTGCTGCCAAATCCTAAAATAAGGCCTATATTATCAGCATGTATTTTTCTAAAACATTCTCTTCAACATATTTGTCTACACTGTTAAAGCTATCTCTAATCAATATTTTATTATTGAAATTATTTCCTTTGTATTCTTTCAGTAGTATTATTTATCTAAATTTGAGTATTGAGTGTCAAGTTTATTTTCACTCTTTCTTAATAAAAAAGCATAGGTCTGAAATTTGCCTGCTAATCGTAGTTTTGTCCTACGCCATACATTATGGTATCTTATCCCATCATTACCACTATTTTTGTAATTATCAGTAATTAGTTTTGATTTCCTTTTGATCCCCAAATTTAGAAAAGTGGTTTTCTTTTTATGTCTCCAGTGATTATCTTACTTAAACCTTTGATATTACTGTATACTTTACCGCTTTGCAGACAGATCATTTAAACTATGCTCTTTCTAGTTTGAGATACTTACTCAGCCATATTAATTATATCCTCTAAATTTTTTCTCAAATCACATATCAAAGATCCAGAATAATTGTGTTTCTTAGATAATCAATCTTCTTTTTCAGAAGTTTTGCTTTATACATATGAAGAGACAGCTTTCTAGAATTCCAGAGTTGTGGACATAAAGACATTTTGGGAACCCCAGGATGCTAACTGTTCTTTCTTCCCAGACAAGAGAGCAGTTTTGCAAATGATGCACTTGTTTAAAGAACTAAAAAACAAACAAACAAAACCCTTAGATCATTAGCGTGAGTTCTTCCAGCATGGTGATGGTGAGTGTGAACAGATTGCAACAAAGCAAGTACTTGGCCTCCCCTTAAACTCAGTGAGGACCATTTGTGGGCCATACCTGTGTCGGGAGAGTCAAGGGCAGCAGTGGCAGGGACAAAGGAAAAGTCAACTGTACTTTGCTGCATCCTTTCTTCCTTGTACAGCCAACTCTATTCTGTTTAATTACATGCCTTTAGCAAGTTTTATGGCAAACTTATAACAAGTAATGCCTTGGTATCTTCCTGCTAATCTGAACTACTAAACTACAATAACACAATTTAACCAGTGCCAGCTAATTTGATGTTCTTTTCTTTGGTTTTTGGAATATAAAGTATCACATCTGTGCTTCACTTTAGGTATCTATTTAAATTATTTAAAAGAAGTCTATTTTTTTCTCATTTAATGCTTTTTTGTCTTATATGAGCTGTTATATTATTTTCCCTGTTTACTACATATCAGTTAAGATATATTTTAACCCGTTATTTGATTTCAACCTTGTGTTGTCATTTTGTTTTAGGTCTTTTGGAAATAGCCTTTTTTGTGGGAAGGGAGCAGAATTTATTGAAAGGACAGAAAAACTCCCAGAGTGGGAGCAGACCCAAGGGGGCTGCCTGACTTTTTTTTATTTAATTGAAGAGAGCCTCTGTCTTTAAAGTGAGATTTTGATACATTTATATTCACTGGCATAATGAAACATCTCATTTTCTACTTAGGGATCAGAGACTTTATTTTAGGAACTCAGCTGCTTTTAGAGCAAGACTAAAATGAGTTATTTCACTCATTCTACTCCAGGTGGGAGAACATGAAGGATTCTGCTCCCACTTGGTAGTGGTTTTCTTGGATAAGAGTCAGCTGCAAGACCCAAATTCAAGGGTGTCCCAGGAAGTTTAAACTGACCCATTATGAATTCTGCAGAGTCTATGTGGCACTGAGGTCCCTTAGATCTGTTCAAAAACACAGATGAGGATCAAGAAAAGAAAGCTTGTCATTATTTACTGATAATGTGCTGGGAGCCTCAGAAAAACAACTACAAAACAAAGTAAGACAACAATCCTCCCGGTAAAACAGATATTGGGTAAAAAAAAAAATTGAGTGCCCTCGTGATAGGTTCTGAAAATAGGACAAAAATGGATTGCATACTTAAGGTTAATCTTCTTAAAATTTAAGAACTGCTTGTGAAACAAGATTTTGTGTGTGTGAGTTCAATAAAACACAATTGGTAGCCTATCCAATCCCTTATCCTAACTCTGTTCAACTTCTATTACAGGACAGGAAGCCATATAGAAGCAGAATAGCACAAAGTGTTCAAAAATCCATGAAAAGCTAGCATTGATTTCTTGAGGAGATTCTCACAAAGCAAACAGATTTCTCATCACAAGACAAAACAATTATTTCTCCAGTGTACATAAATTTGAGACCTATTTGCTACACTGACAAATCCTTTGTTGTGCCCTACTGATGGAACTACTAGAAACTCAACAGTGACCACTAATGTAGGGGAATGAGGTTATAATTTTAATATATACTTATCTAAGAATTAATATAAACTTATGTCATACTCAAAACACTGTAGTTATTGTGTTCATTCTCTTAAGTTCATTTTCTATTATTCACAGAACCAAAATTTTGAGTGGTGAATTTTCAAAAGTATTGCTAGAGAGAGAATTTATTTAGGAGTTATCAAGTTATAAATTTCAATAACTGCACTTTGACTACACAGATCCCATGTGCAGTAAGAATAATGATTCTTAGCTATAAATCTTTCAAAAAACAAGACTCGGTTTTATTTCAGTGGGTATTTGAATAAGACTGATGTGCCCATAGATCAAATAATCAATTACAGTTTTAGATAAAATTGAATTAAGGAAAGGCTTTCCATATTTAGTTCTACTAAAAACAATACAGATGTCATTTAATAAAAACAAGCTCCCTTTGCTATCTGCTTTAACACTTCAATTGCTCAGACGTATTGAAGCAAAGGCGTTTTGTTTGGTTTTAGAATAGGCCATGCTTTTATAAAATTCATATGTTTACTCCAAAATAGAGACTATACATATACATAAACATATTTATATTCATATAAACACATGTGCATAAATATGTATCTACACTTAGAGAGGTGTGTGTGTATATATGTATATATATATACATATATATAGTGTGTATATATATGTATGTGTGTGTATATATGTGTGTGTGTGTGTGTGTATATATATATACACATACATATATAAAATTTCCCTTTACTCTGAGAAATATCCACAGAAAAAAATTTAGATTACTGAAATTTGACTTTCTGCGGTTAGGTTCCTTTCCCTCCTAATTATTCTTAATGTGAATTTAATCAATTCTCAGGTACTTTTATCTGACATTATTATGAAGAAACTATACTGTAATATGATCAGCAATGAAATAAAATAAATATAGTTTCTAAGTGTGACTATAAACATAAAAATAACTTGTTAAATGTATACACAAATATAGAAATATATAAACAAAGACATACTAAATAATTTACTCTCTCAGAAATGTAACTGTGGCATTTGTTTATACTAGAAGAAAATTTCTGTTTGCTTTGACATTCGTGCAGTTGAAACTCTTTTGACTTACTTGCCAGTTACTTTAATTTCTTACATTTTCCTAAATCTGCATTAAATCATTCAGTCATATTTGCTAGTCCCTGGGTGCTATCTAGGAGCCATAAACAAACAGTGGCACCTAATTTAGCTATTATACCTCTTGTTTTTTGCTGTCTCACACCCTTCAAGCATTTCATTTTGCTGACTAATTATTTAAAACACCATCTATTTACAAGTCTCTAAATGTACTCTGGATTTGTTCCACCTACTGAGGAACCTGAGCCCTCCTTTAGGTTTTCTGGAATGAAAGGTAAGTATTTCTCAAAGTATAAAACTGAACCACTTCCATGCTCCCTTGTCTATCTAATGTATTCAATTTTGGCATTAAATCTGGAATACAAAAGGAAAAATAATAAAAACAAACTCTGTACCTGTGTATGAATAACTGTAGATTTTGTAAATGCACAAATGTAATCACATCCTTAATGAATCATTATTACATTATTATCTTTGGAGAATAAAACACAGAAGAGGTAAGTCAGAATAGCTGCTCAATATAAGCCTGTGATCCATCTGATTTACTGAATGATTAAATTATACTTAAACTGAGAAAGCTAATATCCAAGTTTCAAATCACACTAAATACATTTACTGCATTCACTCTGATTAGAAGATTTTTAACACATTAAAATTAGCATCTTTACTATACTTTAACTTCAACAAATCAAGGTTCGTGTACACATGTGAATATTAAGATTATGTTCCATTCTTAAAACATAAGAAGAAAACTTCCTAAATAAGTAGTTAATGTAGTTAATAAATATTACTGACTAAAAAAAGAAAAAATACCTACAGCATTTTGTAGGAAAAACTAATGCGCATCTTTAAAGGAAACCTCCAGTAAGCCAAGTTTCTAAATGCAACAGACTAAATATTTATGTCCCCCCAAAATTCATATTTTGAAATTCTAACTCCCATTGTGATGACAGTAGGAGGTAAGGCCTTTGGGAGGTGATTGAGTTCTATCAAATTACCCAGGGCTCTGCCCTCATAAATGGGATTGGTGCCCCATCCACAATATGAAAAGGTAGCCATCTACAAACAAGAAGGGGTGCTGGCTTCCTAACCCCAGACTTCCAGCCTCCAGAACTGTGAGCAATACATTTCTGTTGTTATTAGTCATCTAGTTTATGGTATGTTATTATAGCAGCCCAGGCTGATGAAGACACCAAATGTTATTTTTTTAAAAAAGCATATGATTAATGATGAATTAGAGTAACTATAAAGTAGAAGTTCTAGGCTGGAGATAAACAAAGTGTTGTTCCATAGTTTGCAGGCTATTATTAACTGGATCTTAGTCTCAGCATCTCTGATAGTTCTTTCTTAATTTAAGCAAAGGGAAGGAGCATCGTGTTAGTTTTATGAATATTCACCTGAAGTCAGCATCAATATGATGCCAGAATTTTTTTGACTGTCAGACACCCAAAGCAATAAAAACATACAATAGTTAATATAATAATATAACAGTAAAAATGGAAATATACATCAATTTAGGGTGCCAGAAATCCCAATATACCAAAGATGATTAAAGCACTCTGCAGGTGAAGCATGTATTCATTTTTTGGAATCAATATTATGGCATCAGGGCAAATTTACTGATATTTTTTACAGTATTTATGTCTTAGAAACAGAAACATTACAAATGTATACAATTCATATCTTATTTAGAAGAGTAACTATTTCTACTTCTAAACTGAATTTGTTTTAATAACTTTTACAACTAAGCAGCATAGCCATGTAGCAATTTTGGCCCAAGCAACATCAATGTCATTTTCTAACATTGCCTTTCACGGTAGCCTTCCAAATTGCTCACTCCCTCCAGGGCCCTACTTTTTAGACCACATCCTCATAACCAGCCCTTCTCACAAAGATCTCCTGGCCTCTTCCTTTTTTTTTTTTTTGAGTTGGAGTCTTACTCCATTGTTCAGACTGGAGTGTAGTGGCACAATCACAGCCACCCTAGCGTCGACCTGCTGGGCTCTGTTGATCCTTCTGCATTAGCCTTCCAAGTAGCCAGAACTACAGGTATGTGCTACCATGCCTGGCTAATTTTTTTATTTATTGTAGAGACAGTTCTCACCATGTTGCCCAAACAGGTCTCACCATGTTGCCCAGATTGATCTCAGGCAGTCCTCTCGCCTCAGCCTCCCAAAGTGCTGGGATTACAGGCTTGAGCCACCACACCCAGCCTCTTGGCCTCTTCTTGAAAACCACCAAACAAACAATAACACTCCATGTCAATAATGAAAACACTTTTATGATCTTGCCTATTCTGCTTATAAAAATGATTACACAGGAAACTGAAAAATACGTTATTTGTAATTATTTCTTCATAAAAATTATTTCATTTCATCTTTTAAAAATGTCATCCAGATTAGTATTAGAGAACAGACCCTAATGTCCTTCCTCCAGAAGAATGAATGGACACCAGATTGATAGATGGCATGCCCAGGACCATGTGGCTGGTTAGGGCCAGCCATGATTCAGTGCTGGATGGACTTCAGATTCTCCCTTCAAGGATCTGAGGCCAAGGCCACCACCAGCCCTGGCTAGTGTGAATGCAGTTCCACACCAGGGCATAAGATTGATTAAAAGAAGAGCAACTGAATTGTAGCAGCCACTCACCCCTCAGCCAGGGGCCAACATGCAGTATACCATCCGCACCACCTGTGTGGTAGCCCAAATAAGGATAAAAGTACAATTTATTAAATGCCTACTATATGCTAAGCACATCATATACATTATCTTGTTTATTCCCCCAAGCAAACTTATGAAATAAAACACATGAAGCTTTCATCTCCTAAGATCACAACACTTTCTTCTGGAATATGTCCTGAAGGACTGGCTTGAGGCTATTTACAGTTCACATTTTTTAAAGAGTAGAAGGAGTATGTTCTAAAATAATGATGAAAAGGTATAGTGTAGTAAATGCATAAACCAGTAACATAGTCATGTATTATTATCATGTTTTATTTACTGTGCAAGTACATAAGTACAAGTACTATGCACTATACTCTTATATGACTGGCAGGACTGCGGGTTTGTTTTCACACCAGCATCACCACAAACATGTGAGTGATGTGATATGCTAAGATGCTGGGAAAGTGGTGATATTGCTAAATGATAGGAATTTTTCAGCTCTATTCTAATGCTATGGGATCACTGGCCTAGATGCCTTCTGTCATTGACCAGAATGTTGTTATGCAGCACAACTATATACATGAGGCCCAACAATTAGGTTCACTAATCATCCTAGAAAATGAGCCACATACCTCATTGCTGAATATCACTACAGTCATCATTGAGGTTCTCCCCTTAGGAAGCTATGAACCAACACCAGCACCTAGTTCACTTGTTCAAGCAATTCTGGAACTCTTTTTCTGGAATGGCCACAAGAGCTGTCCTCATTATTTGTTGAGGTCTGACAATTAAGTTTGTGAACTAGCCACCGTGCTCTTACATTGGCAGCACTGTACAAATAATTGTATTGGAACACCCTTCCTATTCACCTGGTCTGACTACAATGACTTTTTTCTTTACCCTAAGATAAAGGAACTATTGAAAGAAAAACATTTGATGACATTCAGGTCATTAAGGGTAATATGACAGCTCTGAAGGCCATTCCAGAAAAAGAGTTCCAAAATTGCTTTGACTAGGCACTAGCATTGATGCATTGCTTCTCAAGGGGAGTACTTTGAAGGGGACCATAGTGATATTTAGCAATAAGGTATGTGGTAGTTTTTCTAGGATGGGTTCGTGAACTTAATTGTCATATTTTGTATGTACCTAGCAACAGAGCACCTAAATATACAAAGCAAACATTCAGATATCTGAAAACTCACTGAATAATGACTTTCAGTCAATGGCCAACCTCATCTATGACATAACAGTGATTTCTTAAGATTATAATGGAGCTAAAAAATTTCTCTTTCCTAGTAACATCATAGTTGTTTTAAGGTCATAACACACTGCATTACCTTTTCTATGGTTAGAAATGTCACACTTAGCATTGCGTGACAATTGCCCTCAGTATCAGTACAGTAACACGCTGTACAGGTTTGTAGCTTAGGAGTCATAGGGTATACCATATAGTCCAGGTGTGTGGCAGGTTGTACCATCAAGACTTGTGTTATAAGTTCACTCTATGACAGTCAGTCAGTGATGAAATGCCATAACCATGCATTTCTCAGAACATATTCTAGTCAATGATGCATGACTATATCTATCTATACATACAGACACACACACACACTATAAATATACATTATATATATGCACACACACTATATATGATATGGATAAATCATATATATATTTTTATCCACTAAATTATACCTATAAATATAATATGTGTGTATATATATACACACTATATATACACACACACATATATATAGGATATATGATATGGTTATACTATATATATAATATATATAACATATATTTCAAATATTTATATAATTAGTGAATAAACATTCTTTCAAAGTAAAAGTAAATGAAGCACATCTGAGAGGGAGCTAGTGACATTTATATTTCATTTCGTGAACTTAATAATTTTTATGTTCACCATATTCTAAAGTTTTTACAGTATTAGTAAATTAATATCTCCCCCACTATTTTTAGAATTATTCAGGTTAAATATCTAATAACACAGTGTGTTCCCATTATTAAAAAACCAAAAACAATACATGATGTCACGGATACAGTGAAAAGAGAATGCTTATACACTGTTGGTGGGAGTGTAAATTAGTACAACCTCTATGGAAATCAGTATGGAGATTTCTCAAAGAACTAAAAGTAGATCTACCATTTGATCCAGCAATCCCACTACTTGGTCTCTACTCAAAGGAACAGAAGTCGTTATACAAAAAAAGACACCTGTACTTGTGTGTTCATCACAGCACAACTCACAAATGTAAATATGTGGAATCAACCCTAAATGCCCTTCAACTGATCAGTAAATAATAAAAATGTGATGTGTACACACACACACACACACACACACACACACACACACATCAAGGAATACTATTCAGCCATGAAAAAAGAATAAATAATATATTTTGCAGCAACATGGATGGAATTGGAGACCATGAACTTAAGTGAAGTAACACAGAAATGGAAAGCCAAACCTATACGTTTTCACTTACAAAGGGGAGCTAAACTAAGGAACCACAAAGGCTTATAGAACAGCATAATGACAACGAACACTCAGAATTGTGAAGAGTGGAAGAGGGATAGGAATGAAATAACCCCTGTTGGGTACAATGTGCACAGGTGGAAGGGGAAGGAACACTTAAAGTCGAGCGAGACATTATGTCTTGTCAGTACATAATGCATCCACATAAACAAAAGTAATTTTTATTCCCTAAAGCTATTGAAATAAAATGAAAAAAATGCTAAATAAATAGTAAAAATAAATAATAGAATGCGTTCCATACTTCCAAACATATCAAGTGTCAACTACAAAAAAATTGACTCACAGATACCAGTCTTTAAAAGCTATTTCTCTTTAAAAGTTAGCCTGTCTTAAATTACAGGGGAAAAAATGATAACTTTTTTTTCCTAAAACAAATGAAATTTTAAGGCAAGCTAAAAAATGCCAATGACTGATAAAGAAGGGTTACATCAAGAGTTAGGTTTTGGTGTGTTCCCTTCAATGCTTCTTCAGTTTCACCTGGATTTCAAAGGCAGTAGGATTGTAAATGTGGCATTTACACCTCATTTCCCAGATAGAATCTCTAACCTATTATGAAATCCTGTTAAAGTATAAAAATGTCTTCAATATTCAAACGAAAAATTCATTAGGATTTTTAAATGATTTGGAATCCAAAGCTCAACAGAATACTGTTGTTGTTACTATCATTGCTAAATAAACCCTCCCAACGCACATATTTTTGTATTGTAATAACTACTTAAGGTGGCACTATTATTATTTTCCATTGTACAGATGAATAAGTTGAGGCACAGAGACATACTAAAGATAACTTTTCTTTTTAGATAAAACATACCATATGTCATCATTTCTAAATCCATATGGACTTTACATAAATAATAACTTGAAATTAAACTAATGAACAAAGATACCCACATTTTCTTACTAACATCTTCATTAGTGTTACATTAGAGAGTGCTGTGACCACATATTTTTTTAAAAACTCAAGTCTTTTTTACTCCAGTTCATTTATGTTTTGAACCATAGCAGACAAATGACTATGTAAATATAAATTTTCCAGTTTAGTAAAAGTATCCACAGCTATAAGGAGAGAAATCTGTTATGTGGCTCATACGTCTGCTTACCTGTTCAAAATGTCTTGTCCTTCTTATAATCTGTAACAGCTAGTCACTATCATAGCATCACAAATATGACCACTAATGACACCAAATACAATCAAGTCTGCCAGAAGCTATTCAACTGGGCAAGAAAGATTTTTGGCTGTCAGCCTGGTAGATCATAGACTAGGTCTGGTCTGGGTCTGAGTTAGTCTCATGTTTAAAATTTTGCAGGAAAATAATTGCAGCTTTACCCCCTTACTCTTATATCAAAATGTTTTCAATCATTCAAGAATGAACCTAGGAGTGGGAAAAGGTGCCTACCAAGTAAATCAAAGACTTTAAAAGATCATAACCTTAATTTAACGTCTGCAGTGATCTCGAACTAAAGGGAAGACCTTAAAAACGGACTACTCTTGCCTCACAAGCTCTCTGCCATGGTTCAACCATTGTCCTGCCATGCCTGTCCTGGTTCTCAGGATCAAAAAGCTGTTGGAAGACCAGAAGGCCAAGCTATGACTCTAGATGACACGTTAGTGTCAGTGTAATTCATTCTGCCTAGAAAGTCCAGTACTCCCACTGTTGCACCACTGTGTTCAATCTCTCTAGCCTAGTGGCTTTCAACTTTGCTTGCGCACCTGGGAAATCACCTGGGAAACTTTCAGAAATGCTGACACTTGTGCCTTATTGAAGACCAAATTAGAATTTGTTGAGCTTGAGTTACCTTATTGGGCTGACTGACCACCTTCAGATTCCATGAATGCCTAATTTGTATTGAGAAAGTTACTGATTCAAGGAGATTGTCTGTATCACTGCAGATTACAATTCAATTTCAATTCAGAGGGTCCTAAACTTGGCATAAGATCTCCCCTACCTCCAGAAGCTCAGGGTACAGCAATAAAGAGCACCAATGTCTCAATGTCCCGGACTAAGCAAAGACATATGACCAATGTCAAAAGATCTCTGAATCCTGCTTTTGTCCATTGCAAGGTAAGTTAGTCTAGGAAATGTAACTAATATACATTTTCTTATCCATACCACCATATCAGTAGAAACTGATTCCGAGTTTTTAAACCATTTGAGACATTTTACAAAGGAAAAAAACTTGATTCCATAATTATTTTTGATTCCATAATTATTTTTGATTCCACAATTGTTAAAAAAATAGAAGAGAAAATGGACAGCCATGACAGAATGTAGCAATTAATAATTCACCCATTTTTTCCTGGTGTTGTGTCTGTATAGTACTTTCAGTGTAATTAGTTCCTATTTTTGTTTGCTTTTGGTTTTGTTGTGGAATTTCCAAATATTTTCTAATACATACATTATAACAGACATAATAAATACCAAAATAGACTTATATCTTATACTAGAATACTAGAATCCATGAGATGAAAATATACACTTGAAAAGATACTCTATCCCAAGCATTCATTAACTCCCTTAATCAGAATCTTAATAGAAAAAGTTTATTTTAAATAATTCATTTATCTTTATTCTTTACCTTAATTTTAGCAATTAACAATAAATGTGTTAGATGCATTCTACAGAGAAAAAAGTAAAAGCAATAAAATTCCCTGCATCTCCAAAACATTCACATTAAAGTCATTTTTGAGGGGGAAAAGTGTACACCTATATATTGTTAAATTGCAATCCTTACTTTGATTATTGCTGCAGAGCCACTGGCAAGGTTTGTCTAGCAAATTTCACGCCAAGATTCTGAAGTATGCACCCTACCCCTCTCCACCCATAATTCAATATAAACACTTTTCTTCTGACAGACATTTTGAAAGATCAAAGTGCAGAACAAAGGCAAAGAGTGACATGAAGCGCAAGTTCTGGACCATTGAGATGAATGGACAGATTAGCCAGAAAATTCACGATGACACCTCAGACCTGCAGAAGTGGTTCTGTTTATGTGATTACAGTTTCAATGCCTAGGAGAACCAAACCCCAAACAGCCATTTTCCTCTATGCCCCTACAGAAACTCTGCAGTATTTCAACAAGACCATCCATCAATGCCAATCAGTGCAATTCACCTGACGTCTCATTATAGGTTTTAAGCAACTGGATGTCATCTCAAAGAGGACAAATAGTTCATTACACGAACCATTGTGGACCAGATAGAACCCTTATGCAAAATGCATCAAACAAAATCCAGTATATTGCCAGCAAGGGCTAGATAAAAGTCAAATAAAATAAACTGGCTATTGTGGAATATGCTCCTTACAGTGCACAATAATCCAATTGCCTCACACTTATGATTTACAGACTTATATTATAAGGAGCTGTGTTTAGCTTGCTAAACAAAAAATATGGTTTTATGCATATATACTTGATATAGAGAATTATATTAAGAGTGAAGTTTTAACTGTGTGGACTTTTCTGATCAAGATGTAGAAAAAAAAAGAGAATGTTTGGGTTCACTAACTGGAGTTCAATATTTTCAGCAATTTCCAGCCACCCTCTAAATTAATGTTTTCAGCAATGTCGTATACCATCATGTTGATTTTAGAATATGGCTAAACATCAAAATCCCAGCCAATGTTACTCCTTTCACTGCTAGCTTGAAAGGATATGCAATTAATTATATTACAGATTTATGGGATTCTAACTAGAACCACACTGACCATCTTGCTAGTGAGTACAGGAAGAAGGTAACCCACTTGGGGCTGGAAGAACCTTCAGGAATATATGCACAATGGTTTGCAGGAGTAAATTTACTTTCTTAATAGCTTGTGCTCCAACCTATTAAAATTCATACCTGTTTCCCTGAAGTATTCTTATGTCTATTGACAAGTTATGTTTGTAGTAACAAATTTTAAAAAAGAACTGAAAAGTCTTAAAACTTTTTTTCTTTTTAAAAAACTCTTCTCGAATATGCTTTGAACCTACAAAAAAATTACTGTATTGACAGGCGGTGGGAAAGTTGACTTTATAATTCTTTCCGGGCGCAGGATTGGCAGTAATTGGAAACTGCCAGGGGAGGGGAGGACACACCTCATCAACAAGGGTACCTGCATAATGAAGATTTGTATACCTAACCCTGAACTGTATCCCACATCTTTAAAATAAAAAATTTAAAATAATAATAATAAAAATTCTTTCCTAAAATGATTTAAAGATTCTTTATAAACTTTATTTTCCCTTAGAGCAGCAGTTACACTGATGCAAACAATCCCATTTGGGGATGATGACAGAGACAGATACAATGAGTGGCACATTTCTTTAGTCATCCCTCTGAGTCTCTCCTGGGCGGAGGTTGAAACATTTTTCATGACTTGCTTGGCATCATTCTAAACGGCTTTTAGAATATCAGTGCTAGCTATCTTGAGTTAATCAGTCTCCTGTACAACCTCTTTTCTGCAACGTTCACACCATTTAGGAGAAAATTATAATTAGAAATTCCACTGAAGGAGTTACTGAATAAAGACAAGACATGAAGTTCAAGAGAAAATATTCTCTAGATTTGGGCTATAAGAACACTAATATATAAATATTTTGGAAGGAAGAAAAAAAGGGGGAAAAACAAAAAGAAAAAGAAAGAGAAAGGAAAAGAAAAAAGAGAGAAAAACAAAAAGAGAAAACAGATCTTCTGTAATATAACTTTCTTGGCTCACTTTCAGAAAACCCCAATATTCTAATACTGATATAGAAAATCATGATGTAAGCTGTTAACTACTTTTTTGTTGAATTTGACATCTCTAAAAGATAATTTTTTTTAAGTGTAAAAAATGGTTGACTTAAGAATTTCACTATTCTGCTGTTATACTAAGACTGAACAGACTCAAAATAATTCATTAGCAATGACCCAGAATTTCATTTCTATTTCAAAGAAAAAATAGAAGAGAGAGACACAGCATGATTTAGTAATTTTTTAACAGTCAAAAGATATGGAAAATGTGGGAGTACTTTTCACTTTAAACACATAAAGAATTCTAAAGTAGAGCAAAGGGGAAAAAAAGAATACAAGAATTCCCTAAACACCCTATGTAGTATAAGTAGTGTGGTAAATTTTGGGGGGCTGAAAAATGGGTTTAGCAGATTTTTAAACTAATAACAGATGGAATAAAAGTTTAACTTATAATTACTGTCTAGATATTTATAATGATTTTTGTCAGCAATATATTCAAGCAAAGACTGTGGTCTACACAGTGAGTTCGTCAATTATTACCCCTGTTCCCACTCAGGTGCACCACAGTGAGTCATTTCCTCCTTTGGCTTGGCCACTAGTTACGTAGGAATTTTTGTATTCAGTTTTGCCTCCCTGAGTGTGTGTCTGAATCATGGACATGTTCTTTCTTCTTCTTTGTATTACTCAAGTGGATAATCAAGAAGCTTCAGTGGAAAGAGTGCATCCTTATAACTAGCAAAAGAGGACAGAAGAAAAGATATGAAATAAACTGTTAGCCTTTTCCATAAAATCAATTTAAACTTTTTTTTCCCAGAAAATAAAGCACTGTTTAACAGAACAATATGAACAGAGTATACATGAGAGGCCAAGCTCTAAGGTATAGAACCAAATAGAGTCCAGAAACAGAAACCATGTGTTTGATATATAACAAATTTGATATATGACAATGGGGGCACTGCAGATCACTGGTTAGTCAGGGATATTTAGTTAAACACATGGGAAAGAAAAATGAAACTGGATCCCTCCCTCATACCACACATAAAAAAATCCCAGGTGAATTAAAATGTAAAATAAGATAGGTCACTTTAATCTTAGAACAAAATGCAGGACGATATCTTTATGATGTTTCACAGGAAAAAAATTTCAAACAAGACATAAAAAGGTATTAACTGCTAACTTAAAAATAAAAATTTGAATCCCTCAAAATTAAAACTTCTGTTTGTCAAAGGATATTAAAAGAAAATGAAACAATGATCTGCAACCTGGGAAAAGATATTTGACAGCCTAATTGACACAGGGTTAGCATCAAATTATTTCATCAACTTCCCTAAATCAACAAGATATAGAAAAAAGCCAACAAAAAGCGGACAAAGAGATGTTTCTCATAAATAGAAGCATGAGAATGAGAAATACAAACTTGGGGTGTGGATAGCAGTTATTGTACAATTGTGTTGTTATAAAACACAGTGTTGAATAAACACATCAAAACATACTCGTACCTCATGCTAATCAGAGAAGTGCAAATTAATATCACATGAACATTTTCCAGATGACAAAATTTAAGAAATTTGAATACACAAGTTTGGGAAAAGATGAGAAACAATGGGAACACTGAGATACTGCTGATGGGCATATAAATTGTTTCCAAATATTTTTAAAAGATAATTTAGTCTTATGAAGTTGAAGATTCACCCACCTTATGACTCAATAATTCCACTCCAATATACCCTAAAGAAAAGCTACATGTGTACCAGGAAACAAGCACAAGCATTTTCATAAAAATATTGACATAATAACAAAAACCTAAAACAATGTAAATGCCTATTAAGAGAAAACTAGATATGCAAACGTGGTTTGTTCAAGTAATAAAATAATAAAGTGCAGCAAAAAAATGAATAAATCCAACTATGCATAAAAACCTTAGAATACATTTTAAAACATAATATTTAGTGCCATGTTTACCAAGCTCCAAAACTAACAAAACTAAATATTGCTTTGGGATATATACAGATATAGTACCTTTTTACAAAAAAAACCCCCAAGGATGCGAGATATAAACTTGAGTCGTGGGTAGCAATTATAATAGAATTGGGTTGCTGTGAAGCACAGAGCACTGCAGGTATTGAAAGATGGATGGTGGTGCACAAGCATTCATTGTTATCAAAATTACCTACCCATGCAACATAGTGAGACCTCGACTCCACACAAAAAAATGACAAAATTAGCTAGGTGCATTGCTGTGCACCTGCAGCCCCAGTCACTTGGGAGGCTGAGGAGGAAGGATCACCTGAGCACAGGAGGTTGAGGCTGTGGTGAGCTGTGATTGTACCATTACACATCAGCCTGGGTGACAGTATAAAATCTTGACTCAAACAAATAAACAAACAAATAAACAACTACCTGCTGAGTACCCATTTGTATGCATAAAACTTTACATTAAAAAGTACAACACCATTGTAATTTCTGATGTTACTTTTTATATATTAAAAAAATAAATATGTGCATACCTGTTCTTTGGGTTTCCACAGTGCCTTCAGTTATTTTTATGTCATTCAAATTTCAAAATGAGATATGTTACATAAAAATTTGGTAACCTTTTTCTCTTGAAAAATAGGAAGAACTAGTGAACTCAGGCCCACATTATTGCTGGTTCAAAAGTCAGTGGACTAGTCCCATGGCTCCTATCCAGCTTGATTTGACCATTTATGTTATCTCCTCGGTCTCTAAGCATCTGAGTTTGCCACCCCTCACAATGGCTCTCTTGGAATGATGGAATTAAATATGATGTTATGTCTTCTATTTATTCATCTGTGCTTTCCAATCTTCTGAAATAAACATCCATTATGTGTGAAAAAGAAACAAAAGCATTATATTGATGGATATTTGAAGAATGTCATACAGATGGAAAGAGAATGAGAAACAAGTTATCTAGAAAGGTAGGGAATGCTACATGCTATGAATCACATATTAATAAAACTAGCCACATTTAGGGAATTATAATAAACCTGCTTAAACCAAAGCATTTTCTATAGGTCTTTTTCTTCTTAAACTGAGTAAGGTGACCATCTAACTAAAAGCATCACTTTGCATAAAAAGAGGAGAGCCAAAACACTGGCATTTCAAGTCGAGCATGGAACATGACTAGGTGAATGCCTATGAGCATTTGTTTTAGAAACCAAGTTATAACTTTGCAACTACAAAGATGGAAAACAGCTTTGTAACAAGGACCTAACAGCCCTGCCCAAAAATGTTGTCATCTGTCAGTGTCATATATTCTTGAATCTTTTTGAAGGATAAAAAGAAAAAGGTGGCTATGGAGTTAGTGCATCCTACCCTTTGGCTCTCAGTTGTGCTCCTATAGAATGCATTCATGTAAAACTCCATCAGTCAAGAAGGCTCTTGGCCCACTATGATTAAAAGGCCAGAACCCATGGAAATGTCAGTACAAGTCTAGACTGGCATTGTAGCCGGTTATTTTGGGGCAGAGAAATTCTATTGGTGCAAATCCTAAACCTTATATCCTGGGCTAATTGCCATAATCCAGATTTCTTTATTCCCAAGATATTAAGGTATGTCTCCCCATTATTTTCTTCTAAAACACACAGCTAATAACTGACAGTGTTGGTGATAAAACCTTCACTTCCATGAATCACTTGGTAAAAGATTTATCAGTTTCTGAATAAGCCTTGCTCACAGCAATTCTGCAAAGCTGACATTACCCATGATCAGTTTTCTTTAGGCTTTTCTCAATATGACACATATAGCAACAGATATTAAGGACATTAGGAATAAAAAATAAATTACAGCAATGGGTAATGAAGGTCAGAATTCCACACTGCCATTTTACTTTTCTACCATGATCTATGATTCCTGGTTACTTTGTGTAATATTTTTTTTTTTTTAGTGGAGAAGAAATTGACAAAAAAATGAATAACTGAAAACAACACGAAAGGAAAGAGTAACTGACATGAGAATTTATCAGGCACTATGTTACATTCATCTAATCTTCTCAAATCTATTTGGAAACTACTATTAGCTATTCTTATGTTAAAGATGAGGAAACTAGTGGGGTTTTGTCTATTCTAGAGAAAGGTTAACAGTAATTTACCCAGTGACACAGCTAATAAATAATAGATCTGGCGCTGAAATTTTATAGCCTTCGCTTTCCAAGCCCACACTTTTCAAAATATTGAGTGTTCAAATTTAACTTTTATTTGTCTTTGTATTTTTAAAAAGGTCCTTATGGTCAGGCATTTCAAAAATAAAATTGATCACTGCTCTTTATTTTTTTGACTGCATTTCCTATTCCTAGACTAAGTAGTATTTACTGGAGAAATAACAAATAATGCTGCAAAAATAATCACCTCAAATTCATATTACAGTTAATTCATTGTTTCTACTCAGTAATTTTACACAATTGTGAGGAAATTCTTTATACCAGGAGTGGTGAATGTGTGGAGCAAACTGGTTCTTCCTGATTTCCAGTATCAATAACTGCTTATCACACATAGCTCTCTCGTCTTCTTATACTATATGATAGGCCAGTATGCTGGCCTCAGAATCCTCTCAACACAGTCTCCTTATTGACTAGCCACTACCACACAATCAGTGTCCATGCCTGATCAAAAATTTATTTACCACTCTAGGCCTATCTCTCCTACCATGGTGGTTCTAAACCTATCGAAACACCATTTACCAATAACATTCCTGCCCGTCTCACTCCCAGCAAACAGTCCCATAGACATCTAACTAGAATGCATTTGCCTTCTTTCTTATTGACCTCAAACTCTTTCCATCTTTGCACTTGTCTATGAAAAGGTGTTTTTCTAAAACTTACCAACTGTAAGTGGTTTTAGAAAACTCCTTGCTTCATCTCTCAGTTGTCCATGTCTTCACTCATTCATGACTTTTCAATCTTTCACCTCTGAGTGACACTTTTCTACCACCTAACCACACACTCAACTTCTTCTTGTTCATAAAAATAAACAAATTTTTGGAAGGCTGAGCGGAAGGATCGCCGGAGCCCAGCAGGTCGAGGCTGCGGTGGCCAGGAGCGGCCACTGCACTCCAGTCTGGGCGACCGAGTGAGACTCCAACTCAAATAAATAAATAAATAAAATAAACAAATTTGCCTTTGACCCTGCTACATTTTAAAAATATCATCTAATTTTTTCCAACACTTCTTAATTTTTGAGCTTCTAGAAAGAATAATCAGTATCTGCTTCCTCTCTTTTATTTGCCACCTATTCATTCCTGTTTTCGTCATTTAAGCTCTAGCAGGCAAATTCAAAGGTTTGTTTCATTTGTCTACTGCACCTTCCTCTGTAGATCAGGCTTTCTCAAACTTTGAAGTGAATTCCCTGGAGATCTTGTTAAAATACAAGATGCTATGGGGCCTGCTGGGGCATGGGATTCTGAATTTCCAGCAAGCTTCCGGGGGATGCCCATGCTGCAGATCCATGAACCACACTCTGAGTAGCAAGGCTATAGACAACTGTCCAAGTTTGAATAATTGTCTCTTCGTGTTTCCTTCCAAAACAGACCCCATGCTGTTTCTCTCCATTTTCTAACTCCTTTTTTGTCTCCTTATTGACTTATTTTCTTCTTTCTTGTGCCTAAACTTTTTTCTTTCTAATATTAATACAAAAAACAGTATTATTTTGATCATTTATCATGCATCAGTCACTGTGAAGATTGATTACCTCAATTAATCCTCATACAAATCCATGAGAACTACTTTCATTCTAAAGACGGTAAAATCAGGATATCATCACTAATACTGCACAGCTAGCTTGGCACAGAGATTCAGCCCTAAGCAATTTACCTCAATAGCCTGGGATGTTATCTTCAGCAATCCTACCTCGCACCAATATTCAAGAAGCCATGAGCAAGTCAGTGACACTAACCTTGCATCCCAAAAATGAGTGGAGAAAGGGTGTGATAAAGAAGGGGAAAAGGCTGCAGAAAGGGAATTTAATGAACTATTGTAGGAAATCTGACATGCAATGTGGAGGGTGAATGGACTGCTATTGCAAAATAATCCGATACAGCCCGTCCATTCAGAGTTAAATTGCTGAGCCTTAAGATCTTTAGGAATTGCTGGACTTTGAAAAAATCTCCATGGTAAGGTATTTCACTAGGAAAATCAAATAAACTCTGGAGCAGTCCAGATCCTTTCAATGAAAGTCATATCAAATAATACAACGGGATGCTCTTTGTATAAAAATACAAAAGTAAGATTCTCAGAACTGAGATCAATCAAGCACAAAAAGAGGAGACACCTGGCAATATCCCTTTTTGTCTATATTTATGCCTTCCTCAATGCTCAGTCGATTGGCCCTCTCTAATTAATCCTTATAACACTGCACTTCTGAGGGGCAAATTAGAAGCAGAAAACATCTCCATTTTGTAAATAGGAAGCAGATGCAGTGACTTAGTGGTTCATTAGGGAATCAATAACAGAACTTCAAAATCAAATCTAACTTAGATTCCCCTGATTTATCTACATAGCATGGTACCATATGCAAATTTTAGAAAGAAATGGTGCTTTCTTTCTTAAGAAAATGAGTGCTCAGAAGTCTCAAAAAAAATTTTTTTTTCTAATTGAGGCCAAATTCAACAAAAACGGGCAAAAATGTGCCAGTTTTTTTCTCTAGGATTAGTATGTTTCTTCTAAGCCCACAATTACTAGATAGAAGCCTTGTCCATTAATCCTCACAATCAGCTTTAGAAGTATCTGAGATCAGACATCAGGAAGTTACAAAAGATATATATACCTCATTTGACATTAAGAAAAAGTAAAGAAGGAAATTATATGAAAATCTACTGTGGTGAAAATAAAAGTCATGGATTAAAGGCTCTATGAAAAACCACCTTATTAAATCCTAGCCATCCTTTAAAAAGATAAATAGAATTAATTATAATTAATGGTTGTAATTACTTTCATAACATGCTTTTCTTGACATAAACATTCTTTAATCAGTTCAAAATTTTAAAAATGCTTATTAGTGAGTATACTATTTTAATAAGCTTTATCAACACATGTCTAAAACTGGCATCTCCAGGTACTTGAATCAATCTGGGGGAAAAATCTTTTTTTTTTCTGCCATAAATTCTACACTTTGATAACTGTCACAGTATAGATTTGCACTAAAGGAAAGAAATAAACTAAACATAGCAATGCACATATTCTGACCTTTAAAGAAACAAACTAGAATTCTTTCCCATTCAGGATAGCTGTACCTTCAAAAATGAGACTCATGAATAATTCTCACTAAGAGATAAATGTGGCAGGAAAGCCAGTACATGAAATTTAAAATTACCAGCATGATAAGCTGATGTACAACGAGAATAAGGGTTATGAAAAAAAATTCCCTCATCCCAAGGTCAATTTTGCTTATTTTTTAAAAAGAAATCACTGCTTTTACACTAACATTTACACTCATAATAACTCTTAAGTCGTTTATATCTGTATAGCACATACCTATTTATTGTTTTTTAATGTCTCATGAATCATAAATCTCCAAATTTTACAATATTTAGAATCTAAATCATTATTTTGATGACTTGATCATCCGAGTTACCAAGAAACTTGGGTTTCCAAATTATAAGTTTTATATTTCTTGTTAAAAAACAAGACTCTACATACATAATATAAATATGTCACTTTCCTCTAACGCAGATACATAGTGAAAGTAGGTTTGCAACTCATAAGCATCACAGATTTCTATTCAGTGACAACAGAATCCTTCCATTTCTACCATTCTGCAATGAAATTTGAAAATGAGCACTGGAACATGATAAATGCTGGAAGTCCACATGGTCAAGTATGAAAAGCTGGATCATTTGCAGCCTAACAGCTCATTCTGTTCTCCCAGAAGCAATTAATAATCAGTGAGGAGAGCTATGACTCCTGGGAGAATTGGAGAATTTGCTGGTGTTGTTTGCTCCCCGCAAGGCGACTACTAGGAGCAGTGAAAGCACTAGGTTCATTGAAGAAGGTGGCCCATGCTGAGTCAGCACTTGTCCTTGAACCAAGAAATTCCAGAAGGGTGGGGTGCTGGCAAGGAGAGAAGGGAAGAAATAAGAAGGACTTGGAGGAAAACAGCATATCATGTACTGACGGTGGGTTTCCCGAGTGTATCGGTAATAAGCTGGCTTCCTGCCAAAATGTTTCTCTCCCTCTGCAATAGAGGAAATAGTACATTAAAGTGTTTTTTGGAGTATGGACAATTTGGAAAATTACACATTTGCAACAGCATTGCTCTATGAATTAAAGCTAAGGTCTTTTCCTTGAACAGAAGTAGTATTAACCATATATTCAACAGAAATCTAACTCTCCGTAAACTTTTATGCCTATTGAGTCAGTTAAAGTGTTTCTAAAATAAGAGAAATGAATGTTTCTTTTGGTTTCCCTGGTGTAATATAACGGAATGTAATTATTTACCAAATATACAGAATGGGAATGTTTAAATTGAAATTTAATTTAAAAGTTTTAAGTTCTTCAGGGAGGGGGGCGGAGAATGCTACCCAAATAAGAACTCAACCAGCAATGGGTCAGATGTTTTAAATGAATAGGAAGCACTGGTCTGGGTAACTTTAGGAGAGGCGAACAGGAGATAAAGGGAATTGGTCGCCATCTACTTTCACTTACCTGTGTATTGCTTGAGATTTTTAATGAGCACCTAAGATATTGGTGATTTAAAAGTTTAGAGGGAAAAAACAGTTTTTCTCTTTGTTAGACTTGACCAAAGAAAGAAATAAATACCTCTAGCTTTCAGAAACTTTAGTATATTCTATAAATACACTACTACTGTTAATAGCTAAAAGGTACAAAGAACAAAGGAAATAGCTTAGGGGGAAGAAACTGTGCTAACTAAAATACTTCTAACAATTCTCAGAAAAGGAGGAGCCCCATTCAACTCTAAGAACCAGGCCATTTTGGAAGGGGCCTCATGAGCTGAAAATGTGCCTGTAACGGTGGCAGGTTACAAAACGGATACCAGACAAGGATAATTCTTGTGCCATTTCCTCAAATGATATTCACGTGTATATCATAATGCTAATTAATTTACTACTTGCCCATCATTTGTCTAGTATGAGAGTCAATCAATCAATTAAGAATTATGTACAAAGAAATGGTCTAGACATTGTGAGAGTAAATAAGTGTACAGAATCCATGCCAGCCCTTGGAAAGTAAACACTTTTATTGGTGCAGTGAGATAAATACATGAAAATTGTCAGCAATGTAGTGTGTAGTAACTTTGAAATGAGTGGTGCCAAGAATGCTATAGTAACTACCAGAAGGGAGGAAATTAGTCTGTGGGAAGAATGTTGAAATCTTCAGAAAGAAGATGAGTTAAAATGGACCTTGGAAGATGTAATAAGTTTATTAGTTTGAAGTGTCAATGAGAGGAAGAGCATTAAAGAGAGAGGCCTAGAAGGGGAAATGGTGATTATTAAATTTTCCTTTTTACTGCCAGGGGAGGGGGTGGGATTGGCAGTTGAGGGAAACTGCCAGGGGAGGGAAGGGCACACCTCATCAACAAGGGTACCTGCGTAATGAATATTTGTATACCTTAACCCTGAATTGTATCCCACATCTTTAAAATTTTTTTAAAAAAATTCATTTTTGACCATAGCAAATGGTGAACTTCTGGCAATTTTTGGCTAAAGAGATGTTTTTGAAGGGGTAGAGGAAAAGATTAAAATAAGGATAACAAGTCATGAGTTGATACATGTTTCTAGAATAAGGAAAATAAAGTAAGGAGAAGATACTAAAAAGATTGCCAACGAAGACGGGAAACAAATGACTGAAAGAATATGACGGTACAGAGAAAAAAAAACTTGAAGATTTCTCTTGTACAGAGAAAAAAAAACTTGAAGATGAGAAAAATGGTGGCACAAAGGAAGTTCACTTCTTAAAGGAAATGAGTTTGGTTTTTGTTTTTTGTTTTCAGAAATGTTCAAAAGTAATTGAAAATATAGGAATACATGTAGGGTAGGAGGTTAGGACTAGAGCTTAATCTCTATATTGGGCTAGGCGTGGTGGCTCATGCCTGTAATCCCAGCACTTTGGAAGCCCAAGGCAGAGGATTGCCTGAGCCCAGGGGTTCAAGACCAGCCTGGGCAACTTGGTGAGACCTCATCTCTACAATAAATCAAGAAAAGTTAGCTGGGCATGGTGGCACACATCTGTGGTTCCAGCTGCTTGGAAGGCTGAGGCAGAAGGATTGCCTGAGCCCAGCAGGTCAAGGCTGCGGTGGCCATGAGCGTGCCACCACATTCTAGCCTGGGTGACAAAGTGAGACTCCAACTGAAAAAAAAACAAAACTCAATTATAGCTGAGTCCAAGAAAGTGTGAGAACTTTTTGAAAACAATCTAGAACTAGAAGAAGTGAGGGGTTGAATGAAGAGGAAACTCTGGAGGGCTGAAGGTGACCTTGTAGCTCAGCAATGCCAGGGTGGAGAAGGAAGTGCCATGAGCAGGAACCTTAACTGGAAAGGAAAAACAACAATAAGGAAACGGGTGGGGGTGGAGACACAATATCAATAAGGGTACCTGTTCTCAAAACAGGCAAAGCTGGGACCAACGGAAGGCCCAAACTTTATCTGTATGATGTCCACTTGTACACCTAATCCTGAATTGTACCCCACATCTTTAAAATAAAATATAAAAAGATAAAAATAAATAAAAATTAAAAAAATAAGGAAACACTCTTGGGTTTGGTTAGGAATCACCAAAGTAACTCCGGTAGGTACCTGGAGACACAAAGCAGGCACTGGGGATTATGGCTACATGGAGGGTCATTGTACTATTCTCTCTACTGCTATGCGATTTTGAAAATGTTCTTGGTAGGTTTTAGAAAATGTGAATGAAAGTTGAGGAAATACAAGTGAATGGAGGAAGAGAATTAAAAGAATGGCTTGGTGCCACAGCAAATATCCTCCCCTCTCCCTGCACTGCCATAATTTAAGAAGTACAGGGCAGTAGTCAAGACCTTTGGGGTTCAAATATTCACCCTGCCATGTATTAGCTGTTATCCTTGGGCAAAACGCTTAACCTGATTTGAGTACTACTGATTATGTGACAGGTACTTTACATACATTATGTCTCCTCATCTCCACAACATTCTTGTAACAGGGTTGTAATATCTAAATGTTCCAGTTCAGGAGGATCAGTGAGGGTGCAGGTGTCTAAAATGATAGCTAGCAAGTGATAAAACCAGAATCCAAATCCAGGTCTATCAATTCTAGGAGTTTCTAGCTTTGTGCACTTTTAAATTTTTTTTATTTTTATTTTTTTAAGAATGTGGGATACAATGCAGGATAAGATATACAACTGGTCATTGTACAGGTAAAATTTAGGACTCTCTTTGGTTCCCGCTTCATCTGGTTTGAGATCAGGCACCCTTATTGACGAAGTGTGCTCCTCCCTCCCCTGTCAGTTTCCCACTACCGCCAATCCTTTTTTTATAGTACATGGAAACAATAGCACTGCCCATTTAAAGTGAACTGGATAAAAAAATGTGGTACAGATGCACGATGGAATATTACACAGCCATAAAGAAGGACAAGATTATGAACTTTGTAGTAACTTGGATGGATTTAGAGTCTATAATACTCAGTGATCTATCACAGAAACAAAGATCTGAGTACCACATGTTCTCACTCATAAGTGAACCCTCAACAATTATCATAATACTAGTTTTGTGTTCTTAACTACTAAACAATATAGAGGGAATGACCCACAGTATGATGAACTACACGGTACCCTCTGCTGGGTTCCTGAGGTAAGTACCATAGCCAAAACCTGAGTGCCTTCTATATCTTTGCATCTTCTCCTCTTATTTAACATACACTCAACCCACAGTTAATTCAAGTTGAAGTCAAATGCCTGCAAGTACCAATTAGGCAACATAAATTTAGGGGGCTGGAGAGCCACCTCAATGATGAAATGGGGTTCAAGGAATAATCACCATACTTACCAGTCAAGGACAGTCAATAGGAAGTGAGAGTCCATGTGTATGGATCTTTTATTTGTCAAAAGTAGATGAAAATAAGGATTTTTATGCTGATAACTAATTTAAAGTGTTCTAAAACTACCATGTAGGGCAAATAAACTATAATAGTCCTTGGGGTTGGGTCACAACCTCTGCATGACTGAACAAAGGCTCACATTTCCTCTACTGGTAGTGCAGAGAACAATACTGTTCGTGTTCCTCTACGCTTTTGGATATGCAAAATGGCATTTCCAGGGGCAATGCCTAGAACAGTAAATTCTATGTTCCCTAAAACAGTAGTCCCCAATCTTTTTGACATCAGGGACCAGTTTTATGGAAGATAATTCTTCCGTGGATGGGGGGTTGGGGGTGTGGGGATCATCAGGTATTAGATATTTATAAGGAGAGCACAACCTAGAGCCCTTGCTTGTGCAGTTCTCAATAGGGTCCGCACTCCTACCAGAATCTAACATCGCCACTAAGCTGACAGAAAGTAGAGCTCCCCTCATTGGCCGTTCATCTCCTGCTATGCGGCGGGGTTTCTAATAGGCCAGACTGGTACTGGTCCGCAGCCTGGGGGTAAGGGACCCCTGCCCTAAGAAGAACTTTGTGGCACCTAAAGGCGCATCTTGCTTTGTGTTCAGCTTAATAAATAGCCTGGAGTGACTAACTGATGTAACTGGGAATATGACCAACACTGATATAGTGCTTTGCCCGTGACAGATACTGTCTAAATGCTTTTCTTATAACTCTTTTAATCATTCCAGAAGCTGCCTGAGGTACCTGCGTTTATCATTTCCACCATACAGAGAAGAAAACTGAGACACAGAGAGGTTAAATAAATTGCTCAAGGTCACAATGCTAGTAAGTTTGAGAGCCACATTTGAAGCCAAGCAGGCCACCTCCAGGGTCTGAGGCCTTCAGCCCCGTGGACATCACTTTTCTAAAGTAAAAGAGGGGGGCACTGATGCCACTGTGGAGCTTGGCCATCCTGTGGTCCCTCAGAGGTGCTGCACGAAAAAAAAAAGTGATATTTTTACTTTTAGCATTACAACAGGAAAGAATCGTATGTGGTCGGTATAAAACACCTCAAATGTTTTTTTTTTGTATCACTTCTGCTTATATCAAGACCAACAACATACAGTGATACAACTGTAGTCACAAATGTATAAGTCCGTATTATTTTAATGTATTACTGAAATATTTTAGGTATGCATACATATACATGATTGAAACTGTACATGTATAAAGTCTTCCTGGATATTTTAGTATTATTTATAGGTCTTTGTTCTTGTTTTTTGACTTTTTAAAAGTCTCAGGAACCAATTGCTGTATTGGATTAAAAGAGACGTTCTTACCAAGATGATATTAAGGGACATGTAAGTATACTTATCAAGTTCTTCATGTTCTCATCTGCTCCCATATTTCATCAGCGATTTTTCCAAATCCAGCCCTCAGAGAGAGAAACATTCATTCAAACATGTTTGGATTGCCTCAACTTTTTACAATCAGTGTCAGGTTGCATAAAGCAAGAACCACAAGATCTTCATATTTCTAAAAGTGTTTTTAAATATCCCACCAATCATGAGCTGTCTCAATGTAGCCACATATAACAAGCTGAAAATTATTTATATCGTCATAGAAAAAAAAGATTTTTTTCCTACTGCCTACATCAGAATTTGTGTTCCCAATATTAGTGGACCCAACATGTTACTTCCTGTTCCTCAAGTGCAGGTAAAACTCAGTTGCAAAAACAGTTTTGCCCAGGCTCCTAACTTCTTCTGCCACATTCAGAGATGCCCTCTCCAATCCATTCTCCATAGAGCTACCAAAGTGATCATTTCGAAAGCTAAATCAGATGATGTCACTCTCTTGCTTTTGCTCTTGAAGCCATCACTGAAGCCAGAAACAAATCTAAGCTCCTCACAAAGACCTTTGGGTCCTGGTCAGTCACCTCTTCAGTCACATTTTACTCACTTCCTCATTCACACTGAGACACTTGGACACCTATTCAGTTCCTACAACCTGCCAAGCTTCTTTCCTGAGTTAGAGACCTCTCGTACTCTGTTCCTCTGCCTGGAGAACTCTTTGCCCAGTCCTTTATGTGTGGCACCACATAAAGTCACCTCCTCAGAACACTTTCCTAACTCCCTAGTCTAAAGTTGGCCACAGAGTTATACTTCCTGTTGTTTCTCTTCTTAGAGTTGACTTATATCCATCATTGTGCTCTACTTTTGGTTTGTATGTTGTTTTGTCTGTCTTCTACACTGGCTATAATTCCACAAGGGAAGAAATTGTGTTTGTATTCTCTTTCTTCTCCATTCTTTATTTCTTTCTCTCAATAAGCAACCTAAAATGCTTAACACAATTAGCATGCAATCAAAGTTTATTGAGAGAAAGAAATAAAGGAGAAGGGAAAGGAGAGAAGGAAAGAGAATGGGAGGGGGAAAAGTCAACTATTAAGTTCACCAAAATACAATATATTTTATAACTGGACTGTGAAGTCTGTGCAGACTTTTCTCATTATTTCTTAGTATTGATTGGTGTCTGTTCTTTTGCATAGATATAGTAGATTGGATGTAGAAGAATTTCACAACCAAAGTAAAGACACAATGAGGAGGGCCTAAAATTGTTTCAGATCCCTATGCTGACATCAACTTCTATAAAACCTATAGGATACCAGATTGATATAAGTTTGCAGGTTTGTTTTTTTTTTTAATTCAGTGGTCTTAGGGAAAATATCACCAACTGTGAGGATCAGAAGAGGTGAGTCATTTCTTAAATGACCTTCAGGTATATAACTTAATGTTATCCAATTTACCTTTTGACTACTATTTGTTAGCTTGTACTGAACACAAGATGAATAATAAATAGTTAAATAAAAAGAACAACAACAATCAAAAAACAAACTAAGGGGGAGGAGTGGCTTATTCCTGTAATCCCAGCACTTTGGGAGGCAGAGGCAAGAGGATTGCCTGAGCCCAAGGGTTTGAGACCAGCCTGGGCAACTTGGCAAAACCTCACTAACTACAATACTATATTTTAAAAAGTTAACTGGGCATGGCAGCATATGCCTGTGGTTTCAGTTACTTGGAAGGCTGAGGCAGAGGGTTCACCTGAGTCCAGCATGTTGAGGCTGCGGTGGCACTCCAGCCTGGGTGACAGAGTAAGACTCCAACTCAAAACAAACAAACAAAAAGATATTTATGTCTTAACAATTTAAAAAATTCTTAACAGAGTTTTAGGTCCTGCATTCCTAATTATTTATACTTTGAGAAGAACACTGGAATTGCATTTATCTCTTGGCATAGTCTGATTCTTCCAATGTAATCTTAAAAACTTACAAGATTCAAAAATTCTTAACACTATCTCCTGGGCTGCAATTCGCCCGTATGTGCAAATACTACATTTTTATTCATTAACTACTGTTGTCTTTACCTAAAAATCAAGCATTCCCCAATAGAGAGAGCCAAAAAATATTTCTGGGGCATTAAATAGCCAGAGGTGGAGGGAGTGACTAAGAGGGAGAAAAGGAAGATTTATTCTTACAAGTCACTAAAGAAAGTTCTCAACTGTCAATATCCTCATAGCAAACTCCTAACACTGAAGCGTTCTTCTGAGGCAATGTGGCATTCCTGATGCCTGTGAGTTACTGAAATTTGTTTTGGAAAGGTAAGCCTTCCGAGAAGATACTAGTCTCTCAAATAAAAACCCAGGTGCTGCCCTCCAGAGGCTACAGAGAATAAAGAATTAACCTAAAAGTACTGGAAAAGCAAAGCAAAGGGAACAAGGACAGGAGGAACTTGTCTTTACTGCTTTTCTGACCTAACATATTACATCTAGAGTCAAACTTCAAATTTAAGAAGTAAATTGCTATAGAGAGGAAATTCCTAACTTGATGCAAATAGTAATTCTGTCTGAAAACAAGTCTTGATGTTTTTTTCTTCTTCAGTTTTTAATATACATCTGTAAATGACTGTATTAATGTATATTTATATACTAGAAATTTGGCCATTTTAAGGGAACAATTCAATGACTTAAAAATACATTTACACCAGGTTGTGCAGTTATCGTCATAACTAGATTGACAACACTTCACTCACTCACACTAAGATTTCCCCCTACCTAACACCTATTCCTGTCCCAGCCCCTGGAAACCATGAATCTACTTTGGATCTCTACAGATATGTCTTTTATTTTCATTTTTTTCAACATAGAAGACTGGAATTAACCACTCCAAAACATGGCAAGACAATTCCTCCTATTTGTAGTGCTTCTCCTTCAGAATGCCCTGCCTTGATCAATGTCATGAAATGAGGGTTAAGTTCATTACCAAACCAAATTTTGGGGGGAGTACCTGGTAAATGCCTAAGTTTTCATGGCTTACACAGTGGATATTTAATTTTCCACAGTTTTTCGGGTGATGTTAAATTTGTCTCTAATGTCTCTGTGAAAATTTGCTAAGGGTATACCTTTAGCATAGAGGTCAACAATTCATTTCAAAATAAGGTTTCACATTCCAGGGTTTTTAAAGCATTCATAGTTTAAATACTTGCCGCCATTGATTACAAGCAACCCATTTTAACTGAATATTCAAAAACTCCTAAATTATTCCCTTCTTTGCTAATGAGCTTTTTAAAAAAGAAATCTGCATTTTGAATCTGTCAAGAACACATTAATCGTGGTGGTGTGACACAGACCCTATGCTGAAAAGAAGAATCCTCCAGAACCCGGATTCTTGGAAAGTTAAGACCAAGAGTGCTAAACCATTTTGTAGTCTTGAAATTCAGCTCTGGAATGTACTGAGTAACCCAGGAAGGGTAGTCCATTTTTCTGTATCTCGGATTCCTTATAGAGAAGTGAGAGAAGAGTCTTTATTTCAGGTGTGAAAGTGGTAAGAAGTGTGCTTGGAACATAGCCCGTAGTGAGTGCCTGCAGTCAATATTATCTGAAAGTTATTTTACCAAGGATAATTATCATCATCTCGATTTGAGAATAAAGAATAACTCTATCTGGTAGTAGAAAAATGATAGATAACAAGTAGTCTGAGGATTTTTAATCATCAATTTACAATTACTTGCATCACATGCTTTGTGGATCTTCAAGGCCACTGTGGTTCCAGTCTTTTTCCAAGTCTATGGGCCAAACCAGGAAGAATTCAAACACTAGTCTCAAAGAGAACAAGTCACTTCAAAGTGTATGTGCCACGGACATGCTGACCCTCTAAAGCTTCTGTATTGCCTGTTTGGGTACTTTTCAAGAGCAATTCACACATTGCATCCAGTCGGGAGAACTGCCTATCTCACAGGGGTCAGATTATGGGATCAGGACAAGGAAAGAACAGAATATATTTGGGTATGGAAAAGTAAAATAAAGCAAGTCAAACCAAACAAGAAAGCAAAGATGGGTATTCATCATTTGATTTTTTAGGTTCCTTTTTTCCCTAAGTAATTTAAGCCTTCAAACATTATTAACTTAGGAACAGTGTGTATCTTTGTGAATCAAAACCAGTGGAGAAGCAAACCACTATAATTAATGTAACAAGGCCTGCTGACTCACCTCCACTAAACACGGTCTCTAAAAGCCCAAATCTGCACCTTAATTGCGATTAATGCTTCTCTCCTCTTTCAAGCAACATGGAGCAGAGCTTTATAAACAGCAAAGTGTGTTAATTTAAACAAAACATAAGAAACCAATTTTTTTAAGGTGGTAAAGCTCGGTCTGCATATTTTCATGATTGCATAATGGTTACCTTTAGCCCATAAACTACAGGGTCATAGTAAGGTCACAATGAAGTGGCAAATGTAATAAATGAGAAGAAAAGTAGCTAGAGACCATATGTAAGGTGACTTTTTCCCTAGTTAGGTAAATGGATGTTCTTTTAGTATAGTTCATTCAGCAGAGCTGATTTTAAATGAATTTTCTATTTGAATCATTAATCTATACCCTGCATTATTATATTTCTTTTAAATCTTCTTTTTAGTGCTTTTTTCTCCCTTAAAACACACAACCCAGAATTTGCTATTTCCCAAATGATTTGATTTAACTTAAAGGTTAGAGCCTTCCTGGGCTTACAATGTGCGTACACTAATGTTCAGAATAAAAAGATATGAAACAGGTCACTCTTCAGATTACGAAGATAATGTTAACATAAACAAAGAAACACAACTTGAAAAGAATAAGTTTGGGCTCTTTGTGTTTCAAAAAAACTTATCCCTTACACCAGGTGGTGGTAACTTAATACCAGGAGTTCATAATTTTAAAAAGTTGTATACCTGCTACTTCACTATAAAACACAAAGGTGCAAAGTCTGCTTAGGCAGAAAATAGCTTGTGATCTTTCATATCTAAATGTGTTGGTCAATGTGGTAACACAGGCCAGGCATTCTGCTATGTTTTTCATTTATATGCTGTTGATACCCAAGATACAGCGAATAATGTCATCAATTTCCTTCAATTACCTCATAAAGGATTCATTTGCACTCAGGGAATAAAAAGGTTGCGACAGTAGCTTTAGGATCACTCAGCAGCAAGAATCGGCATTAATAACTATCCTCAGAGGCACAGAGGGAGGGAAAAAAGTCATTTACTTAACATTCTTTAATTCTTTGTGGTATAACAAGACTATGTCATGATTTAGGGCTGAAAAGCAGAGTTGTTTTGCTCACGAGAAAAGTCTTTCATAACCTACACATTTTTGTGACACCTGGAGTTATAAGATCTTAGACTACCTTTAAACATGGTATCCCCCTGCTGAAAGTTCTCAAAGAGTCTGCAGAGGAAAGAAAAAAAAAATCCCAACATTACTCCTGAGACATCAAATATCCCAGGTCTTACTTTATAAAGAAGTTTCTTTGTACAATAGTTAGATAGAAGAAAATAACTTTGGTATGTCGGTATCATAGCGCAGGGTCATGTATAGCTAATTAAGCATTCTTCCTTTGGTTTGATTACATAAAGAGTTGGTTTTGTAATATAATAGCACATGAAGGTCAGTATGGTTAGGAGAGAAACCTTAGATGCTATGACAAATCCAATAACTATCAGGGTATTTGTTCATAAAAGTAAAGCATTTCTCAAAATATTTTGCTGATTTGTTAAGGTACTGGGAGACATTTTGCTGGCTGCAGGATTGACCTTCTGCAAGACCCTATATAGTGAGGCTTTGTCAACAGATTTTTCTTAGAAGATACAGATCTGTACTTAAACATAGAGACCAAAACAAGGATCACAAAGTTGAGGTACACAGGTATCTGAACCACAGGGAAAAAAAGAAGGGGAAGACAACAATCAGTCGCCTTCATATTTGTTCATCCGGCTTCACCAACCCCATATGATAAGTCTCATTTGGGGTCATTTTCCTGAATCTAGCATGCTAACCTTTGTAACAAAAAAGACTTTACTTCCACCTTTATGTCTCCTTTGAGTATTTAAAGCAGAGAGACTCACATCTTACAAGGCCAAGAATCTTTGAAATGAACTTCTGGAAAACCTAAAGGTACCTGAGGTTCCTGCAACAAACATAAGACTGCACTGCCCTCCAGAGGTAACTCCCTGGCAAATACGTTTAATCAATTAATGTTATGAGGACTAAGGAACTGTGATGCAGTAATCCTCATTGCAATTTAGTCCTTCCATCTCAAATTTTTAAAAACATGCTCCTAAAAAAAATCAATGGCAACCTATTGTTTTCCTCTAAGCAGAATATTATATTCTCTTGGCTATTCCATCTTTTTTTTTTTTTTTTGAGTTGGAGTCTCACTCTGTCGCTCAGACTGGAGTGCAGTGGCCGCTCCTGGCCACCGCAGCCTCGACCTGCTGGACTCCGGTGATCCTTCCAAGTAGCTGGAACTTCAGGTGCGTGCTACCACGTCTGGCTAATTTTTGATTTATTACAGAGACGAGGTCTACCAAGTTGCCCAGGCAGGTCTCGAACCTGCGGGCTCAGGCAATCCACTCACCTCAGCCTCCCAAAGGCGTGGGATTACAGACTGAGCCACCGAGCCCGGCTTGGCTATTCCATCTTACCTCATTTCCTTTTGCCCTGTTCAAAAGTAATATTTGTTCCAATTTTTGCTAAATGTTAAATATTAATTTTTTGGGGTTGGAGGGCCTATTTATTCATGCACATTTTTCAGAAAAATCAGACTAAACAGATAGCCTAAGGAAACTTTAACAAAGCAGAGAATCCTCAGAGATAACTTCAGGGCACACAAAGGAACAGTTTAAAAAACGAATATTTTGCTGTCTAATTATTTTGTCATCGCTTAACTGAAACTTGAAGGGAGCCCACAGCTATTGTGAGAAAAACATAAATTTGTTTTAAAATTTTTTCTTCTTGAGCTTTTGTTCTTCTGAGATACGTGATCTCGTTCCGTTCTGTCCTACATATCTCTTCAAATAGGAGACAATTTTGTGGGTTGTCACTTTCCATTTATTCACCACATTTTTGAGCTAATAATTTCTTGATAACATTGTAATAAGCTGTGTGCCTGTGTGAATGACTCAATACAAATTAGTGAAAGTATTTACTTAAGAAATTTAAATTTAATTGATACAGCAAATATGCAGAACTTTGAAAATATTAACCTATTTAATTTTCATCACACCTATAAAAAGATACTATTATTTTCAACCATCTTATTTTTACAGATGAGACACAGAGCTAGGCAGTGGTAGAGCTGAGATTCAGATTCAGTTTAGCTTCAGTCTTAGTCCTTAACTCTTAACTTTAACTTAAATGATAATTTAAATATATAGATTCCCCCATCATACAATGTCTTAATAAGATTTAAAGTTAATATTTTTAAGGTAGGCTTTTTTTCACATGGAAAGATTTAAAAACATTAAAACCAAGTAGATCAAAATGTTGGAAGGCAGAATGAAATTGTAAAACATACTGACTACTAATTTCATAATTTTTAAAGGGAGTCAGTAGGAGACTTTGATCACAGAGACACCATTATCTTTTAACTCAGGCAGGGATTTAAAATATACTTCAGGTTGCACTGAGAAAATAATGTCCTTGCACCAAGCACGGGCCAGCCGGTCAGCTACCCAGCGGCTGGGTTCAGAAACCAGAAGGCCCCTGGGAAAGCAGTTCAGTAACTACAAAGCAAATGTGGTCAATGCCCAGTGTCGTTATGGGGATTAGATGGGGGTCACAGCTTCACAGAAGCACCTGCGTAGCTATGACATAAGCTTATATCCAACATAAATCATATTCCCTGTGTTTTGAAAGCAAATAATAAAAGAGTTGTTCCGTGTCTCTTGACCTTTATTTCTGGGAAACACAGATTTTTCCTTTATGGCTACAGAATGTACTAACCATCCCCAGTGGGACAGACTTAGAAACCCCTGTCATAGCACACATGTATAAATATCCACCTTCTCACTTCCTAAGTGATTTGTATCTTACACATCACCAAATATTATTATTTTCTAAAGTAGCTTAAAGTAAGGAGGAAAAGAAGAGTGAGAACGAAGGAACAGACAAAGAAAGATATCTGAAAGAGAAAATTAAAGTACTAGTATTGATGAAGATACACGATAAACCAGCTAATGATAAAAAGGAATCAAATGGGCACTGTCATTGACCATTGCTAAATGCCACTTCGTACAAACGCCAGTAAACCTGGTGCACTATTACCTCCTGAATTCTTTTTCTTTTTATTTTTTTCATGGAGTCTAGTTACTCAAAATTACTGCCTCCAAAAAAATGGCTTTTTATTTTTATTTTTTCAGATTAGAAAATATAGTTTATTTAGAAAGTAAATTAGAGAGAGAGAGAGAGGAGATTCACCTCCCCAAGGTAGGGGAGGGGGCCAAAATTTTTAAAAATTGCTTTTTAAAGCATCTAACATGATTTGGGATTCAATGAAATGATGCTGTCTGTATTACTTGAATATTTTTAAGAAAAAACACAAAGTGACTAATTGCTTTTACTCACTGGGTTATACACACATACAATAATTCTGGATAACCATAAATACAATTTGATATAAAGCCAAACTGCACAGTAAAAGATAATAATAGGGGAAAAAAATCCTGGAAACCTATTGAATTAACATGACCATTCTTATATAACACTACTAATAATAAATGATGACCAGAACTGGCACATGGCAAGTACTCTATCAGCAAGTAGATTACCTTCTAATACTGAGGTAATGCCAAATCCTCACAAAAATGCCAATACTCTAATTTTCAAAGGAAAGAGGAAGTGAGAGAGATATACTGAGTATTAATACTGAATAGCCACTTTATTACTTGACCCTTCATTCTAAATATTCTATATAGAAATAGATATTTTATTTTCTGCACAGGGATATTCCTGTTGGTGCAAAAAGTAAAACCCAACAACACATTTTTTTTTTTTTGGTCAGAAACTTTGTTTTGCAAAGCACACTGAAATGATATCAGGGTCACTACCAAGACATTCTATATGAAGCTTAAATGCTGTGAAAATTATAAAATGACTAATATAGAGAATGATGAATATATCCCCTAATTCAGTGTTCAGTATTCAAATACTGATTGAGTCTGCTATGTGCTAGGCACGGGGCACACAGCAGTGAACATAAAATTACTGTTCTCAAGAACCAACATCATACTGGGGAGAAATAAAAAATAAATTAAGAAACTATACAAGACCTTAGCTATTGATTACTGCTATAGAGAAAAAAAGGAGGAGGGGTAGTGTCTGTGTACAGATGTATGCAGATGCTCTCACATACAGGAGGTTATCTGGAAAAGCATCCTATGGGTTGGGAGGAAGCTGAGCAGCTTAACCAGAGTGAAATAGTTCCAAGCAGAAGGACCAGCAAGCGCAAAGGTCCTTGAACAGGGAAGGCAAATGATGCACTGCATCGCAGGCCTTGGAAAGGACTTTGAATTTTACTCTGGGCAAGAAGGAAACCACTGGGAAGCCAAGAAGAGAAACGGGTGTTATAACCTTGGGGAAATGATTGTATTCATGGCTTATGGTAGCCAGAACTTGAGTTTGACAATAGATGTATCTAAGTTAATATAATTTCTACTCATCAACATCATAGCTGTAAGACCCTGTCTCAACTACTGTATTCCTCAGCCTCCATTTTAATGGTGATACTACTGAAATTGCAATACTATTAGAAAGATTAAATAATACAAGCAGCACCTGTGACTGTGCCTGGGTTATAGTAAATACTTAACAAATAGTAGCTGTTATTTTAATAGCGTCACAAGAAGTTGAAATTTAAAAAAACATGTGCTTAGGCAAGAAACGCACAAATTTTAAAAGGGCTAAAGAGAAGGTACAAGGAGAGAGTTTGTGTTGTATTGGAATATGCTAGAAGATGTTACAGTCTCTTCACCTCTAAATAAATCTAAAAAAAAAAAAAAAAATGTCAGTAAGCACCATAGCTCAGAACAACAGATGTGTGATTTCATGATGAAATCTTGGCATACAATTCAAATACTTAATAGAGATAGTTCAGTTATGACCCCAACAATATAACAGATGACTAAAAATAGTGATATTGCTCAGGAAAAATCAAGCATTTCTTAGGGCATATCTAACTGAATTTTTCTAAAAACCTATGAATAAAGTATTAAGCTCATTTTTCAAATGAGAAACTGAGATTCAGAGACAGTAAAAAAATAAGTCAAAAAATCACACATCTTGAGAAAGTGTGCTCAAATCTGGTCCATAGTAGGTGTTCAATAAATGTTACTAAATAAATGTTTCCTACATGAACATAGGAATCCTACTCCAAACCTAACCTCTTAATTGCTGATATTGCCTCTATGATTCATTAAATCAGATAAATGTTTCTCAAATTCTTCTGATCATAAGAATCATCTGGGGTGCTTGTGATTTTCTTGTATCCAACGGTGGCCCCAGAATCTTTTGTGGAGCAGCCTAAATATTTTTAACCAGCAGTCCAGGAGATTCTCATGATGAGGGTATTTTGAGAACCTGTGGATAGTTGCTGCATAATCCCTCTTTACACCCTATCATGGCTACCTAGTTCTTCTCTCTTTTCAAAAGAAAAAGCAACACTTTACCTATACTTATCCCACTTAGCAAAGACAGAGGGCCCTGAAATACAGATTAAAAACATGCTGCAGTGTATCAACTTTGTCTAAGATCCCTTTATTTTAACTGAATAGGAAGTAAATTGAAATAAACACAATTTATGGGAGTTGCTGTTGTTAGCTTTGTTTTTCCATTACTGGTTACAAATCCAAGTAAATACCTAAAGAAGGACGTTCCAGTATTGGAAATCTCTATATGAACTCATTATTTAAAAAACACTCCCTTCTAAGCACCCCCAGGGAGTCATGACCAAATTCTCATAGTAGTATCTGGAAACTTTACTTCATATTTTATTTCATGTTAACACAAGAAAGAGTATTGCTGAAGAAAGGCTCACTTTCTGTAAAGAATGGGGAAATGTCTTCATTTGGAAAAATTCTTAATATGCTTTAAAAACACACATGGTGGCATATTCTGGCAATTGTTGTGTGAGGCGTACTTTGCAGTATTGGTAACTAAAATTGAAAGATGTTACAGTGATATGATGAATTATTATATTTTTCACTAAGTGTTGTGCTCTAAAACTAAGCACTGTCAAAACATTCATTCAGCATGTTTGCTCTTGAGCAAACCAGAATAATTTTTAAAACTCCCATCCCATGGAATGAATGATGCAAAGAACTTGACCTATAGGTACCATATTATCTTTTAGCCACCAGACCCTCCCGTGAGTGCCACATTCATGAATTAGAAAAGACTGAGGAGAAGTTTCAACTGAGGAAACAAAGAAAAGAGGCAGCCTGGCTATTCCACTCTCGTCAGATCAAGAAAAATGGCCTGTGCTTCATCCCCTGCTTCCAAGCAACAATGGGAAACTTCCACCTTCTCTTGCCATGAGATTTCAATGAATAATAACTGATGAGAGTCACCAATAAAAAGTGTCAGTGTCTATTACAAATGTAGAAGAAAAAAGTGTCCTCCAATCCCATTGACCATTATATTATCAAAAAGTGAAAACCTCCTAAAGATTTTCAGATGGGAAGACGATTCTGAGAATATATATTCACTAAAAATGGTATTTCCTAGTCAAGTGACTTTTTTTTCTTTTAATGACAACAAAAGCACAATGTGAAAACTGCAACACTTCTCCTCAACCTAAAACAAATAATCCTCAGGAAATAGTAACATTCATCTTTTAGTTCAGCTGAAACAAAAGGAAAACATGAAAGCTGTGTAACAGAGTTTGTGGCATCCAACAAAAGAAAACTACACTAGCATGTGACAATTTTTGAGATTTAAATTATCTAAATTCTCTCATAAAAATCATACAGTTGTAATGACAATGGGTGATCCTTGTTTCAGAGCATTGTCAAAGTAAATGTTCTTGGAGATCTATTTCAATTTCACTGCAACACCGAGCCATCAATTTCAAAAGTTTTATAATTCATAAGACATTTCTAAAATAGAAACATTTTGTTTTCTTTTTGTATCACAGTCACTGCTATCTTAGGAGGGAGAAAGAAACTTTCTTCAATATGGGCCAGAACACAACTTTTCTTTAGCAAATGATTTGTAATTAAACCAATTACATTTAGCATTCAAAAATTCAGAATGTTGTTTCTATATTTTCTAAATTAGCATCGGTCTACTTTAGTCTCTCTAGAAAAGATTTGAGAAAAATGAGTTCCTGAAAACTTAAAATATCTACCTTTAAACTCATGTAGTTGCTGCTGAGTTTGGAACATAAATATACTATACATGAGTCTCTTTGAAGAGAAACAGACAGAAAAAATCCTTGGAAAAGACTCAACTCTAATGCATGCCAGAGGCCAGCAGGGGGAGTAAAATCCCAAAAATATAAGTAAAAGAAAAGAAAAATGCTGAATGAAGGTTTGCACAGCCAGCACCAATCTGGAAAAAGAGACTCAGTCACCTAATCAAATAAAAGGTGGCAATCAGATTCTTTAGGACCCTGACCCAAGGAGATAAAATGAATTGGAATTATACCTCATCCATCTTGCGAGAAACAAATTCACCTCTTTCTACATATGTTCCGGGGAGTATAGTAAGCTACATGGCATTTCTTCATTAGACCTTGAAAAACTTGTCATTTAAAAAAAAATCTTCTGTTGACTAATAAAGAGAACAAGCTACCCTTCTAAAAGAAAATCATGTACTTTTCTTAAACAACAATTTATCAAATTAACATTTTAAAAAAATTCTCCTGTGTGGTTGGCTAGGAGAATAGTGATTCCTAGTGTTGGCTAGGAGAATAGTGATTCCTAGTGTCAATGACCTCTTAATCAGATACTTGCTCTAGTGCAGGGTTGTAACTGTTGCTTAACATGATCTGTATGAATTAGCAACTTGGAAGCACAACGGAGGGAAAGGTTTCTCAAAGCAATGAATGCATAAGCCTGGAAATTTTTTTCAACAATAGGATAAAACACACCCCATGCTCCTAATGTTTCATTATAAGACATTTCATACATAGGAGCACAGCATTATCTAGAAGAATGGAATTCCGGGCCTTTGAAAATACAATACCCTTTCCAGGTCCTAGAATGACCAATACATCTGATTAAAATACTACCTGTCAAACCTCTCAAGAGCACCTATTACCATCTGACAGGTGTTTGCTGGCTGGTTATTTCACTCACTAAGGCAGTGGGGGACTATAAACTTCATCCTCTCTTATTTCCATTAAGATGTGAGACCATGAGCTTTTAGCAGAGAGGCCAAGATCCATCCCCAAATCCCTATCATACAAACTCTCTGTGGAATGACCTGATTGATTACTTTTTAATAGAAGATTTGTTCACCAAAGACCACAACGCCTTACAGATTTTACTTATCAGCCCTTAGAAGTTGGTGGGAGAATTTTTTTAAGTGTTAAAAAAAGAAAGTTTTGCTAGAAAATCTTCAACTGTGCAGTTAACACTGAATTTGATAAACAGTACATTCCCAGTAACAGCCACCAAAATTCCAAGTTAAATCTGTGCCCTTGGAACAATGCCAAAATGCCACAGCATATTTGCACTTTCAACAAATTGCAAATTCTAACTCCCATTTTTTTCTGCCAAAACAAAGGCTCAAAATATGTGGATTCTATCTTTTCTGAAAATTATACAATGGTAATTTCAGAGGCAAAGAAAAAATATTTTTAAGTCCAATAGATTGATTTAATTTGCTATTTTAGTACTGATACCACCTGAACTATTTCTGGAGCCCATATGTGAACACAAATACTCTGAAATAGTAACTGTCATAATCTGTCTTTGAAATAGGACAACATTATTATAATTCCTTCTTTGCTACTTGACCAATATCCGTAATCACTAAACCTCAGTTTCCTTATCTGTTAGGTGGAGATAATACCTCACAGTCTTTTTTTTTTTTTTGAGTTGGAGTCTCACTCTGTCGCCCAGACTGGAGCAGCCTCGCCTGCTGGGCTCCGGTGATCCTTCCGCCTCAGCCTTCCGAGTAGCCGGAATTACAGGCATGCGCTACCACGCCCAGCTGATTTTTTGATTTATTGTAGAGATGAGGTCTCGCTGCCCAGGCGGGTCTCGAACCCACGGGCTCAGGCAATCCACTCACCTCAGCCTCCCAAAGGCGCGGGATTACAGGCTGAGCCACCGAGCCCGGCTAATACCTCACAGTCTTGTTGGAGGAAGTCAATGAGATAGTTTCTGTAAAGTGCTTCATCTAGTTTCTATTTATAGTAAGTAATCAATAAATAATGTCTCCATGATGATACCCTATTTGACATTTGCACCTAATAAATTCAAGGCACTAATCATGGCATTTGCAAAAGAAAACAACTTTTTAAAAGGCATGTCCAGCTTTCTCTTATTATCTGAAATACTGTACTTTACATATGATGGAGAACTCTGCTAAGAAACTGAATACCGAGGTGCCAAAAAAATGTATACACATTTTAAGAGATGTTATCTATGTATTACTTTTAGTTCATTGTAACCATAAGTGTCTGAACACTGACAGTAATCACTTTGAGCACCTCTTTAATTGTAGAAGTCAAATGTGACTTGTATTCATCATTTGTTATCAGTATATAGTGAGCATCATAACTTTAATACAGTTTTTTTCTTAAAATGTGTATACATTTTCTGTCAAATATACCACTCCCCCAAATAATTATTCATTAAGACCCTAAAAAGGATATCCCTACTGAATTGCTCACTACACAAGAAATTCTGTAGAATGTAGATATAATTTGGTTGTGACCCAATACAGCGGAGTTACTAAAAAAAAAACCAAGTTTTCTCAAACTATTTCTAGACTATACTAGAATATTTATTACTCCAGTGGGTAATAAATATCATCTGCTATTACTTTTTGATAAAATAATACCAGGATTCTTTTGATTGAAATAAATCATATACAAGGTGAATTTATTAAGGACATAATTTTTTTTTTTTTTTTAGAAAATACAGTTCAGTGTAGATGAAATCTATGCAAACATGGTTGTTCTTTCACTGAATCCAAGAAAAGTAAGGCAAGGAAGTCTTTTACTTAGGGAAAAGGTAGAAATTTATTTTTATGTTTTATATTTTACTATTTGTTAAAAATATTTTTAACCACAATATTTTATATAATATTAATTTGAATTTTAGTTTTAATTTTGAGATAAGGAATAGCTCCTTCTCTTCATTCTTAATATTTGTAAAGAGACACAGCAAAGCTACACACACCATACACATAGGCCACATTTTTATAGATAATCTGAATGCTATGATGATTTGAAAAGTGCCTAATATGTCTCCATTAATTTATGTCTGATACATTATAACTGCATGTTAAGAATTTGTGGCTGGGCTGGGTGGCTCAGCCTGTAACCCCATGCCTTTGGGAGGCTGAGGTGAGTGGATTGCCTGAGCCCGCGGGTTCGAGACCCGCCTGGGCAACTTGACGAGACCTCATCTCTACAATAAATCAAAAATTAGCCGGACATGGTAGCACGCACCTGTAGTTCCAGCTACTTGGAAGGCTGAGGTGGAAGGATCGCCAGAGCCCAGCAGGTCGAGGCTGCGATGGCCGGGAGCGGCCACTGCACTCCAGTCTGGGCAACAGAGTGATACTCCAACTCAAAAAAAAAGAATTTGTATACCACAAATTTCCTTGAAGGTTTTTGTTTTATTTTGTTTTGTTTTGTTTTTTCAAAGCAGGATTTAGTGAGAGGACAGAAAAGCTCCCACAGTGGGAGGGGACTCAAAGGGGTATCTATCCCCTTGAAGATTTTAAATAGCAAGCTACTAATTATCTCCCTGAACAAGAGTTCATAAGACATGAAGTATTTACTATTAAATAGTTTCTATATTTCATCTTTGGGATGCTGTAATATTTTCCCAAAGGTAACTTTAATGACCTATGCTTTAAAAACCGAATGAGTAAGATACCATAGAGATATGTTAAAATCCCATATTGCTGTGTTTGTTTGGTTAAACAGACCAGCATTTATTAAGAAAGAGGCAATTAAATGTGCAGTTCCTTGACTTGAGATATTGTATAAGCAGGGTACAGAGAGAATCCAAATCATAAATAAATGACTTGGTGAATTGTCACTGGAATCTTCTGTCCAAATAGAGAATTTCACTTTCAGAAGAACATATTGATCATCATGTTAAGTGTCCTTAACCAAATTTCTCACAAGAATCTTTACCAGTTATGTTAACAATTACTACCTGTCTGTCTTTTAAGACATAAGATTCTTCTGTCTCATTCAGTAGGTCCACTTAACCCTTTACTTGCATACAGCATCAATATTTACCTTGTTTTATAGAAATTGAATCTAAGTGGGCATACATTTAAAAGTGAGAGATCATTTCATGTGACTTGTAACATAAAAATCATGATAATAAAATAATGTATTGATTGCTTGCCATTTCGTCAATGCTTTACAGTGCAAGCTCAGTTAAATCTCTTAACAACCCTGAAATGGGCACAACTATAATTCCAATTTTATAGATGAGAAAACTGAGACACAGAGTTGAAGAAAGTAGCCTCCTTCATAAAAAGGAAGAAAGCAAGCATTTAAAATGTTATTCTTATGATATAAAAACTAATATGAGTCATAAACTCACTTCCTGTCAGGACGTTATAATGAATTTACTCTCCTACTTGAAATGATAAAAAAAATGGGCAAAATATTTGAAGAATAGGTTTTAAGACACTGGACATCAGGCCACAAAGAAGAATAATCTCCATGAGATGTGAAATTTACAAGGTAACCCCAAATATTGTTCTAGTTTAATGCCTTGAAAGATTTTTCATTGATGGCACAGCAAGCAGAAAACCAAGAAGAACTCAGAAACTCAAAGAGTTGAAAAAAATAAATCTGAAAAATCCAACAATACCAAAGTGTTCACAGGAGATAGTACCAGAGAGAAGAGATTATCACCAAGCAACAAAGGGAATGTCAGACCTACACAGAAGTCCTTCCCTTGAATAATTAGTAGAGAATCCATCAGGACATGTGTATAAGGAAACTCACTGAGGCCAAGGAAAGAATTCAGCACAAAAAATTAGAAGTAATAGTGCCTGATGGTCACAAAAGACTAGAATTAATGCCTGTTTTCATCAACCAGAGAGGAAATCTCATGAGTCACAGGACACTGGATACAGGAAACTGAAGAGGCACCCTTCTCAGGAGTGGGAAAGAATAATTCCTAGACAGCACCACTTCCAGTCATGCCTGACTGGAACCTACAAGATAAAACAGTTTTCAAATCACTGTGTCCCTAAATAAAACTGAAGAACATTTATAGGAGTATTAAAATACATTCAGCACACAAGAAGGTAAAATTTGCATTATTTGGCATGAAAAAAGCTACAAGGTATGCAAAGAAGTAGAAAAATATAATGAAAAATAAGGAAAAAAAATCAATCAAAACAGGCCCAAAATGGATAAAGATGTTAGAATTAATTGGAATAAAAATCACACAAACAATTATATCACTATATTCTGTATGTTCACAAAAAAGTACTGACCTGAAAGCTATTAGAAAGAACAAAATGATAACTCTAGGGATGGAAACTATAATGTGTCAGATAAATATTTTGGATAAAACTAAAGTTAATTAGATATTGCAGGGAGAATAAAAGATTAATAGATTTGAATATATAGTAACAGAAACTACCAATACAAAACACTCAGAGAAAAGATAATTTAAAACTTTTAAAAAGAAGGGAAATTGTCCATATGTAGGACCATTTCAAGTGATCTAATATATTTGGGAAGTGGGGATCCAAGGAGGCCACCAGGGAGCAGCAGACTGGCACTTCTCTCATTGAGCAAGGCAGAGAGTAGGGACCCCACCACCAATAGACAGAGACGCCCTAAATGCTTTTGGATGGGTGAAGCATCCTGCACCCAGTAAAGGTCTCTTTGAACATGTGGAGACCAGAAAGTGATGACAGATGAAGGAATGCAGTTTCTCCACCCCTCACCATGCACCAAGCTCCCACAGGAACTGAAGCCCTGCTTGATTAACAAGAGTGGGTAAGTGATCCACTTAGATCAGTTCATTCCCTTACAGTTGTGTATGCTTTGGATCGATTCACCCTCCCCTCCCCACCAATTGTGCGCAAGTCATTGATCCCACAAGGGAAGAGTCCTGGTCAGGGCACAGCGGTGCGCAACTGGAGCCCAAGTGGAATGAGGAACAAAACCCATGCTTGATCAGCCCCCATGAGTGTGGCTTTCACCACCAGAGCCTGACAGCCAGCTCCCAGGGAGAAAAGCCTGCATGTAGAGTGAACTCAGTCGGCACCTGCCACCAACAACTGCTGGCAATCTTCCCAATCAGATCAGAGAGAATCACCTCTAAGTTCTATGTGCCTACAGGACAGATTCCCCCAGTTCCCTACCCCCCAGCAGAAAATGCACTTTTTTTCAAGATCAGACTTCAAAATTGAACAGGGAAAGAGCAACATGAAAGACAGCTGAAGGCTTTCTCAGTGGGAAGACTTCTGGGCTACAAAATGCAGACAGCAGATAGGGGCCCATCCCCTCACCCACTCTCTGCAAAGTGCTAGCAGTGGGACTGAAAACTAATCTGATGAGATTAACAGCAGGAGAGAAGCAGAAGTGAATGCCCTCTCCTCTCTCACTCATTGACCTATATAAAACCACAGAAGGGACCTTAGAACAAAGGGTAACTGAACAGCTTCAAAGCAACAAAAGCAAAGTGGAATTATAGAGACAGAAGAGAGGCCTGCCACAAATGAGGAAAAATTAACACAGCACACACACAAAAAATAGGCAACCTTCAGTCCTAAAGAGACAGCACCTGAAAAAGCAGCTATCAGAGCATTAACAATGGAAGCCTCCCAGAATGAACTGCCCCAGATGACAGTAACAGAAATCAGAGAGTGTATGACTAAAATGAACACAGAGAAACTAGAAGTGAAACTCAACGAAGTCATAAAGGAATTAAAAGCAGAGTTGACCAATTTCAGAAAAGTCCATTCTGAAATAATGGAAATGAAGAACTTCATCCTGGAATTTTTTTTTTTTTTTTTTTTGAGTTGGAGTCTCACTCTGTCACCCAGACTGGAGTGCAGTGGCTGCTCCCGGCCACTGCAGCCTCGACCTGCTGGGCTCCGGCGATCCTTCCACCTCAGCCTTCCCAGTAGCTGGAATTACAGGCATGTGCTACCACGCCCGGCTGATTTTTTTGATTTATTGTAGAGATGAGGTCTTGCTGCCCAGGCGAGTCTCGAACCCACAGGATCAGGCAATCCACTCACCTCAGCCTCCCAAAGCATGGGATTACAGGCTGAGCCACCAAGCCCAGCTCCATCCTGGAAATTAAAAATATAGTAACAAGCATAGGGAACAAGATCAACCAAGCAGAGGAAAGTATCTTAGAACTTGAAGATCAAATTATGAAATTAACACAGCCTGTCAAAAACATAGGAAAAAAGCTCAAAAAAGGAGTAAAAGCCTCTGAGAGTTGTGGGACTATGTCAAGAAGCCAAATCTACAACAGAATGGTATCCCTGAAGCAAGCAGGGAAACTGAAAATACCATGGGACAAGCATTCCATGAGGTTATCCAAGAAAACTTCCCACATCTTGCTAGAGAAGCAATCATCCAACACAAGAGATTCAGAGAAGCAATCATCCAAGCACAAGAGATTCAGAGAACCCCTGCAAGGTATCACATATGAGAAGATCATATGCAAGACACATAGTAATCTGCCTCCACAATGTAAGCATGAAAGAAAAAATCCTAAAGGCAGCAAGAGAGAAAGTCAGACTACATACCAGGGAAGACCCATCAGAATCACTCCAGACTTATATATAGAAGCACTACAAGCCAGAGGGACTGGAGTCCAATTTTTAACATACTTAAAGATAAGCAATTCCAGCCAAGAGTTTTCTACCCTGCCAAGTTAAGCTTCATCAGTGATGGAGAATTAAAATCCTTCCCAGACATTTAATCCCTAAGAGAATATACCGCCTCCAGACCAGCCCTTCAGGAAATGCTCAAGAAAAGTATTGAACACAAAAAAAATAGTCATACTCATCACAAAACACAAGCAACCACAGAGTTAACAGAGCATACAGAGCACTCACAAAATGAAAATACACACACACATATAACTACAGGAGTAAAAAGGAAATAAAGCAACCCCATAAGAATCCCATACAGTGATAAACTCTCACATTTCAATAATCAATTTGAATGTGAATGGACTAAATGTGTTACTGAGGAGACATAGCGTGGCAAACTGGATAAAGAAGTATGATCTAATATTCTGCTGCCTTGAGAAAACTCATCCACTGCATAGGATATCCACAGGCTCAAAGTTGGGGGCTGGACAACGGTCTTTCCGGCAAAAGGAAAACCGAAGAGAGCAGGTGTAGCTATTCTGCTATCAGACAAAGCAGATTTCAAACCATCAAAAGCTAAAAAGGACATGAAAGGACACTACATAATGATAAAAGGTTCAATCCACCAGCAAGACATACCTATCTTAAACATATATGCACCCAACACAAGAGCATCAGGTTTTAAAAAAATAACAACTGAGTAAACTAAGAGAGGGCATTGACTCTCATGAAATCATAGCTGGAGACCTAATACCCCCACTAACAGCTTTAGATAGATCATCGAGGCAATAAACCAACAAGGAGATCTGGAAACTTAACTTGATGCTCAATCAAATGAATTTAATAGACATCTACAGAACATGTCATCCAACAACTATAGAGTATATATTCTACTCATAGCATATGTAACATACTCCAAGATTGATTACATTCTTGTACATAAATCAAAAATGAAAAAATTTCAAAAGATCAAAATAATATCAAACATCTCAGATCAGAGTGGAATAAAAATAAATATTGCCACCAACAAGATCCCTCCAAAAAACTCAAAGACATGGACACTAAACAACATGCTGCTGAACAACTTCTGGGTAAACACGGACATCAAGACAGAAATAAAAAGATTCCTGGAAGCAAACAAAAACAAAGACACATTTTGTCAGAATCTCTGGGATGCCATGAAGGCAACATTAATAGGAAAATTCATAGCATTGCATAGACACATCAAGAAGACAGAAAGATTACAAATAAACAGCATAACATCACACCTAAGGAGCTAAAAAGGCAAGATCATCTACATTCTAACTTTGCCAGAAGAATCCAGATCACCAAGATAAAAATCACAATTGCAGGATATAGAAGACAAAAATAAAATAGAAAACATCAGCAAGACAAAAAGTTTGTTTTTGAAAGGATAAATAAGATTAATGGACTCCCTGCCCAGATTGACAAAAAGAGAGAGAGAGAGAGAGAGAGAGAGATCAAATAAACACAAGTAGAAGTGAAAAAGTTGAAGTCACAACTGACCTGAAGAAATTCAAAAGATTATCAGAGATTAATATGAACATCTGTATGCAAATAAACTAGAAAACCTAAAGGAAAATGGAGAACTTTCTGACATCACACAAATTCCCAAGGTTGAAACATGAAGAAATTGAAACTTTAAACAGACCAATAACAATCTAGGAAATCAACTCAGTCATAAGAAATCTCCCTGCCAAAAAAAGCCCCAGACCAGATAATGTCCTAGCTGAATTTGACAAGACATACAAGGAGGAGCTGATACCAATCTTATTGAAAGCATTCCAGGCAATTAAGAATGATGGAATTCTCTCCAACTCATTTTATGAAGCTAACCTCATACTGATACCCAAACCTGTAAAGACCCAATAAGAAAAGAGAATTACAGGCTAATCTCCTTGATGATCCTAGACGCAAAAATTCTCAACAAGATTCTAGCAAATTGGATCCAACAACACATCTGAAGTATCAACCATCATGACCAAGTGAGCATCATACCTGGGAAACAGATCTGGCTCAACATTCACAATACCATAAATGTAATTCAGCACATTAACAAATGTAAAACCAAGAATCACATGATTATATCATTAGATGCAAAAAAAGCATTTCAAAAAATCCAGCATCCCCTCTTGATAAAACCCTTGAGCACCTAGGCATAGAAAAAACATTCCTCAAAACAGTAAGAGTCATCTATCATAAAACCATAGCCAACATTTTGCTCAATGAGCAGAAACTGGAAGCATTCTCTCTAAGAATGAAAACAAAAACGGATGCCCACTCTTGTCCCTTCTGGAAATCCTATCCAGAACAATCAGAAAAGAGAAGTAAATCAAGGGTATCCAAAAAGAAAAAGAGGAAGTTTAGTTATTCCTCTTTGCAGATGATATGATTCTATACTTTGAAAACCCTAAGGAGTCTGCCAAAACACTCCTCACACTGGTAACAACTTTGGTAAGGTCTCGGTATATAAAATCAATATGCAAAAGACAGTTGTATTTCTCTACATCAACAATGACTAGGTGGAAAACCAAATAAAAAGTACAATCCTATTCATGATAACCTCACACACAAAAATGAAATACCTTAGCATCCACTTAACCAGAAAAATGAAATCTCTTTAAAATGAGAACTACAAAACTCTGCTCAAAGAAATCAAGGATGACACAAGTGGAAAAAACATTCCATGCTCCTGGACTGAAAGAATCAATGTTGTCCAGGTATCCATCCTACCCAAGGCAATCTAAAAATTCAATGCAATACCTATAAAATTACCAACATAATTTTCTTTTTTTTTTTTTTTGAGTTGGAGTCTCACTCTGTCACCCAGACTGGAGTGCAGTGACTGCTTCTGGCCACTGCAGCCTCGACCTGCTGGGCTCCAGCGATCCTTCTGCCTCAGCCTTCCAAGTAGCTGGAACTACAGGCATGCACTACCACACCTGGCTAATTTTTTTGATTTATTGTAGAGATGAGGTCTCGCCAAGTTGCCCAGGCGGGTCTCGAACCCACGGGCTCAGGCAATCCACTCACCTCAGCCTCCTAAAGCGCGGGATTACAGGTTGAGCCACCAAGCCCAGCTCATAATTTTTCTCAGACCTGCAAATGACAGTACAAAAATTCATATGGAAGCAAAAAAAAAAAAAAAAGAGAACAAATAGCCAAAACAATCCTCAGCAAAAGGAACAAAGCAGGAGGTATCACACTTTCAGATTTTAAATTTTATTACAAGGTTACAGTAAAAAAAAAACAAACAAAAATAAAAAACAGCCTGATATTGGTACAGAAGTAGGCACACAGAACAATGGAACAGGATAGAGGTTCCAGAAGCAAAAACCCAGACTCTCAATCAATTCACCTTTGACAAAGCCACCAATATCAAGCACCAGTGAAAGGAACCCATATTTAGCAAATAATACTGGGAAAACTGGTTGACCACATGCAGAAAAATAAAACTGGATTCCTACCCAACACGAAATACAAAACTCAACTCAAAATAGATCAAAGACCTAAACATAAAATTTCAAACTATTAGAATCATAGAAGAAAATGTAGGAAACACCCTTATGTACATTGGAGTAGGCAGCAAATTCTTGACCAAGTCCCTTAAAGCAAATGCCATAAAAGCTAAGATAGACAAGTGGGACCTCATCAAACTGAAAACCTTTTCCACAGAAAAAGAAACCATCAAGATAGTAAAGAGACAACTCACAGAATAGAAAAATAAAAGTGTGCAAATTATTCATCTAACAAAGGTCTAATATCCAGGATATACAAGGCACTCAAATGATGTGAAAGAAAAAAAACAGACTCTATTAAAAATGGGCAAGTGATATGAACAGACACTTCTCAAAAGATGACATACAAGGAGTCAACAGACACATCAAAAACTGCTCAGCCTTACTAATCATCAGATAAATGCAAATAAAAACTACACTGAGACACCACCTAAAACAAGTAAGGATGGCTACCATTAATCAGTTAAAAAAAAAAACAACAGATGCGGGTATGGCTGTAGAGAAAAGAGAATGCTTCTACACTGTTTGTGGGAGTGCAAGCTAGTTCAACCTCTTTGGGAAAGCAGTGTGGCAATTCCTTAAAAAACTAAAATTGACCTGCCACATGATCCAGCAATTCCTCTTCTGGCAATATACCTGGAAAATCATAAATCATTGTACAAAAAAGGCACATGTACACATATGCATATTGCCACACTATTCACAATAGCAAAAGCACAGAACCAACCCTACTGCCCACCAAAAGTGGACTGGATGAAGACAATGTGGTACATAAACATGATGGAGTATTACATGCCATAAAGAGCACAAAATCATGGACTTCACAGAAAATTGGATGGAGTTGGAGACCATAATACTAAGGGAACTATCACAGAAACAAAGAACTGAATACCATATATTCTCACTCACAAGTATACCCTAAACATTAGTCACATTAGCACAAAAGAGGGATCAGCAGTTGCTAGGCACTGCTAGGGGAGGGAGGGATGAAGAAGGGTGGGGGGCACATGACAACATAAAGGGTACCTGGGTCACTACCAGGAGTGTGAAGGCCAGTTAGAAGCCCAAACTTCACCCATATGCAGTCTACTTATGTAGTTAATCCTCACTTATACCCCACATCTCTATAATAGAATAAAATTAAAATTTTAAAATTAAAAACATTAAAATTGAATACATATTTTTGAGGCTGGCCATGCAGGCTCACACTATAATGGTAGCACTTTGGGAGGCTGAAGTAAGCAGATTGCTTGGGTCCAGGAGTTCAAGACCAGCCTGGGCAACACAGTGAAGCCTCATCTCTACAAAAAAAATTTTAAAAGCCAGGTGTGTTAGCACATGCCTGTAGTCCCAGCTACTCAGGATACTGAGGTGGAAGAATCACCTAAACCCAGGAGGTAGAGTCTGCTGTGACTTTGATCAACGGGACCTGTGATCAACCTGGGCAACAGAGTGAGACCCTGACTCAAAAAATAAAATAAAATAAATAAGAGTGAAAGATATTTGAAGAAATGTTGACCAAAAACTTTCCAGTTTTGATGGAAAATATAAGCCCACAGATCCAACAAACTCAAACACTAAGCATAAAAAACATGAATAAAATACTCCAAGGCACATTATAATCAAATTTCTCTAGATGAGCCATAAAGGTAGAGAAAAATCTTAAAAGCAGCTCGAGGGAAAATGTACAGTTTAAACACAAAAGAATTATGACAAGGATGGCAGTATACTTCATGTCAGAAACATTGTAACCAAGAATATAGTGAAATATCTTTAAAGTACTAAAAGAAAGAAAAAGTCAATTTGGAATTCTACACCCAGATAAAATATCTTTCAAAACATGAAATAGACTTCTTCACACATATGAAAGCTAAAAGAATTCATCACTAGAAGACTTTTACTTCAAGAAATGCTAAGGGAAGTCCTCAAGGCAAAAGAAAAATGGTACCAGACGGAAACATTGATATCTGCAAAAAAAACAAGAAGCATTATAAAATTTAACCATATACAAATATACATTTTTCTTATTATTAATCTCTTTAAAGATAATTGAATGTTTAAGCAAGACTCAAAAATATAATATGAAATTTATAACTAATCTAAAAGTAAAATCTATGGCAATAACAGCACAATAGAAAAGGGAAACAAGTATACTTTTGGGAAAGCTCTTATACTATACATGAAGTGCTGTAATATCACTTGAAGATAGATTCCACTAAATTTAAAATGTATACTATAAACTCTAAAGTAACAGCTAAAATAACAAAACAAAAAGTTGTAGAGAAGCCAACAAAAGAGTCATTTTTAAAAAAACCCAATCCTAAAGTAAAAAGGAAACAAAGAACAGAGAGGACAAATAGGAAATAAACAGTAAAATGACAGATTTAAACCTAGCCATATCAATCGTCACAATAAATGTAAATGACCTAGACATTCCAATTAAAGGGCAGAGATTGTCATATTGGATTAAAAAAAGCAACACTCAACTATATGCTACCTTCAAAATACTTATTATAAATATAATGACACAAATAGGTTAAAAGTGAAAGGACTGGAAAAGATATGCCATGCTAACTCCACTCCATCAAAAGAGAATTTGAAACAAAACTGATTGCAAAGCAAAAATGAACATCATTTTATAATAGTAAAGGGATTGATTTATAAATAGAACATAACAATCCTAATAAAAGAGCTTTCAAACACACAAAGCAAAAGTTAATAAAATGGCATGGTGAAACAGACAAATCTACAATTATAGTAGGAGATTTCAATGCTCTTTTCTTGATGACTGATCAAAAAAGTAGATAGAAAATCAGTAAGACTATGTGAGAGTCTAACAACACAGTTGACTTCATCAACATTTGTAGAAAATTCAACAGCAGAATACACATCATTTTCAAGTGCACACTGAATATTTACCTATACATGCAGTCTTATAGGCCACATTAAGACCTGTAAAACAAGTCTTAAAAGGATTATTATATTTAAAAGGATTAAATGCATACAAGTTAAGTTTTTATCCCCAATAGAATATATGAGAAATCACTTTTAAAAAGATACATAGGAAAGTCTTCAAATATTTGGAAAATAAATAAAACACTTCTAAATAATATGTGGATCAAAGAATAAATCAACAGGAAAATTAGAAAGTATTTTATTTTTATTTTTTATTGTATAAATTGAAAGTATACAACATGTTTCGATATATGTGTATAGAATGAGTTGATTACAACAGTCAAGCAAATTAATCTCTCACTTAACATAGTTACTTTTCTTTTTTAACTTTTAAAAAGTATTTTCAATTGAATAAAATTGGAACACAAGATATCAAAATCTGTGAAATGCAGCTAAAGTAGTTCTTAGGAGAAATTTTATAGCACTAAATGCCTATATTAGAAAAGAAGAAAGGTCTTAAATTAGCTTCATTTTAATTCAGCTTCCATCTTAAGAAAGTAGAAAAACAGGAGCAAATGAAACCCTAAGCAAGCTGAACAAAGGCAATAATGAAGATCAGAGTGGAAATCAGTAAAACAGAAAATGGCAAACCACAGAAAATCAGTGAAACCAAAAGTTGATTATTTGATAAGATTCATAATACCAACATACTTCTAAGCCAGACTAGTCATAGAAAAAAGAGATAAGATACAATATTTATCAGTATTAGGAATGAAATCTATGACATCACTACAGATTCTACAGATATTCAAATGAAAATAAAAGAATACTACCAACAACTTTATGCCTATACATTTGAAAACATATGAAATGGACAAATTCCTTGGAAAATGCAAACTACCAATTCAAGAAGAAAGAGGTAGCACTATATCTATTTAAGATTTCAGATTTGTAACTTAAAATCTCCCCACAAGAAAAGCTCCAAGCCCAGATGGAGTCCACTGTTTAATTCTATCAAGCATTTAAGAAAAGAAAATTATGTCAATTATCTGTAAACTACCAAAAAAATTAAGGACAAAAATAACATAATCATTCTTCTCACTTCATTATATGAGACCAACATTACATTAATACCAAAATCTGATTAACACATTACAAAAAAAGAAAATTATAGACCAATATTCTTTAAACAGAATCCAGCACTATACAAAATCCAAGTAGGATTTATCCCAGTAATGCCAAATTGGTTTGTCATCTGAAAATCAATTCATAAAATATATCATATTAGTAGAATAAATAACAAGAATATGATATTTCAATAGTAGTACAAACACTAAATCAATTATTAATGATATGGAAACAGGTACAAATTTTTTAGTTATCACAAGTAAGTGCTATGCATTCAGTAATATCACCAAATATTTATTAAGTACCTATTACATGCCTTGAGCATAATTCTTAGATCTGAGAAAATGTTAAGAAGAGTCAAAAACTTGTGCCTTAGTGATTATATATTTGTAATTGCTGTCATTATTATTGCAACATCATTGTCATTCATCTTTTGTTCAGATATTTATTTGAATATCAATAGTGCTTTACCACCCACTTTGATCTTGCCAACATGTTATTACTGCATATTCAATTGACCATAAATAACTTAGCTTCTTTCATCCTAAGTCTGTGCACATTTTATTTCTACTTCTTAAATATTAATTACTTTAAACTCAATAATTTTAAATTTTCTTTTCTAGTTTGCTAGAAAAAAAGGTGCTAAACTCTGTTGTAGTTAAAAATAATAATGCCTGATATTTGCATAGTGCTCTATACTTTTCAAAGTATTTTCATATTGATCATCTCATTATCACATTTTAAAAACTCTGTGAGCACACCAGAGAGGACAGCAACATCTTTATTTTACTGATGAGAAAACTGAGGTCCAGAGAGGTTCAACAATTTACCCATCATTCACAGCTATTTAATTTCTACATAAAAACACTTGGTATTTTTCCATTTCCTTCTAGTTTCAGAGAGATGGTTTCAGAAATATGCATTGTCTTTCTTAAATGTAGTGACACATGCCCTATAGTTTTCTAAGCAGGCCCCTTCAAATACATTCAATAATAAAACCTTTTTAATATGGCTACTAAGATTTCCACCCAATGTAATAAAGTCTATTACAGAACATACACACTTTACAAGTGTTATACTGTTACAGGATGATCAGACTGGCCAGAGCGAGCAAGTGCCTTTGTGAGGAATGTTAGGTCAGGGAACCGAGAACTCACATTATTATAACATTACAATCCAAACATAAAAAATATTCATTACCCTTCTACAAAGTTACTCTATAAAAATAAATTCCCCTTACTGAAGGAGGTTTTTAAAGTGTTATGTAGGAATGTTAAAAAAAATAAGCTGCTTTTTAGACCTATATCATGGAACCATGCAGTCAACTTAGCTAGAAAAATAATCGTCTTACTCAAAGTATTTAACAGAGGCCAACTCAAAGTGCTAAAGGGTATTTTGGAGATTCTTTTATACAATTTCAGTAGAACTGGCTCTGCACAGCTGACAGGAAGAAATGAAGAAAGGTTTTCCTCTCCTATAAATAAAATACAGAAGTGTAAGAAGGGGGACAACATCTGAAAGTTGGTTGATTTTATGTTCCTCTTTTAAAAGTCACTAAATTAATGTGAAAATAATTCAAATGGTAAGTTGTTCATGGATTTCTCCAAGTGATTGGAAATCTTTGAAAAATAATCTTATTCTGTCACTATTTCTGAATAAATTAAATATATTACAAAATAATGCCTTTGGAGAAAAACTAACAAAAGCATTAAAAATCATGTTTCCAGGCACATGCAGAGCTCATCTTACTTTAATTATACAGTTCTTTACATTGGTAATTATAAAATATTCCCTGACAAAATTAGTTTTAGTTATAAACTTAGGCATTTAAATTTCATGCAGCCACCATTTTTTTCTGACACGCTGTCAGAATGTCACAGTTTTTTAAATAATGACAGTACATGGTATGACACCACTACTTTTTAAAGAAATACATCCACAAGAACTTAACATTCAGTTGGCATCCTCAAAAGAAAATAGATGAGGAATAAATAGTGGCAATAGTTTGCCATCTTATAAAATATGAAATTACCATAATGAAATATTATGATAAATATCCTTAACTTGGAGAGTAATTTTTTTGAAATAGTTAACATGAGATCAAATTAGCAATAATAATTAAAACTCACCCACATGGCTGAAATTACAGCCAAATTTCTATCAATTTTATTCTTTAAAATACAGAGACAATTTTACATATATTCACAGTGAAAATTACATTTGTCAAATTGGAGATGTTGTTCTTTACAACAGAGAGAACAATATACTAACAGTTTTTTTTTTACAAAGTTTGTTGCCCATGCCTGTTTGTTTATCTGTACTCACTATGTGGACTGCACTTGGGTTAGTGTCTGAATGAGAAAACATGAGAAGTAAAAGGAGAGGTTAGGATATAACACATGGATAACCAGATCTAAGCAACATTTCATGGAGACGTTAAAGTGAAACTAGGCCAAAATGCTTATAATAATAATATTAAGACCATTAACAATAACAATAATTACTATTTAATCTAATACAAGATGTGTTATGTTTAATTATTATTTTCCTTTCACAGATGAAAAAAACTGGTTAAAATACTTGTCCAAGATCCCATCTCTAGCAAGTACTTGAGTGAAAATTAGATCCCAGACATTGTGATGAGAAAAAGAGTAAATTCTTCATTTTCTTAGGAAAAAACTTAAAATCATTGTTTTAAACTAAGTATTTTATAATTACATATTTCATATCAGCAGTGTTACATCATGAACAATAAAATAAACAAGTGAAAAAATTACAAACTAAAAAACGTTCGTGTGGCTGAAATACTTTTTGAAATATACTAATTCATATCTTACTTACACTTGCTCCTTATATAGGCTCCTAAATACGAAATCCCTTCTCCCACCACTGCATTGGCCATGATCCCTTCTTCCACTTCACCCTTGCTGATAGACAGGGAAAGTGATGGCTTGGAATCATCCTGTGTACAACATGGCTTACAGTGATGCCCCTTTCTTCTTTACTTCCTTCTGTGAGAGAGATATTCTAAGCTTTCTTAGCAAGATAAACAGTAGCTCAGTATGTATCCCCGGACCCATTAGCTAAGAATGAATCTAATTTCCCCCTTAATCTTTTTTAGACATTTGAGAGATGTCTAAAATTAAAGATGTCTCATTCTCAGTGTTTTCCTCTTAAGGATCCAGTAGACTCTTGGAATCTAAGACAGTGAAAACAGGTCATTAACCTTCCAAGCACTGGACTAGGTAATCATCAAATCCATCTGTATCAGGACTACTGTGGGCCTGGTTTGACCTTGGACATGGCAGTGGGCAATCCAGGATGAATCAGGGGATGACATCTTTCTGCATATTCCTAACTGCTAAAGAAACCACGAAGCTGGAAATTAGGATTGTTGGTAACAAAAAGACCAGGACTTAAAAGAAAGATTGAGCAACAGAGTCAAGAAATAAAAAATGAGAAAAGAACATTAATTGAGTGTAAGGCAGAGATAAACAATTACAGTAGAACAAAAATAATACCCTCTTTGTGCTTAATTGATATAACGTATTTTTTTATCTCTCTGAAGCTATTGTTAAATTATTTTAATTTTTCTTCTATTCCCCATGTTAAGTGTATGTCTTCCACATTGCCCTTTTTTTCTTCTTGTTCTCAAGGTTTCATATATCTCTTTAAGGTTGGAAGTTCTGAAGAATGGACAGCAGGTAAAAAGAAACTTGACAATTCTACTTTCAATATGTAGGCTTTCACCTTAATTCCTTATCAATCGCATTCCTCATTCCCTATTTTCCAGATTCCAGGCTTCCAAAAGTCTCAAAATCTATGGATCAATTTCTTCCAATAATCAACTTCTGAAACCCTGATGGACAAGAAGAAAAGTTGTTTCCTAAGTGTGGAGGGTGGTGAGGAAAGAAGGGAAGAGGAGTGACCGGTGATCTTTATTGAAACAAATACATTTTCAACCAACCATTACATTCAACACTTAAACTCATACTACCTGTAATCTTTGGACCCTTTAAAGTTTTAGGGAGCAAAATATTAAGCTGGTGCATAAGTACATAGTGTTTGTTTTTGGCATGGTAACACTGCGGTGTTGGAGTTTGTTTATCATTTGTCATTTGGAGTGACAATGCTGTGCTTGAGAAAATGTCTTGCATTTTGCAGATTTGTAGAAAGTTTTTGCTATTTTGGGGCCAAAGAAGATGGAGTGTCAAGTGGGGTAAAAATGAACATTTATGACATATTCTTCTGTTTCAGTTTAACAGAGGAGTAAAGGTAGCAGAGGTGGTTCCAAACATTTGTCTCACATTCAGGGAGAATGCCACTGGGGAAAGCATGGCAAGAAAATAGTTTTGTTGTTTCAAAGAGGGTCACTTTGACCTGAGTGATTCTCCATAGTCAAGAAGACCACTGGGCTTTTGAAGATTGTTTAAATGCTGTAATCCTCAATGATCCATGTTAGTCAACGTGAGACTTGACAAAAGTGATGAACTGTAACCAGTCAACCATCATGCAATATTTGCTTTCAATGGGCAAGAAAAAACTCTATGAATGTATGCATTAATCCAATCGCATGCTTTCCAATGTCACTCTCCCTTTGAACACTGAATGTGCGTTTCCTCCATGGTGCTAACCCCTCTACCCTCTTCATATCCTCCAAAAATTTTCTAACATTACTTTGTTAAAATTAACTTCCTTCCCATTCTCTTTCTCTTACAGGTTTATACTTTAAATCTTGTTTGCTACTTTAATGGAGTTTTTTTAGATAATGACGATAAACATTTTAAAATTAATATACTGGAAAAATTAATTGATTTTTGAAAATGTGACCATCACCAATAATCTTTAATATAAGGCATATTCTGATTATAGCAAGAGTGCCTCTGGCATTTGACACTAAACTATGAGATGGATTGAGATATACATGGATTGAGAAACACATTTACGTACAATACATTGAGATATTATATTACATAATAAGGTTTATATTATTTCTAACTTATTGATATTTTCCCCCAGGAACAGATAAGACCGCTTTTCATACTTTCTATTGTGTGTATGTAGTGAGATTACTTTTCCTTCAATCTATTTCTATGATTATTAATGAATTTCTGAATCCAAGTCATCTGTGGTTTATGTGAATTATCCTTTTAAGATATTGCTAAATTTAACTTGCTATTTTATACTCAGATTTTTTTGCCTACATATTCATAAAAGGCTTATAGGTACTTTTTTATGATATGATATATTTTCTGTCAGGTTTTAGATTCAGGAGTATGTGACCTTAAAAAACATTAATTGGAATACTTTCTATGAAGTTCTATTCATGAAAACAATAATTTACCTCTTAAAATTTGAAAATGCTTACAGGTAGAAACATTTTAGGAGTAATTGTTAAATGACTTTTTTCTCCAGTTTCTTCCATTTCAAATATTGCACTCTTCTACCCTTAAATTATAAAGACAAAAAAAGTTGTTGACCTCTTTCCTACCATCACGTTTTACGGTGTATCGGTTTATAATTTTTTTTAATATAATTTGTATTTCGTTTCAACTTCTTTAATTATTTAAAAAATAATGGTGTCATACATTTTTTAGTTATGTTTCTAGGCATTTGTACTTATTATTTTAAGAACAGACTCTTGCATATATAGACTCCACTTTTTGCTGCTTCTTTAAATTTAATCTTTTTTTAATTTTTTTGAGTTGGAGTCTCACTCTGTTGCCCAGACTAGAGTGCAGTGGCCACTCCCGGCCACCGCAGCCTCGACCTGATGGGCTCTGGCGATCCTTCCACCTCAGCCTTCCAAGTAGCCGGAATTACAGGCGCACACTACCACGCCCAGTTAATTTTTTGATTTATTGTAAAGATGAGGTCTCGCCTACCCAGGTGGGTCTCGAACCCACGGGCTCAGGCAATCCACTCACCTCAGCCTCCCAAAGGCGCAGTATTACAGGCTGAGCCACCGAGCCCGGCTTAAATTTAATTTTTATTGCAGTTAACTCTTCTTAACATTGTTATATTATGCTCAAATGTTACATTTTAAAAGACTTCTTTAATAATTTTGTGGGTTCTTCACAGCAGTTTGAATGGACTTCGAGTCTATAATACTGAGTGATCTATCACAGAAACAAAGAACTGAGTATCACATGCTCTCACTCATAAATGAACCTTGAACAATTACTGCAATACAGTAAGAAAAGGATTGGCAGTAGTAGGAATCTGCTGGGTGGCGGGGGCACACCTAATCAACAAGGGTACCTGCATAATGAACATTTGTATACCTAACCCTGAATTGTACCCTACATCTTTAAAATTAAAATAATAATAATAATTTTGTGGGTTTTTTGGAGTGGTTTCATAGTACATTTAATACTATTTATTTGCCATTAGTACAGCTTTGGCTGTGTCTCAAGAAGTATTTTGCTTTTTCTCTGAATGGTGTTATTATTTTCTAGATAACCTATGATTGTAGTTTTTAAATATATATATTTTATTGTGTATATTTGAGGTTTACATCATGATGGCATGTGACACATATAGATAGTAAAATGGTTACTATAGTGAAACAGATTAACATATCTATCATCTCAGCCGGGCTCGGTGGCTCAGCCTGTAATCCCGCGCCTTTGGGAGGCTGAGGTGAGTGGATTGCCTGAGCCCGCGGGTTCGAGACCCGCCTGGGCAGGGAGACCTCATCTCTACAATAAATCAAAAAATCAGCCGGGCGTGGTAGCACATGCCTGTAATTCCGGCTACTTGGAAGGCTGAGGCGGAAGGATCGCCGGAGCCCAGCAGGTCGAGGCTGCGGTGGCCGGAAGCGGCCACTGCACTCCAGTCTGGGCGACAGAGTGAGACTCCAACTCAAAAAAAAAAAAAAAAAAAACATATCTATCATCTCACATAGTTACATTTTTTGTGTGTGACAAGAGCAGCTAAAAGCTACTTATTTAGCAAAAATCCCTAATACAATACAATTTTATTAACTTTAATCTCTTGTTGAACATCAGAGCTCTAGATTTGCTCATCCTACATATATGCTATTTTGTACCTTTGACCTAATCTCCCCATTTCCTCTCCCTCACCTTGCCCATCTGGTGGTAAACACTGTTTCGTTCTTTATCTCTTTTTGAGCTCTTTTTATAAATTGCCTCTGACTCAGTAGTTTTTAATGGCTTGTTTCTTTCAAGTAGTTGTTTATTTTGTGTCACAGTTTTTTGTTAATAATTTCTGGTTTTATCACATGACCAGAGAATATAGTATACATAGTATCTCTTAACACATAAATTAACACCTAAAAGTATCAGCAACTAAGTTTGGCATGACATACATGTAAATTTTGGCATAAATAAATTTAGGCTTCTTAGACTATAGTAAATACTTTGTGTGAGTTTACTTCCACACATTAGAATATTTTTGTCAAAGGGTCTTTCACTTCTGAATTTAATTCAGGTTTCTATTTCCCCATTATTAGGTGTCTATCAATTTCTCTGCCCCTAACAAACTATTAGTTCAGTTTACTGAACATGAAAAGGGACAATTTCCTTTAGCTTCTACATAGAAAGATAGGCCACAGTGAGATGTGGCGTTCACATAACTACCATCTTGAATTTCTGAAAAGTATCTTACAGATGCATTAATTGAAATCCACAGCAGCTCAATGGTTTGCCAGCATTCCACATCTACTACATAGCCAGGTGCAGAACACTTTTTTTTAAGGATCTTTGTGCTATGGTTTCCTTCCAATATGTCCCTCTCTTTATTGGCTCAATTATGAATATATTCACTCATTTTAAGTATTTTTAATTAATTTGATGAGAAAAACAATATGCCAGAAGAGAAGCAACAGTCAAGCTTAGACTAGGGAGACATTTTTTTGTTTTGTTTTGTTTTAGAAAAATTCTCCTTCTCTCTCTCTCTCTCTCTCTCTCTCTCTCTCTCTCTCTCTCTCTCTCTCTCCACACACACACACACACACACACACACACACACACACACACACACACACACACACACACACACACATACCCTCATGCCTTTAAGCATAGCCTCACTTCACAGACATTTGAAAAAAACAAAACATTGCCTTTGAGGTGGGATAAGAAAGTCGCTCAAGGGAACTCTGGCTCCACAGGCCATTTTATAATATTTACTGGTCAGTCATATCTTGTCAGAATATTTTAGTTGTTAGTTTGAAAACATTTAAGTGAGAAAATAATCAGGGAAATTATGAAGTACCTGTGTGAATTACTTGTCATCTGGAAAGGATTTTTATTAGCATTCCAAAGAAAACAAATGGCACCATTTTAAACCAACGTGAACATTTGAATGATTGGCAATGTCATGGGCGGTATATTGAGCTTAACAGAAGTCTGGTATCTGCGTTGCAGTCCTGATCTGTGATCAAGAATCTAACTCAGTGCTTCTCCAGGCCTCCCTTTCCTGAGAGACTTTGCACAAGTGATCACCGCTGTGCCACTCAACTCAGTTTGTGTAAACTTGAGTTTACAGGTATTATTTTTTATTTTAGGTAACATCTACTGATAATCTATTAAATGCCAGACAGAAATGCTAGGTAATAGAATAGAGCACTGAAAGGGTAGTTATGGTCCCTGTCTCCAGCATACTCATAGTAATCCAATACTTCATCACTTCAAACAGAACAATTAGCATATTATGCTTACAATTATTATTCTAATACATTTTTCTGGTGCGCAAAATAGCCATTTTGAACTTCTTTGGGAGCAATTTAAAGTTGATAAAAACAAAAAGAAGAAAATTAAATACTTCTGTCACATTCTGTAAACAGCACTACAGAATCAAAAAAAAAGTTATACTTTACCACACACCTAATAAAAGGTAGTGCCATATTCCTCAGTTCCATTTTTGTCTGAGATTGCTACAGCTATTTTAAGTTTTAATTGAAAATATGTATTTCCTAAAAATAAGTTAACTGAACATATCTTTTATTTTTATTAAAAAAAAAACCACAACTTCCCATTATGCCATATCTGAGACTAATAACAAAAGTAAAAGATAATTAAGCAAATATATTTAAAATAAATGGAATTCATAAATGCATTACATGCTTGATTGTCTAGCTAAAATTAAACAACTAATCTGAATATGATTGATGAGAATGATACTAAGGGAACAATTAAAACGAAGCAGCTCTGATAGCATCAATCAAGTTAAGTTTCTCATTATTTTCCATTTACCTTTTGATAGCTATACCTATCAAATGCAAAACCCATGATCAGTTTCTCATCTCTGCTTATGATTGTGGCAACAGAGAAATCAGTTGCTAATTGTTCAGCTCAGACTCTGTTCACTTATTACTGGATGTCTGCGTAACCCTCCTTAATCTGAAATTCCCTTGACTCTCTTCAGGGTCATTTGCCTTATGCTAGTAAAACCAGGACCACAGTGCTAAACTTACTGCTCTGCCATTTGTTTCAGATTATTCTTCCTACAAGCTCCAATTTGCATAACTTTATTGTTTTGTAGATTCTAAGCTTGTGAATTTATTACCAAGGCACCTGCCAGTGTTACTGTATTTAAGGAACTGTCAGCAGTTTCTATTTTGAGGTTCTAAGTTGGCTACAAAAATTCACTCTGGGCTGAATTTTGGCTTGTGTTATAGGGTAACAAACCAAAAGTGAATTATTTTTAGAAAAGGGGGAGGTTGTGGAGGGGAAATAATTTTTGGTTGTCCCCTCTCCCGCCGAGGTATAGAAATATAAAATAAAAAGCAGAAGTTGGTGGTTTCAGAAGTATTCTAAGAGATTAATTCTCTTTGGTTTTTCTGAAGTTAATATCTTTTTCAACCCATTTGTCAAAATTGCAGACTAATACCTTGGGGAATTGTGGCATAATAGTAAAAATATCTGTTCTATTTTCAGACAAGATATCTTGTATATGCATTAGTTTTAATAGTGGAACAGCAGTTTTATGAGAAAAAAATCATCCTTTTATTGAAGATTAGACTAGAACCAACAACAAATTTCATATTCCAGGCAAATGTCTAAACAGTTCAAATATGACCTCCAAGGGTCCCCCTACCACACACATACTCACCATCATCACAAAGAACTTCACTGAACTATGAAAGATTGGGGATGCTCTGAGCTTCAGTTAGTTTTGAAGCCTTGTCTCTAGAAAGAATTTCCATAATATAAGTCTTTATTTAGCAAGCGGAAAAGATTGATAAGCATAACTAGAACGTGGGTTAAATACTGTAACTAGAAAATTTTTATTTTCCCAAAACATCTAGGTAGAAGAGGTAGGTACCATGCCTTCCTATTATCCTCACAATCGAAAGAAAATGCAGAGTCTTAGAAAAGTAGTCCTGTTTTAAAGTTAATAATTATAATTTATTTTAAAGAACTCAAAAAAAAAGCTACTGCAAAGAGGTTTCTAAAACATATCTCATTTCACCTTGATGTTTTCCAGTCGTAATAACTGCTTAAATAAATACTTTTTTTTTTCTTTTTTTCTTTTTTTTTTTTTTTTGAGTTGTAGTCTCACTCTGTCGCCCAGACTGGAGTGCAAGTGGCCGCTTCCGGCCACCGCAGCCTCGCCTGCTGGGCTCCGGCGATCCTTCCACCTCAGCCTTCCAAGTAGCCGGAATTACAGGCATGCGCTACCACGCCCGGCCGATTTTTTGTAGAGATGAGGTCTCGCTGCCCAGGCGGGTCTCGAACCCGCGGGCTCAGGCAATCCACTCACCTCAGCCTCCCAAAGGCGCGGGATTACAGGCTGAGCCACCGAGCCCGGCTAATAAATACTTTTTAAGTCATGTTAGATTTTTCCTATTTGTGTGGCAGTCTATTGTTAACAGGCAACTCAGAATACGTCTTAAATCCAGCTCGGTGGCTCAGCCTGTAATCCGGCGCCTTTGGGAGGCTGAGGTGAGTGGATTGCCTGAGCCCGTGGGTTCGAGACCCGCCTGGGCAACTTGGTGAGCCCTCATCTCTACAATAAATCAAAAAATTAGCCGGGCGTGGTAGTGCGCGCCTGTAGTTCCAGCTACTCGGAAGGCTGAGCAGAAGGATCACCGGAGCCCAGCAGGTCGAGGCTGCGGTGGCCGGAAGTGGCCACTGCACTCCAGTCTGGGCGACTGAGTGAGACTCCAACTCAAAAAAAAAAAAAAAAAAAGAACACATCTAATCCAACCTCCTCTTTTACGAAGGAGCAAACTGATGTTATTATTTCATCAACTCTTATAGCAATAAAAAAATAAGTAGCAAAAGTAGATTAAAATAACCAAAATGTTGTTCTTTGCTAATTAAAATTGAGATGTTTGGTGAGTTTAATGTTAGGAAATAAAAAAGGATTTCAGAGTTGCTTGTCTATATTATTTTTTACCATATGTCCAACTTTGGTTGGAATAGGCGCTCAATTTTACCTTCAATTTTCTGGTTATTAATAGTTTTAATTAGGTTTTTCTTATTTTTGCACGATATAAAAACAGCAACTTCCTCAGAAATACATGTTTTTCTTTTCACTTTTCTTGGTTTTATTTCCTATAAATATAAAAATTTGTACTATAAAACGATGTATCACCCATTCCACGTTTTGTTTTGTAATTGTTCTAATTAGAGTAACATTCCATGTTTTGTCTTTTAGTATTAGATCTAATCATATACAGCTGCAATACCTGTAAGGTTAGAAATTGTCAAATATCAGCAATTTCATAAGGCTTGAGCAAATATTTACTGGAAAATGTAGTTATTATCGCAAATAACTCTATTATATCATTATATTTTCTGATTATTCTAACTAGGTTCTGATTATGAAACTAAACATAACAATATTTTAGTTACCAATCTAAATTGAATTTATAGTAAATACTTATCATAAAAATAAGTTTATTTCCCTAAGCACAATTATTTGTAATCATATAAGCCCTCCATACACTAATTAAAAATAAAAAAGAGGCCAGGCTCAGTGGCTCAGCCTGTAATCCCAGCACTTTGGGAGGCCGAGGCAAATGGATTGCTAAACCTGCAGGTTCAAGACCAGCCTGGGCAACTTGGCAAGACCTTGTCTCTATAACATATAAAAAAAATTAGCCAGGCATGGTAGTGTGCATCTGTAGTTCCAGCTACTTGGAAAGCTGAGGCAGAAGGCTCTCCGGAGTCCAGCAGGTCGACACTGGGCTGGCCGTGCTACTACACTCCAGCCTAGGTGACAGAATGAGACTCCAACTCAAAAAAAATAAAAACAAAAAATAAAAAGATGTTTTCTTATTAAATGAAATAATCCCAATAAATAAGTAAAAATAAAACTATCGCAAATAAAAATCAATGTAAGAATTCACTTAAAGATATATATTTTTTAAAAGATGGGGGTTACAATTCAGGGTTAGGTATACAAAAGTTGATTATCAACTCTTAACTGCTTTTACAGATGTATTGAAGCATGTAAAATCATAATAGTGAAATGATAATTAGGGTATTCTAGGGAAAGGTCCATGTTTACCTCGATATGACTTAGTCAACTGAATACTTAATTTCAGTTTTTTTCTAGATGCTAACTATAAAAACCTCAGATTTCTGCAAAATTTCTACCCTGTACAAAAGGTAGAAATAGGTTATAGAAAGAAATACTCTGCAAAGATGCACTTGCATCAAAAGAACGCAGCCCACACAGTTTACAACTCTTAACTAGCTCTTCTCATCCAGACAATTTAAAAGTGACGACTAATCCAAAATATACACTCATTTTGGATATATAGATGGAGCAAGAACATGTTATCATGGTCCTCTTTCCAATCAGACTCTTCATTCAAGGTGTGGAAAAACATGCCAACATGCTTTGCAAGTTGGAACAAAATTAAAACTATGTAAGTGGTAAAAAAAAAATGAGAACTGGTTTGTTTTTGTTCTTGTTTTGTCAGAGTCTCACTCTGTCACCCAGGCTGTAATGTTGTTCATTCACGGCTACCCCTGTGTCGACCTACTGGGCTGTGGCAATCCTTCCACCTCAGCCTTCCAAGTAGCTGGAACTACAGGTGCGCGCTACCACTCCCGGCTATTCATTTATTTATTTATTTACTGTAGAGACAAGAGCTTGCCAAGTTGCTTGGGCTGGTCTCGATCCCAAAGTGCTGGGATTACATGCTGAGCCACTGAAGCCAACATGAAAACTGGTAATTCTTATAGAGAAGTGAGGCCTTAGCATAAAATAACCAAGAAAATGATATATTTTTCAATATCTGTTATTCAGCTTATACTTCATGATTCCTTTAACCCAATTTGTAAAAAATGCTAAGAATGTTGTAATATCTAAGACAAATATATTATTTTAGGTAATTTTATTCAGGTATATGTTATTCAAAGAATGTAAGTAGGAAATTTCCATTTGAATTAAGCCCTTGTGAATGAGATTAATACCCTTATAAAAAAGACTCAAAACTTCCACCCCTTAAGTCATGTGAGAACAAAGTGAGACGAAAGACATCATCAATAAACCAGGAAGCAGGTCCTCAGCAGGCACTGACTCTGTCAGCACTGTGACGTTTGACTTCCCAGACTCCACAACTGTGAGGAATAAATGTTTGCTGTTAAAGTCACCCATTCTATGGTATTTTTGATACAGCTTAAATACTAAGACTAAGATACCTGGCTTCCCCTGAGCTTCCTGAGAAATGTGTTCATCCTGGGACTTGTCAAAGACTATTACACTTATCAGGGTGGGTGTCCCCTGGTCTTCCTTGCCAGATATGTCAAAAGTTTGAGAAAGCTTGAGGTCTTAGTCATTGTTGATACTCATTATTTAGAACATGGGAGTTTTTTTGTTTTTGGTTTTTTAAAAATAAAGATATGGGGTACAATTCAGGGTTAGGTATACAAACATTGATTATGCAGGTACCCTTGTTGATGAGGTATGCCCCTCGCTCCCCTAGCAGTTTCCCTCAACTGCCAATCCCATCCCCCCCCCCGACAGTTTCCCATTACTGCCAAAGGCTTTCTTATAGTATTATAATTGTTCAAGGTTCACTTATGAGTGAGGACATAAACACAAACCAGGTAAAGTGAGAACCAAAGTGAAGCCCAAACTTTACCTGTGAAATGAGCATTTGAATACCTAACCCTGAATTGCATCCCATATCTTTAAAATATAATTTTTTTAAAAAAAGATTCTAAAATGGAGTTCACCTTTTAATAATGGAGCTCTTTTACATGCCATATTTTCTCCTTCCTGACGCCCTTGTCTAAACCAAGTCCTTTTCTTCTCCAAGTCGATTTTCCAGCTCTTCCCAGAATGTTTCTTTCCCTTCTTGAATCTTTTCTTGCTTCCTGTATGCTTGATGGAGAATTTTTCTCCCATCGGGACACTCTTCCTTTTTTTTTCTCCATCCTGATACCGTTATTTTCCTCTCTCCTACAGTGACTACACACTTTACCCTCAATCCTGTTCTTACATGTCTGCTTACTATTGTCCATGTCTGTCTGCTTTCTCCTCCCGTGCCCTTAACTAGAAAAACACCTTTAATTCCCCTGCCAATCAGCAATCATCATGATCCACACTAGCACACTATAGATGTGAAAATAAAACAATAACAAAAAAGAAACAACTCTGTCTCCATCGATAGAATTAAACCTTTCAAATAAGGAAATATAATCTCTTGCAAAGTAGAAGATGAGAGCTGCAGTGTATCAAAAATAATATGCTCCCATTAGGTAAACCCTGACAGTTATTTTCACTGACAATCCAAAGATATCTCTAATTATACTCCTGGAGGGAAACTGGACTCTGTGCTATGTGATAATAATCCACAAAAATTAGCAACTCTGTGATAGCTTAGGATCAAGAAAATTGTACTCAATATCCCTTTCTCAATATCCAAAAACCACTTTTCTCCTATGCTCAAAGCTTGTGATCATGAAAAAAGAAACAAGCTGAATAATTCTAATTGTGATGCTCACATTAAAACTGAAGTTCTGAACTTAGAAAAAATGATTCTTTGATTATACCTCAACTTTACAGATGAATAGTGTTCAATGCTGCTAAATCTACATAGAAGAAGGGATGGTTTTAATATCAGCTTTACCTGTAGATGATATTGCTCTACATATTATTGTCAGAAGGTGGTTCAAATAAAAGAGGAAGGACCTAGGAACTATACATTTCTTCCACTAGAAATCTCAAAGGACTTCTCACCTCAAAGCGGAGTAAAATAAATTTAACTAGTTTGAAATGTTAAATATCTCTCTGAAAATGAGGCGAATACATAATGGAAAGCAGAAATATTTCAATTTCTGCCCTACTTTTTATATAAATTCTAAATGAAATATTCAAAGCTACAAAAAAGTTACAGCTCTCCAATTTAAAAGAAGTGGATATACCAACATTTATATGGTTCTATTGTGCACCAGGGTGCATCTCATCTGGGGCATGCTACACAATTTGATTGAAACTTGGCTTAGTTCAGAAAAAAGAAGAAAAGTTAATAAGGTAATTATTCATGTGCTGCCTAAAATCAGACAGGAATTTTAGTTTTCAAAAAGGCGCAGAATATAAAGGAATAATCTTTCCAAAACTCACCAATATGTACCATTTCTGAACTAAATCAATCACTTTCCCATTTGATTTTCTTAATCCTGTAATTGTATAATCTCACAAACAATTTTTTAAGCTTACAAGATGATTCTGGGATTAAAATGAAAAGCCTGTAGCAACATGAAGGCATATAACCTATTTAAAATGGTATGTTATTGAGTTTATCATCATTTTCTAGTTCATTTCCACATGCCTTCTTTTTCTTTATCTTGCATAGTATGTGGAATATGGTAAGTGTTAAAAACACCTGTGAGACAGGTAGAACCATGAATGAGGTAGATAGACTGATGGTGAATGAATAGGATGGGAAGAAGGTTCTGAAGGTCTGGAATTAACCAGAGAAGAGAGAGAATAACATGAAAGAGAAGAGACAAAAAAAAAAAAAAAAAAGCATAGTTGTAAATTCTAAGAACAATATCCATCTGCTCCACTATTTGGCAGATCTAACTTCAGTAGGAAAAATCTCTAAGACATCTACAGAACTTGCGTTATGTATATTAGAGTCCTTAAGCCTTGAGGTGTAGTTAGAGGAATTATATGAAATCATATGAAATTAAGTTAAATCATACGAAATTTCCTGGCCTGTAAAAATGGTTGATTGCACATGGTTCCACCTAAGATAAATATGTTTATAGTCAATGCTAGTTATCTCCTTAATTATCTCTCCTCTTGATCATAACTTACATAAATATTCTGGGAAATGGACAATTGAAATGTTCCCTCCAAGAGGTAATGGGACCACCTGAGGTCACACGGCTAGCCATAGGCAGAGCAGGGACCAGTAATTAATCAGGTCCCTGCTTACCCCTTAGCCCAGTGTCTCTTCCACAACTTCCACAGCAATTGTGGCAGGGGTGGGGGGTGTCCAAGGAGAGAAAGAAAGTTAGAGGAAAAACAAATGTCAGACTTATCTGTTCCCTCAAAATTTCACTGAGGGACAGAATTATACCTACCAAAATAGAGATCTTTTCCTCCTTATGTCCCAGAGAACAAGGAAGAAATGAGAAATGAATCAGCAGAAAGAATGACAGGCCCTTCAAGTTCCATGAGTTAACAGCATTTTTCAGAGTAAATCCAAGTTTGCCAAATTCAAGAGTCCTCTGCTAGTGATTAGCCAATGTGATTGACAATAAGGGATACTAGAAAGAGCTACCAATCTTGCAGCAATACATCTTTCAGGGTTGGACAGGAGAGCCAGTGCAAAAGAATAGTATTCTTTCAGTCATTATTACTGGCCTGAAAAAGAAGAGCTCACACCATTCACAGTAAAGCTCCTCCATTAGCTGGAAGTTAAAGACAGATTTCAGAGTCTTGTGGAGGTGTCACTGGTGGAATTAATGAGAAATCAACTATGAAGCACATGGAGGAGAGAGAAATACAATATAGTAAAGTATCTGATCAACCCAAATTAATTTCATAAGCAGATAAAAGGAACTTAATAGGCTGTTACAGTAAGCATCCTTGGTGATCACTGGGCACCTCAGTGTGGCCGAATGTTCTCAAGACATTTCTCCCACAGACTTGTTGATGAGCCTGTTAAAAGTCAGGCTGCCTACAGTGAGTAGCAGGTACTGGAATAACTTGGGCTATAGAGTGAGAACAATTCTTTTGTTCCCACTATGATGAGTTGTGAAGGTTAAAACTTGGAACTGAAAATTGGTCAACAACAACAAAAACTGCTACACTAACTAAAATAGATTCTATATGTGAAAAAAAATACTTTTCTCACTCAGTTTAAGCTCCAAGAAAAAAAAGTCAACATTGAGTGAATGTTGTGATTTTCTGCCATTAATGGCACTGCTGCTATTTTAAATAACTGCATAGAAACTTTTCAAAAGCTTTTCATCATGATTTGGATACTATTTCAACCTCGCTCTAGAGGACAAATACTTCTTTACCTTCCAAAGTTGGATGGCTAAAAATTTTTTTGAGGAACACAACAGCAGTATCTCTTAAATTTAGCCCTTTTTATATTTTTGTCAGAGCTAAATTACAAGCAATATATTGGTTAGTTTTAAAAGTCAAATAAAGAAAGTAAATTTAGCACAGCATTTACAATGGCGATTTCTCATTCCAGTAATGATGGGGAAATCATAAAACTTAGGCTTTGCAAGAATAGCAGATTTGTTTGACTTATTTTTAAATTTATAGGCGTCAACAAATATCATAGTTTCCAAATATTTGATCTGATTTTTTTAATGTGGCTGGGAGTTTGCAAGTTTCCATTTTATTGGTTGCTAGATGAGCTTTTATTTGTAGATACATTGTGCCTAATTTTAAACTGCTTCTTTGGCTTTATAGTTTAACTTTAAACGTATCAACATAAAAAAGGAGATAGCTAAAAGCTACTTAAGATTCGAGAGGCAATTTTTAAACTTTTACTGAACTCCAAACTAATCTTCACCAGCAACAGATACTACTCTTGTTAATACAAGTAATAAAAAGAAAATACCAAAAAAAGTACCACAAAGTGTTTTTGTTCCACAAATCATGTATTTTTAAGATTATCAGCTTGGAATTAAAAAGTACTCAACAATCATGGCAAACATTGCTACATTTAATGTCTATTTGTATCAGAGCTCGCACCTTTTCATTTACAGAGGAATTTCCAATAAAGCAGATTCTGATGGGGAGGAGGTCTGGAATGGATCTGAGATGCTGCCTTTTGAGCATCTCCTGTTGTGATGCTGGTGCTGCTGATTCAAGGGCAAGATATTGAACAGTAAAAGTCTATAATGTAATAAGCACTATAATAGGCATTTGTTTTTGCATTTGATTCTTTGCTGTCCTATGATATAGAGTGTACTATCTCCACCTATCAAATGAGGAAACAGAGGAAGAGGTATTTCAAATAACTAACAGTGACAGAAATAAAGTATAAACCCAGGTCTCTTAAGCCAAAGCCCAGGCCTTATCCACAATAATTCACTGCCTTCATCTCTCAAGAAAAGAATCTATCATTATCAGAGTGTTACTTACTAGCAATCTGCTAATTCATGGTGAGTTGATTCAAATCAGCAATATAGTGGTTTTTAACTCGATTCTTAGACGCTATCCCGGTATACTTATTTTTCGATGAATGTGGTAGAAACTGAGAATTCTAAATATTTTTGCCATCTCCACAGGTGACTCTGGGAATCACTATGTTATCTGAATAGAAAAATCCACTGCCATAAATGCCACTTGCATTCCATTTGCTATTGAAAATGGCAAGTATGAGGTATGATTGCTGATCAAGTACGTGGGCTTGAGGGGAAAAAAATGCATCTTTTTAAAAAGTTAGATGTTTACTTAGCATTTTCTACTGAATTAAAATGTAAAAAATGTAATATTTCAATTAATCTCTTGGCCTGAGCAACAGTCCTATTGTTATTCTTCCTTATCTCATGAAATGCTCTGATCTAAGAGATGCCAGCATATCCTGCAGCTGCAAGTAAAGAACTATTCTATTCTAAAACCTCCCTAGGAGGCCAGAACACTGGGATGAACCAAGCTCTGATATGATTCTTTTCTTCTCTCTTTGATGCTGTGTCGATGGCAAGCACATGTCATCAAAAAAAAATATGATTAGTCAGAGCTCCTACAGACAACCATTATAATATTTTCTGGAGTTTAAGTAGGGCAGACCTCTCTCCTCATTTTCACTCTTACAAGCAGATTTTTAAGTAGAACCAGCCGTTTTTAAAGAACCTTTATATTAGGCCACCTGTGCAAGATGGAGCAATAACATTTAGGAAAAACTCTGGACAACACAAAAGTAGTCTAACAGAAATGAGACAAAGAGTGAGACCTTACACCATCAGTTTTCTCCCAAATAGAAAGTTTTATCCGTCTGAACAATTCCAGAGGTTGCCAAAGGCTTTTCGCCTGTCTTGCCAGTACTATAGGCAACAGTTGATCTAGTCGTTATCAGAGAAAACAGATTCAGCACCAGGGTAGTGTGGCATCAACAAACCAGAATGCTTGGGAAAGATGCATATGAGTCATGGGTTCCACCATTTTGGTCAATATTAGAATTAAGAGAATATTCCTACATAGTTTTTCTTCTCATGCCTTCAAAAGTCTACTTTAAGATGCAAATGTATCAGACAGAAGTCCAGCATATTTAATTTCAGCAATTTATTATTCAAACTATATAAAGAATAATGCTCTCAAGATAATAAATGTACTTTTTAGAATAACTAGAGAGCCATGAACTCTAATTGCTTTAGCCAAGAAAATCTGACTGCTAGAGGTAAACACATGATACAAAATTACTCAGTCACATCTTTCGATCACTATTATACAGGAATATTTTAACATGGGTGATTTTTTTAACAAGTCTTATTCCAAAGAGGACTCCATATTTATTTTTGGTCACAGGGCAGCACAAAACTAGTATACATTGCATTACTTCCAGTGAAAAGATTCTAAATAGAATATTTTTCAATTCTTACATATCGTATGTGCATATTTTAGCAGATAACCCCAATCTAAGTGCAAAGTTAGCAATAGAAATGTTCTGTTAACACAATGTTTAAGATTTTTTTATAAATAGAAACATTTCTTCTATGCATACTGTGTAGCACCTTGCTACCTCAAGTGTAGTCGCTGGACCAGCAGCAGCAGCAGCAGCATGACTTAAAAGCTTGATAGAGGCCGGGTGCAGTGGCTCACACCTACAATCCCAGCACTTTGGGAGGCTAAAGTGAGAGGATTGCCTAAGCCCACAGGTTCGAAACCAACCTGGGCAACTTGGCAAGACCTCATCTCTACAGTAAATCAAAAAAATTAGCCAGGCATGGTGGTGCATGCCTGTAATTTCAGCTACTTGGAAGGCTGAGGCGGAAGGATAACAGGTCGAAGCTATGGTGGCCATGAGCGTGCACTACTGCACTCTAGCCTAGGTGACAGAGTTAGACTCCAACTCAAAAAAAAAAAGAAAAAGCTTGATAAAAATGCAAAATATCCAACTTCATCCCACATCTACTGAATCATAGTCTGCATCTTAACAAGATCCTCAGATCTTAAAAGTTAGACAAACGTAGGTATAGTAGTTGTGAAGTTAGGTACTTTATATATACGTGCTTTTAAATTTAATGCACACAATTACCCTACAAGCAAGATATTATCACTTTTATCATTACCATTTTATGAATAAAATAGCAAGACTCAGTAATAACATTCCAAGGTACATAAATAGGAAAGGACAAATGCAAAGATAGGTCCATCAGACACAAGAGCCCAATTCATTTCCTTCTGCTGTCTTTAAAGCACAATGTCTTCATCCATAGTCCAGAGTTAGGTGTTGGACAGCATACAAAATTGAATGCATTTTTCTCTAAAAGGTTCATAGTTTTCTATTGACTTCCATAGGAGTCTATGTTCCAGAAAAGTTCAAAAATCACTTCCTGAAATCCTCGTAAATATGTGTAGGAACTAATAGTGGAAAAGCAAAGAGAGATCCAATCCACAAAACTTTTCATAACAGTAACATGTTTACCCCTGAAATTTTAAGACCAATACAAATGAAAAAGTCATATTCTAAATAGCAATTTATATGCTTATATTTCCTTTTATAAGTCTTTTGTCACTCAATTTTTTTTTCCTCTGCTGATTTTTAGGATGCTTGAGAGCATAAATAAAAGTAGAATGTTATACATCAACAGATGTAAAAACAAGACCACATGATTATATCATTAGATGCAGAAAAAGCTTTTGATAAGATCTAGCACCCCTTCTTGATGAAAACCCTCAAACATCTAGGCATAGATGGAACATACCTCAAAATTGTAAGAGCCATCTACAAGAAATCCACAGCCAGCATACTGCTAAGCAGACAGAAACTGGAACCATTTTCCCTGAAAACTGAAACAAGACAAGGATGCCCACTCCCACCCCTCTTGTTCGACATAGTTTTGGAAGTCCCAGCTAGAGCAATCAGAGAAGAGAAGGCAATCAGGGGTATCCAAATAGAAAAAGAGGACATCAAGTTATCCCTCTTTGCAGATGACATGATTCCTTACCTCAAAAACCCAAGAGAAAATGTCAAAAATCTCCTTGCACTGATAAAGGACTTTGGCAAAGTCTCAGTGTATAAAATAAATGCACAAAAGACAATCACATTTCTATATACCAATAATCAACAAACAGAAACCCAAATAAAAAGCACAATTCGATTCACAATAGCCACAAAAAAAAGAAAAAAAGAAATAACTTGGCATCTTCCAAACCAGAGATGTGAAAGATCTTTACAATGAAAACTACAAAACACTGCTCAAAGAAATCGAAGATGACACAAACAAGTGGAAAAATATTTCATGCTCATGAATTGGAAGAGTCATTGCTAAGATATCCATTCTATCTAAGGCAATCTATAGATTCAACACAATACCCATCAAATTACTGGCAACATTCTTCTCAGACCTAGAAACAATACAGGAATTCATATGGAAACATAAATGACCACGAATAGCCAAAAAAAATCCTCAGCAAAAAAAAAAGAATGAATGAAAGAGAGTGGGAGTTATCACACTCCCAGACTTTAAACTTTATTTTAAAGCTACAATAATCAAAACTGCCTGGCACTGGTACAAGAATAGGCATATAGACCAATGGAACAGGACAGAGATTCCAGAAGCAAAACCTCAATTTCTCAACCAACTCATCTTTGACAGAGCCTCCATCATCAACCAGTGGGGAGAGGAGAACCTATTCAGTAAATGCTGCTGCAAAAACTGGCTGACCACATGAAGAATAATGAAACAGACAGAACCCCTACCTATACCCATACACAAAAATCAACTCTAAATAGATCAGAGACCTAAACATAAAATCTCAAACTATAAGAACCTTAGAAAATGCAGGAGACACTCTTATGGAAATTGGAACTGGCAACCAATTCCTGATCAAAACCCCAAGTGCCCATGCCATAAGAGATAAGATAGACAAGTAGGACCTCATTAAACTGACAAGCTTCTGCAAAGTCAAAGAAACAATCAAGAGAGCAGAGAGACAACCCACAGACTGGGAAAAAATATTTGTCAACTCTATGTCTGACAAAGGCCTAACATCTAGGATCTACAAGAAACTCAAATGTACTGAAAAGAAAAAAATTAACAGCCCCATTACAAAGTGGGCAGAAGATATGAATAGATAGTTCTCAAAAGAAGACATACAAGCAGCCAACAAATACATGAAAAAATGTTCAGCCTCACTAGTCATCAAAGAAATGCAAATTAAAACTATACTGAGATACGACTTAACTCCAGTTAGAATGGCCATCATCAATAACTCAAAAAATAACATGCTGGAGAGGATGTAGCGGAAAGGGAACACTTCTACACTGTTGGTAGAAGTGTAAACTAGTACAGCCTCTGTGGAAAAAAGTGTGACAATTCCTAAAAGTTCTAAAAATCGACCTTCCATATGACCCTGCGATCCCCCCATTGGGAATATACCCGGAAGAACTCAAATCACGCTATAAAAAAGATACCCGCACACGTTATGTTTATTGCTGCATTTTCACAAAAGCAAGAACATGGAACCAACCATGCTGCCCATCAAAAGAGGACTGGATTTAAAAAAATGTGGTACATATACACAATGGAATATTATGCAGCCATAAAGAAGAACAAAATCATGAACTTTGCAGCAACTTGAATGGACTTAGAGTCTATAATACTAAGTGATCTTTCACAGAAACAAAGAATTGAGTATCACATGTTCTCACTCATAAATGGACCTTGAACAACTATCATAATACTATAAGAAAAGGATTGATTCTAGCGGGAAATTGCGGGGGCGGGGAGGTGGGATTGGCAGTAGTGAGAAACTGCCTGGGGAAAGGGGACATACCTCATCAACAAGGATACCTGCACAATGAATATTTGTATACCTAGCCCTGAATTGTACCCCACAATTTTAAAATGAAAATTTTTCTTAAAAAGTAGAATGTTAAATGAAAAACACCATGCTGAAACTTTAGGTTTAATTGAACTTCAGCTCATCACTATAGCTTTTAAACCATGGTGGTCAAGTGCATAGCTACTGAAATCCCATCATTATCTGGGTTTGGATTTTAGCTCTATCTCTCATTGTATATGTAGCCTTGAGAAAGTCATGTGGTTTTCTAAACTGTAGTTTCCCAATACAAAATAAACATAAGAATAGAACCAATCTCTATGCTGTTTTACTAAGCAAGATAATATATGCAGTGGACTTAGTGAAGTGCTTGGCAATGCATTAAGAATTCAATTAATGCAGTCAATTATTATTAAAATTGCTGTATCTTATCAGTGATTATTATATTAAGAGATTTACTGGCGTTTTTCCAGGATCCAAGAAAGCTATTTATCAGATTTTGTAATCTTTGTAAATACAAGCATGAGTATTTTAAAAATGAATTATAAGCCCAAAAGCAAAGGAAGAAGAGTGGGGAGGTACATAAACTTCTTTCATTTAGATTGTTAGAGCAAATTAGTGGTTTTTGAAGTGCGGACCCTAAACCAACAGCAACACCTTTACTAGAAACCTGTTAGAAAAGACCTTTCTCAGGTTCCTCCCCAAACCTACTAAAAAAACAACACTAGGGAAGGGACCAGCCATCCATATTATTTTTATTTTTTTTATTTTTTTGAGTTGGAGTCACACTCTGTCACCTAGGCTAGAGTGCAGTGGCCCAAAGGACAAGTTTCATGGAAGATCATTTTTCCATGGATGGTGGTAGGGTGCAGGGGCGGGGTAAGAGGGAGAGGGGATGATTTCAGAATGATTCAAGTGCATAACATTTATTGCATACTTTGTTTCTATTATTATTACATTGTAACATATAATGATATAGTCCATACAATTCACCATAAAATAAAAAAAGAAGTGCAGATGGAAGTGGTAAATGAGACAATGGACAGACCATGCATGGGCTAAAATAAGTGTCGGATACTGACTTAAAGTCTGCCACCAGATGCCACTGTACAACTGAAGTACATCAACTCACTCGCCACTCACTGATAGGGTTTTGATATACATCTGCAAGCAGTTGATTTATTATGGTCTCTGTGCAATCAAACCTCACTGTTAATGTTAATCTGTATTTTCTCCCCAGCACTAGTATCACTGCCTCCGCTCCCCCTCAGATCATCAGGCATTTGATTCTCATAAGGAGCACACAGCCTAGATCCCTCACATGCGCGATTCCCAGTAGGGAGAATCTAATGCCACTGCTGATAAGACAATAAACAGAACTCAGGCAGTAATGCAAGTGATGGGAGCAGCTGTAAATACAGACGAAACTTCACTCGTTCACCTGCATCTCACCTCACCGGTACAGGTCTGTGGCCTGGAGTTTGGAGACCCCTGGTCTAGCTCACTCTAATGCAGGCTAAAAGTTAAGATCTGCTGGTATTCATAAAAAGCAACATTAGGCAAGGACCATCTCTGAAAACAAACACACTTCCACCTAGTCTTCTGCATAGACACTCGAGGCTGTGACTAAATCTCTTGTGATCTGTGACAGAAGTCATCATACTAAGAATCTGCCCAGGAAGCTCAGTTTAGATTGAGGAGGCAGAGGACACGCACACTGGCATAAATATGCAGCTCTCAGCTTGCTTCCAATAATGAGGGCGTTAACCTCCCAGAAACTAACCCCACTTCACCAGAGGGGATTAATTTAATCACTTAAATTATGTAGTGCTGTGAGTATTCTCATCAAAAGAACTTATCCCTTTCTATCCAAATAAATTTCAAGTATCTGATCCTAGCTTAATGCTTGGATTTTACTAGGGCAAATTGGATATCTATTTAGGTCTAAAGCTGAGAGGTGTTGACTAACAAAAAAGCAAAATTAAAGTATAAAGCATAGAGGTTAAGAGTGCTGACTCCCAAGTCCTGCTGCCTGTTTTCTTAGCCTGGTTTTAACAGTCACGAGCTCTGTGACCTTGAGCAGTTAACGAACCATGCTATGCCTCAGTTCTTTCATCTGTTCTAAGGAAATAATCATAGCAGCACCCAACTCATGAGAGATGAAGCATTAAAGGAATTCATACATGTACAACACAGAACAGTGCTCGACACCTAGTAAATGATCCATAAATATTAATTTTACAAGTAGGTATCTGAAAGAGAACAGAAGAATGTTGGTTTTCTCTGTCTTCATTAGTCTTATAAAAAAGGAATCCATTTCCTTTAATGTGGAGTTTACACAATGCTTTATGTTTTGATATTCTGCATGACATGTAAAATAAGACCATAACCCGTGTGTGCCTATTGTTTATTATGTCATGTTCTTTTGCCAGGTTTTTTCAACCAGATTGTAGAGAACAATTGACGACAAAGACCCTTCTGACATGCACTACTATGCCTCCCTCATAGTAACTGCTTAAAACATGTTTATCTGTGAATTGCAACATAAAGAATAAAAATCTCAATTACAAAACAAAAATTTTAGGCTTTATTTATTTAAGAAAAAAGACAGCCACAAAGTTATAAATGTTACTAAGTTTATTTAAAAATTTTACTAAAAATGCATCTACCTATCAAATAATTTGAATAATATCAACCATGACACCTCATGGAGCTAGAATTAAATCACACTCTTAAAATATTGTAAAGAAGCCGGACTCGGTGGCTCAACCTGTAATCCCATGCCTTTGGGAGGCTGAGGTGAGTGGATTGCCTGAGCCCATGGGTTCGAGACCCACCTGGGCAACTTGGTGAGACCTCATCTCTACAATAAATCAAAATGAGCCAGACGTGGTAGCTCGTGCCTGTAGTTCCAGCTACTTGGAAGGCTGAGGCAGAAGGATCGCCGGAGCCCAGCAGGTTGAGGCTGCGGTGGCTGGGAGCGGCCACCGCACTCTGGTCTGGGTGACAAGAGGGAGAATGCAACTCAAAAAAAAAAAAATTGTAAAAAGCCTACTCTTCAATAACAAAAAAGCCTGTGGATGGCATTGAATATAAAGAACAATGATAGGTATATTACCTAGGCCTTCTAAAACTCCTTTAGGTTGTCTTGCTGATATTCTAACACAGATAAAAAGAAAATTATTACCTGAAATAAAACCTCAGCTTCAATTTATCGCCACATTTCCAGGCATCCCATAAAAAACATAACTATAAATAGCAGGATCCTCAAACTTCAAGTCCAGTCTAATTTATAATTTATCTCCCCAGCTTTTCTTGTCTTTCTGTCCCCAGGCTTCTTCAGCCTGAAAGAAATACCATCCTGTTTTATAAGTTTGGTTTAGAAACCATAACTGCAGATCAACTGCAAATGGGACATTGTCTCCTTGGCTGGGCTGCGATGTGGAGATAAGGCTGTCTTATTTCCATCTCCAGAATACAACGGCCTCCCCACCTACAGTTTTCTCCTCTCTGTCTCACATTGCTAACAGCATAGCTATGAGTTTCTATAAGACCTCGTCACCAGGGAACTGTCCAACATACTTTGGCAAAAGAATATTTCACCCTGTAAGGAAAGAGGATAGAAGGATAGTAAAAAGAATAATCCCTTGCTTGGATGCTGGCCATCTAATTAAGCGCAGAAGAGTATTGATTCTGTCCACTTAAATTAACTTTAATTTTATATATAATCAAATTATAGATTCAAATTAACCAGTGTATATCACTGAAATTCCTCCAGAAATGTATGAAATGTCTCTAAGTAAAATTTTCCAGTGAATGTGATTGCAGTCCAGCTTGATTTATTGTTTATTTTCTATCTAACATAAAATATTACCACAAAAGGATAAATTGAGGCAGCGTATTAAGTAGAATGCAGGCCACATGATTTAACAAAAAAAGCAGAAACAGTCTAACATTCATTAAGGGTATGTTATTATTCCAGTGGTTTATAAAATATTCAAGAGTAGCATTTTAAATTAAATTGTTAGCATGTGTAATAATTTTCACCTAACACATCACACATCATAAAAGTATTTGCATATATTAAAATCCAAATACTCCACAATTCACACACAGTTAAAATCTTGAGTCCTGAGCTTGACTGACCAATATCTGGCTAATGTGTTCCCCATCTTTACCAAGTGCTGAGCAAGAGAAAATGATCTAAGTATTTGGATCTGAGCCTTAATAATTCTCGGTGTCAGGTCATAAATCTCCTGACAGGAAAATATTAAATTCTGAAATCACTTCTCAAAGAATTTGCAGCATTGTTTTCCTCAGATTATTTGCTACCTAGCACCAATTTTATTATCTCTGAGTTAGTGTGGATATAATTGAATCAGAAAAATGCAGGGTGGGCCAGATCACTTACCCATACATTTCTACCAACTTTCCACTTGATTGCTTTGCTTATCTATTTCTCATATAATTATCACTCACTAATATTGAATACTTTTTCCCTGAAATCAGTTAAAGCATTCTTAGAATGCACGGGTGACAGAAAACTCAGATGGTAAAGAAATGTTTTCTTCATAACCTGAATTAACAGTTCCCAGAACTGTCTTTAAAAAATAGGACAAAGAAATAGGTAACTATGCATTTAAGAAAACATGTACCTGATATCTAATTTTCCAAAGCTCCATGAATTATAGGAAAACAAATCTGAAAAGTTGTTAATGGCTATGGAGAATAAAGCAGATAGAACTTTCAGACGACAAAATATTTTTTCTTCCAGAAATAAACACTGAAAGTCTCTAATAAACCCACTAAACTGTTAGCAAATTGCATTTCTTGAACCCTTTAAAGAGGACCACTTTAATCTTCCAAGAGAAGATTGTCTAGGGCAAGATACAAAGATTTCTTACCATGATTACTGTTCAGAAACTAAAAATAACCATCCGAGAAAATTGAGATCAAGCAACTTCCTGACATAAACCTGACCTAATTCAACAACCTGATCTTTATCAGTTCCTGCTGAAGACCCAGAGGCTTGTGAAGCTCCTGCTAAGAATAAAAGACCACACAGAGGACTCAGAACCCTAAGCACAATTTACATTTAAAATAATCAGGCTTGCAAAAGATGAGAAATTACCTAATGTCTGCTAATAGAGGAACTGTTAAATTAATTTTAGAAAAACTATACAATGAGATACTATGTAGTTGTGAAAAAGAAAAAGGCACAAGGCACTTCTATATATGGATCAAACTTTGAGAAGTACTACAAGAAGAATAAAAACAAGGCACAGAAAATGTTATAATATGTTAGTATTTACTGCAGATACCCACACAGACACACACAGAATAACATTTTAGAAGGCCACACAGAAAGAGATAACAGTGATTATATCCAGGGACAAGAGAGAGAAACAACTATGGAAAAAGAAAAGTAGAGATATATGTAGATTTTGTGTTCCCTGGCTCTCTTATTTTGTACCTGTGCATCTAATACAAATTTTTAAATTATATTTAATAGCACTAGGGAAAAATAACGCCTGTGTTAAAACAATATACAAGCCGGGCTCGGTGGCTCAGCCTGTAATCCCGCGCCTTTGGGAGGCTGAGGTGAGTGGATTGCCTGAGCCCGTGGGTTCGAGACCCGCCTGGGCAGCGAGACCTCATCTCTACAATAAATCAAAAAATCAGCCGGGCGTAGTGGCGCGCGCCTGTAATTCCGGCTACACGGAAGGCTGAGGCGGAAGGATTGCCGGAGCCCAGCGGGTCGAGGCTGCGGTGACCGGGAGCGGCCACTGCACTCCAGTCTGGGCGACAGAGTGAGACTCCAACTCAAAAACAAACAAACAAACAAAAAAACAATATACAGCCGTGTTAGCAGTCCTGCACCTCTAACTGAACCCTAGAAGGAGTCAGGTCACTCACCAGGCAGCGCCACATAACAAAGGTTTTGTTTTAATTTTGGATACACATCTCTTCCACCTACTGTTCTTTGGATTGTTTAAAATACATTTCCCATGGTAGTGCTAAGAGGGCGGTTTGGTGGCAAAAGCCATTTCCCCTCCATATTAATCTCCATCAGCCTCTTTACAAGGACTTCCCACAACAAACACACATCCTAAGTGAAAAAGATACCCATCGTGAAAAGGCAGCTCTAAGCCCAGTTTCCAACTGCCCCCATCCTTCATCTCTAGATCCTTCTGTTTAGAAACTTGGGGGCTGCTACTGCATTTTCCCCATTTTGAGGAGAAAAATAATCCTCATTTGGTATGACCCTCCTTGACAGACCTGGAATCTGAAGGTACTGACTAGGTAAGACAGAATACTGTGCTATCATTGGGGACTTTGGAGACAGAATGCTCAAGTTTGAACTCTGGATTGCCACTCACCATGCAAACTCAGCATCTTACATAACCTTTCTGTGCCCATTTCTTTATCTGTAATATATGGTTAATAATATCATCTGTCTGATAGCACAATTTTTCATTCTGCAGGTTGTGATCCATTAGTGCGAGGAATAAAATCAACTTGCTGCATTTCAACTGGAATTTTTTTAATGGCATGGAACATAACAAAATGGAGTAAAATCAAAGAAATATATACCGTGATTTACTAGCCATAATAAAAGTTGATTCATGACTTTGTTCATATACAATATATACATAGAGGAAGTATACATGTACTAAATCTCAATTCTTCATTAGAGGTCGTGCTCAAAAGATTAAAAGCCTTTGTCATAGGTGGACTGTATTAATGAATATAAGATACTTAGAGCACTGCCTGGCACTGAGTAAGCCCTCTAAGCGTTAACTGCATAATCCTTGTTCTAATAACAGTAACCTATTTTTGTCATCATCATCTCTCTACAGAACTGAGGCAAACAAATAAAATTAATATATAATTGAGCAAAAGTTATATTAAAATAAAGATCATATTAAATGCAATTAACACTATTAAATATCTATAGAAATGATTATAGTTTACCTAGAATCTTTTTAAAAACATAAATTGGAAAGAGATAATATGGTGGATTTATATAACATGGCTCAGATGAGACACACTTGAATTTAAGGGCTCCCAGCAATCCAGTAAATGATTAACTCTGTATGTGTATATGTGTGTGTGTGTCTGTCTGTCTGTATGAAGGGGGTTTATACAAGTTCATAAATATCTGGAGAAAATATCAACTTCCCTTTCCCTTGATTCTATATTTGCAAGGTAAACAATCTTGTATACATTCTGTGTCCTACCTGCAGTAATATTTCAAAGTTAGAGGCCTAAACTGGTGTCATGGGCAATTCAATCACTGGAAAAGGAACTGCTGGGATACCCCCAACTCTGAATGTTAACTTGTGCACAGTGAGAGGATCAGGGGATGTTAAACATGAGTATATGCACAATTTTTTGGTTATACCTCTCATTGTAATTAGAAAAATAAAAATGACATTCCTGATTCATACATATGTGTTCCTTAAGAGTCTGGTTAGCATGAGTTTGTCACTGACACACAGTTTGTCACTGACACACACTTACTTTATTGACAAAATCCAGTTTCAGGACACACACACACCCAGAATAATGTAAACATGGTAAGAAATGCTGTCATTCCCAAAAGACTTTCTGAGCTATCACATATCATCCTGCAAAGACACATCTGTCATGATGGTTTTAAAAACTGTGTGAAGTTTTGAGACCAACACAAAACTTTGTGATATGTAAAACTGAAAATCACAGTCCCTAAGGCCAAAACAGGCATATAGTATATCTCCAATCTATAGCAATCTATGGGAAGCTGGGAACCATTTCTGGTCATTCCCCTTCCAAACTCTCCTCTTTCCACATGACAGACATTGAAAGAACTCCACAGGATAGCCTGAAAGTCTCTACTCTGGGAACTCATGAATTACAGTGCAGTGTGCATCAGAATGATCAGGAACACTAGTCAAAACCTTGAGGACTGGGCTCCATCAGCATCTGATGTGGGAGGCCTAGAATTTACATTTCTAACAAGTTCCAAGATGCTGATGATGCTGGTCCAGGGACACATTTCAAGGACCACTACCTTATCATACTGCTTCAACACATTTGTTTAATATCCCAAACAAGGACCACCTGTATTTCATCCCTTTCCAACCAATCTGATTTAAATTTTTTTCTATCACAATAGCATTTACAAAATCTAGATATCAAAGTAACTGAATTTCAGAATTTTCTTTTCAACCAAGCAACTTTTAAATCTTAGGATTTTGTTTCATTAATGGATAAAGGGCTATCACACCAAATGTACAAAAGTTCTTTAGGTTCCGTTTGCTTACAAAACAATAAATGTTCCCTGTTTGGAAATAATCCCAAAATGTTCCCTCTTGTTTAAACTGCATGAATTCTTAACATACTTGGCACACATACTGTAATCTATGACTGAATGGAGCCCTTTCTCTTCCTAGGGAGAATGGAAGGATGCTATTTTGGGGAACAGTGAGGCTACCTTTACTGTGGTTTTTATTTTTTTTTCCAGCTAGCAAAATACTGCAAGAAAGTATTGCTCAACTCAGACTGGAACAATTTTCCCATCTGTCAAAATATTTTAAATAGTATCAGGCTGGTATTACTTTGTCAAAACATTTCATCAGAGACAGTATCTAAATTTAAACAAGCAGTTCCTCGAACTATGTAAGTAAGGTGAATAAGCTGCCACTGACAAGAGTATATTTTTTGGAAAACCCGCAAGGTCTCATTAGAAAGACCTTGAAGGAAATGGGCATTTAAACCAAGAGTAAGTGTTCATTGGGCAAAGAAAAATGAATACTACATAAAAAGTTGAGCATTTCATTGTCCTTGAAATGACATATTTCAATTCCTCCCAAACACAATAAAACAAGCTCAGCTTTACAGTAAGTCTAGTCAAAGCCTCAGTAAACTTACAATTGTGCAATGAAATGTGTGCAATATGGACTGACTTAGGTCTCAACAGCACAGGCAGGAGCTTGGGATTTGAGGCAAATGCTGGTCTCATTGGTCACGTGACTCTATACAGGTTTCCTGGTGTTTCTGTACATCTATGCACACAGGTAAAGCCTGCCTTATAGAGTGGAACTGAAGATAGAGTATTAAGCAGACATTTGATGGATGCTATTTCCCTGTCTTCATTAATATGAGTTTTTGTCATCAATTAAAAAACTCATATTATTCCCTAGAATTTGAGTTTAAATTGGGGAATGGCATGAATAAGAAAGAAAATAGCAAGTAGCAACTTTTCATATTCACTATTTATCTCTTATATTTTGGTTTTCTGAATTCTTCACTTCTTGTTATAAATCTGGGACAAGAAAAAGATTAACAGAACATTCCCTCCAGGTTACACATACCTAACATATTTTTCCCCATGGAGCTGTATGTAGATCTCTAACCGTCTATGGCAGATGCCAAAACTTTTTTACATCTTTAAGAAACTTAAAATCCAGTACCATGTACTACATGCAAGTCAAGTATCACTATAGGAAGGAATACAGTATATTCAGAGCAAATGATAATTAGGAAATAAACTCTCCAAAGCTTAAATAATTACAGATCAGGGTTCAAGTTTAACTTTTCTCACAGGAAAAGTTCTTTTCTTTTATTTAGTTGAACAAATATATAGGACTATCTTTAAATAAAACAGGGCTAAAATCGTTGTCTTTTTTTTTTTTTTTTGAGTTGGAGTCTCACTCTCGCTCAGGCTGGAGTGCAAGTGGCACACTCACTGCCATCCCAGCATTGACCTGCTGGGCTCCGGTGATCTTTCTGCCTCAGTCTTCCAAGTAGTTGGACTACAGGCATGTGCTACCACGCCTAGCTAATTTTTTATTTATTGTAGAGACGAGGTCTCGCCAAGTTGCCGGGACTAGTCTCAAACACGTGGGCTCAGGCAACCCACTTGCCTCAGCCTCCCAAAATGCTGGGATTATAGGCTGGGCCACTGAGCCAAGAGTAGAATATGAAGGAAAAATACAGAATTTATGAAAAGAGAATAACTAGAAGAGAAAGGGGCTTGTATAAATGGTCAGAAAAGGTCTTCCTGCCCTGAAGGAGTGAGTGTATGAGCAAAAACTGATTTCTTACCCCACCAAGATACATCATTTAGAAATTCAGGCTCTACCCTATCCCAACAAAATTGGCAATCATGACATTCTGATGTGTTAACACATTCTGATGTGTTTCACTAGTGGGGGAGTGTGTAGGAAGGAGTGGGGGCATATTTGAATTTCCAGGACAACCTGCTTGATTCTCATACCTCTTCCATTCAGGATTCCGTCCTTCCATCCTGCTTGAGAATTTCTCTTAGAGAAATCACATGACTTATTCTTAAGTCTTGGGATGTGTAAAAATGTTTTTCCAACATTGTCCCTGTTGAAACTGATGCATTACCTTAAATATTAATTTAATATAAATAGCATAGAATGTGACATATTTCATCACCACATGGTAGATGAGGTCATTTCTAAGATCCATTGATCCTTGTTTCCTTTTTTGTAATAGAGAAGCTACTTTTCTTTAACTTGCATGTAGCATTTGTACTCTAATGCCTTAGTTATATGTCTGTGTCTCCTGCTAAGCATCCTGAGGGTCCCCTGAGCACAACCCATATTGTTTTACCTATAACAGGTTTGCTAAAGAATTAATAACACTATTAGCATTTACAGAATGCTTAATATTTTCCAAGCACTGTGCTGAGATCTGCTGGTATTGCTCAAGAGTGTGTGCTCTGAAGGCAGGTGGTCTAAGCGTTTGTAAAATCTGGCTCTGTCATTATTAGCTCTATACCTTTGGGAAAATAATTTACAATCATCATTCCTCAACGTTCCCATACATAAAATCCAGATAATAATTCCTAACTCATAACTTAGTCATGAACATTAAATGACAGTGTATAGAAGGCACTTAGCACAATGCCTGGAACACTGCAAATGCTGAACTTTTAAACTCTCCTATAATCCTACAAGAGTAGTACCATGTTCACATGAGAGCACAGAGGCTTGGAGATTCAAGTCCCTTTACTAATGACTGGCAGAGTCCAGATCAACCAAATTCTATGGGATTCTGTATCAGAGTCTATGTTAAACTGTTACAACAAAGAAACCAATTAATACAGCGGTTTTAAACAACGAAAAAGTTTCTTTCTTGTGTAAAATTTCAGGTAGGCAAGACCTTCAGCAGCTAAGGTTCTTTTTGCCTTGCTACTCTGACATTTCTTAGAGCACTGCTGTTGTATATGATTGAAGTTGGACCAAAACCATGTGAGGCTCCAGTCAGCAGGAGGAGGAAGGAGCACGGAGAGTAGCTGATGTCTTAAAGCACAGATCCTGAAGTGACCGACGTGTCTCTCACGTTCTATCCAGAACTTGGCCACATAGCCACGCTTACCTTCTAGTGGGGGCCGGAAGTTCTAGTGCCTGGCTGGCCAATCATGTGCTCAGCTACAACCCTCTCACCACTGAACAGTGGGGAATGGATTTGGGTAGCCAGCTAAGAATCTCTGCCATGGACTCCATCACTTATGCTTTCCAACATTAAAATTTTTTTAAAAAAGTAATGGTCCCATTCTAAAACTATCCTTTTGCCATCTCTGAAAACTTAACAGCTTATTATGCTAGTTACTTGACCATATTACAGTGGGGAAGAAGTTATCGCACACTTAATAACTGCATTCACTGGTGTTCTGCCCTTTCTATAAAAAACTCTCCATGTTTTAATGGTTTCTTTATGCTACTGCATCCAGTGAAATCATATACCTTAGGGAAAGCCATGAAAAAAATCAAGTGACAAAACTATACTTGATATTATATGTGGGAAATTGGACCAGAAAGAAAAAATTACTTCACTGAAGTCTTAACTAATGTTAGCTAGTAACTCGATCAGATAGAAAACCCTAGAAAAAGATCATAGAACTAATATTTGTTTAATACCTACCTGTATCCTAAGTGCCTTCATTCACTCAAATAAATAATTACTGATCACTCACTATGCCCCAAATACTGTCCCAGAGCCTAGTCACTGTGTATGCCTTTTAGGTTAGTTACCAGCTTTACATAATTATTTCATTTTACCTTTACTGTCACCTTACAGACCAGACATTTAGATGAAGAAACAGAGACTCATGAGGGTAAAGTCAATCCATATGTCTGCTAGAAGGTTCTATTCAAATTTTACAAATATTTTTCCTTTTATTTCACTATTACCTTACGAAGTAGGCATTACAGATGAGGAGAATGAGACTCAGAAAGATAATGTCAGTTTGCAAGTGTCGGCCAGTTAATGATACAGCTTATGTAAAAACTGAGATCTTGGCTTCAAGACCAATGCCCTTTCCAGGATGCACTGACCCCTAGAACCACACATCATGCACATTAACAACGCCTTAACCAAAAAAGAATATACCACACACCCAATTTCATTGTCTGGATTTTTCTCACTTTCTGACTGAAATGATGCATATAAACCATATATGCCTAGTGAGTTCCCGTCAGAACCATGATTAGAGAACTACGCATAAGGGTGAATGTCACAAGTGGTAACTAAGTGTGGAAAATCAGGAGCCCTGGCCCAAGAGTGCAAGCAAACAACATGTACATTTTCTTCTTAATTGCTGTATAATCTGAGCTCCAAAACTTAAGTTTCAATACTGAAATTTCCACTGAAGGAAATCACCAACTGATGGTGAGGGCTCTTTTCTTTTTTTTTTTTTTTTTTTTTTTTTTTGAGTTGGGGTCTCACTCTGTCGCCCAGACTGGAGTGCAGTGGCCGCTCCCGGCCACCGCAGCCTCGGCCTGCTGGGCTCCGGCGATCCTTCCGCCTCAGCCTTCCAAGTAGCCAGAATTACAGGCATGCGCCACCACGCCCAGCTGATTTTTTGATTTATTGTAGAGATGCGGTCTCGCCAAGTTGCCCAGGCGGGTCTCGAACCCGCGGGCTCAGGCAATTCACTCACCTCAGCCTCCCAAAGGCGCGGGATTACAGGCTGAGCCACCGAGCCCGGCGAGGGCTCTTTTCTTAATACCCAAGTATTTTAAAAATTAGAGAACTACAAATATGATTTCAAAAGCAATAGAGTCACTGAACATAGAAATCATTTAAGCAAATTAATTGCTTTGTCAAGTGCATATGCATAAAAATGAATAAGTTCAGAGATTTATAAAGGATCAATTTTCATAAATATGGTATTCTGTGGTGGTTGGAAGGAAATAGGAAAAACACAGGTGTGTTAAAACTTCATCATCTGAGAATATCTAATTAACAAGACAAACCTTTTTTCATTGCATCATTTCCTCAGCCTTATTATTAAACATGAGTGTCAGGTGGAGAAACGGAAGATAAGAGGTTGGCACTTCTCATTTGAGGACAATTTATTTTTATTTCTTGGTCTTTGTCTCAAGAGTTACAAAAAAATAACATAATAATTTGTTCTATACACATGTTTATTGTTGTACATTTATATATAATATATATAATTGTTTCTTTATGCTACTACATCCAGTGAAATCATATGCATTTAGGAAAGGTCATGAAAAAAATCAACTAACAAAACTATACTTGATATTTTATATATATTTAAATATTCATATATCCAGTACAATAGGAGTCAAAGTTTCAGTCTCCATTTCTGCATTTAAATACTTAGATAGTAATACGAAAGAAAGTACTAAGCTATTTACTACCCCAGTGGGATACTAAATGAAATCTAAATAAGTCCCTGAAATAAAATAGAGTATTAAATCATTTTATGCAAGAAAGAAAACTATAATGTGTCTAGATTGCTTTTTCCTATAATTATTTTCAGAGTAAGTTTTTAAAAGAAGACAACAACAACACGCTCTATCATAAAACTCAACTTCAACTCAGTATTTAAATGAATTTGTTCCATCTGAGAATATAGATATTCTATCTTCAAATCACTTAGATAATAGTTCTGATATTATGACCTTAAAATTTTATTCTGATACTTATATTGAGAAGCAGAAAAGTTCCAACTGAAGAACTTAGCTTGCAAGAATGTTCATTTTAAACCATTTCACACAAAATGAGTATGGTATGATCAAAATGTATATGCAATAAACATTTTATTTTTCAAAGTGCATTGCAGAAGAAAGTGTTTTCACCTAGGTAATAAAAATGTTTATATTTCTTAACTTCAGTTTTAAAGAAACTATTTTTTTAACTCATGAAAAACAGTGTGAGCTCTTTCTTATTATACTGTATTAACTACAATATATGACTTCAGCATTTTCAACTGCTATGACTTTTTTTTTAAGCAGGATTTATTGAGAGGACAGAAAAGCTCCCACTGTGGGAGGGGACCTGAGGGGGTTGCCTGCATGTCGTAACTTTTAATAAAATAATTGTACTTCTTCTAAAAGTATTTTTTGTCAATTACATATAAAAAATCATCTTTGTCTTTCAAAATACACAGAAAATTTATTTTCTAGCAAGCATAGTTATTACTTATACTTAATTTGGAAGACACTTGTAAACTAAAAATCCAAATTAATTTTTATATGCCTTAATTTTATTGTGATTAAAATAACTTCTACATTTAATTAACATACTGTAAAACCGTAAAATCTGCTTTTTTCACTTAGATGCAGAGACTATTTTATGTGCTATTTATTCCAATTTTTTTAGTGGCTTACACAACGTGTTCATAAAATATCCTTCAGTTCATTGTCTTTCTTCATCACAGCATTGGTAAGTCAAAGAAAACCTGACATTTATAGACAGAAGGCTTCTCCCAAGAGTAGAATCAGTTAAAATTGAATCTTACCCTTGACATTCTTCGGAAAAGTCAGTATATCTAGAGGGAGATAACTCTGAGGAGAGGAAGACCTGAATTTTAGGGTGGTGATATCTAAGTTCCTGGGGAAGTTGTTTAGTGCCTCTTAGGACCACAAGTGTTTCATCAGTAAAGGTAGAGACAATAAAGAACATTTTACTTGTCAAGAGAGTCTCTCAAGATGCTCAAAATTTAACATCTTTGACTAATAAATATGCGACTCACTGGAAACAAAAAGGAGAAAAGTGTTTGCTAAGATGAAGGCGAATTGGCCCCTTTCCTTTGGCTAGCTTCAGATTTCCATTGCAAACCATGGAAGGACTGATCCTGCAGATTTTCCTTTACCACCAAGCCAGTCATACTTTTCAACAAAGAGTTTGTTCCTGCCTTCTTGAGTTGGCACCAACCCATATTACTAATTGCATCAAGCCATGCATTTCATTTGGTGACAACCTTTCTTTCTCTAACCTCTCAAGATGAACAAAAACTTTTTTCCTGACTGTTAAAAAAAAAAAATCAAATTATATCACCTCATTTCAAGGAAAAGATCACCGGCAGTGGCAGTCAGACCAAAAAACACCATTTGTATGCAAAGAGAGTTAAACTACTGGAAAAGTACCCTCACCAGTAGAGTGTGGTATCATTAAACACAGAACTAAATTTGAAGCAGAAAGTAGTAGGAAAAAAATATATCTTGAAATGTGATAGGGTCCATTACGTTTCTTGATGAGATTACTTGTCTCTCCAATACATTACCCAAAGGCGCTTACAAAACAGGGAATATATTACATTGGAATTATCAGGACTTTTCTAAGTAGGTCAAATTTTGAAGCAAAAAAGGCTTCAAATTTTATGCAGTGTTACAAAAGAAAAAAAAAATCTGAGGAGCTGTACAGCCAAGGTGCTAATCACTTTTTTAAATAATTTTTTAAAAATCTTACTCTTGCATAAACATTAAATGTACCATGTTAGAATGCAGTCACACACCTGAGGCTGTTTGTTCACTGTCAACTTAATTCATTTTTCAATAATAAGCCAAATTTTAACTATATAAATATCTTTATTCATTTGGAAACCCCAGAAAAGTTGAACTCAAGAAAAAGTTTAAAATCTAACTCATTTTGAACCAAACTGATTCAATCCTAACTGTAAAAATTAAAACTTTTTCCTCCTAATTACTGGGTTTTCACTCGTGGTGTTCTTACAAAACCACAAAATACTGATTAATATTTTAAATAAAATTTCAGTTTTCCTGCAGGCATATTTATAATAACAGGTTTACTTTTTTTATATAACTTTTCATATGGGATACTTAAAACAACTAGCAGCTGATGCATATGCCTAAGAGTGTCCTATGTAGCAACATGATCACATAAAAATTTACTAAAAACACAGTCAACTAATTCAGGTACAAGTCAAATAAAAGAAAGTTAATTGCTTGAAAAGTAAGACAACTTCTTCAGAAAATCATCTCAAATAAGAAAAATGCAAAAATGTATAGCTTGCATTTTCAATATTATGTTTATAAAGGTTTAAGAAATATAGATTTTTAAAAGTACTTGTGAAAATAAATAATCGTAATCTCACCCTGTTTAGCTCACATCTGCCATAGTGTCTGAATAGTCCACCATTGCACATTACTCTGGGTTCAGGCCATGAAGCCCCCAGTGAAGACACTTTCTGGGAGCACATGAATTAGGCCAATGATAGCATATTGTGAATTACTGAGAGGAATTCAGACTTGACACAGTAGCATTTGTAACCAGCTGGACTCTGAGAAAGGGGAACATAGACCTATAACATTTTTTTCTTCTGGGTGTGAGAGAAGAAGAGTGAAATCCCTAAGAAATGTACCTCAACAAGGAGGAAGGAGGGGCAGGAAAGCTAAAAAGGCCGAGAACATTTCTCTAAGTGATCTTACACATTGTCTAGACCAAATTCTTATTCTGAAGATGAGGATATTTAGGATCAAAGAAACCAACAAAAAGGAGAATGGCAGCCTTAGTAATAAACTCTGCTCATATTCCATTTTTACCTAGCACTGACATTGACTGTGCCTCTTGTAGCTTTCCCAATGATTAAGCTCCTCTGTATCAGGACTAAAAACTTGTTCCAAGACTTATTTAAAAAGCCAAATCATATCATGTTTATTGTCACTAGTCTCTAACCTAGTTTTGAATGTTAATCCCCTAATGTATATTGTGAAGACAGAAAGGCTGAGGCAGCATACAAAGAGAAGTAAATTGACTGAAGGTTTTAAAATAAAAGTAAGCAACAGCAATAGAAAAAGCTATAATTTGTTTTTCATTCCACCATTTCCTCAACTCAATATCCTTTATTCCCTATGTTTCTTCCTTTCTTCAACTCGTACCCCACACTGAATTCTCAGTTCTCTATCTCTAGTTCTACTAACTCAACAATGACCATATTGCTATCTTTAAAAACCCAGAAGAGCAAACTCTTTTTCTTCTTTTTTTTCTTTGAGACAGCAAGATTTATTAAGAGGACAGAAAAGCTCCCAGAGCAGGAAGAGACCCAAGGGGGTTGCCCCAGAAAGGCAATTCTTAGATGTCCTGCTGCTGTAGCAAATACAAGTCCCAACAATGAACATGGCATTTCGATCTTCCTGCAAGAAGTCAATTTCAGTCCGTATGGTTCTTGTCCCCTGCCTCTGCCTGTGATTCTGCTAATGGAACCTCCATTCTACTACTGTGTATAAACCACGGTCATCTTGACCTCAGGCTTCTGCTTTATCCACAGATGCAAACAGTCACAAGGAACATCTACTCCTTTCTAATAGCACCACTTCCTCCACCCTTAGTGCCAGGTCTCAAAGTCATATGTCTGCATTTCTCAAATAGTTATGGAATTTGTTTTATTTTTTTCTGCCCCTCCCCTTGCCAACCCATCCTATAAGCATAGATATTTTTAAAACTCAAATTTTATACCTTGTTTGTGGATACATACATATGTAATCGAATTTTAATGTAAATTAAAGAAACAATAAACAAAAAATTCAGAAAAGTGTTTACCCTTGGCAGAGAGGGGAACTCACACAGGAAGTTAAATGTATTTATTGATAATGATTAAATTCAATTTCCTACCTTGGTTCTACTTTATAATCAAATGAAAATAAAAAATTTTATTTTTTAAAAAAGAAATAAGTCCTCACAGTCTTTAAGAAAATGAATTTATTAAATTTTTAAATTATTTTTGTATACCAAAACTTCCTTAATACACATTTCAGCATAGGAATTAACTCTTCATCAAGATTCCAGTTCTGACAGGCACAATGGCTCACGCCTGTAATCCCAACATTTTGCAAGGTGGAGGCAAGAGGACTGCCCGAGCCCATGGGTTCAAAACCAGCCTGAGTCATGGGTTCAAAACCAGCAACATGGTGAGACCTCATCTCTACAATAAATCAAAAAATTAAGCAGGCATGGTAACGCATGCCTGTGGTTTCAGCTACTTGGAAGGGTGAGGCAGAAGAATTGCCTGAGCCCAGCAGGTCGAGGCTACAGTGGCCATGAGCATGCCACTGCACTCCAACCGGGCAACCGAGTGAGACTCTCACTCAAAAAAAAAAATTCCAATTCTGATGTAAGAAGTCTAATATCCATTGGGTGGAGCACTGTCCTCTATTTTTAACCGCATAGATAAATTCTGTTGAAAATTAATCCTGCAGTAGTTTATACAAATTCATAAAACTTTTATATTGTCATTTTTTTCTACAAAGAAGTCTCAAGATGAAAACCAAATTCAAAGATCACTTACTACACAAACCCATGAAAAAGACAGTAAGAGATCGCCCACCCTCTTGCAGAAAAAGTCTAGTGAAGCTCTCCTGTTGTCAAAGCCTTATGTTGGGCACTGAGCAGGCCTGCATCATAGTCTATATCAGGTTTTCTCAGCCTCAGCATTATTGACATTTTGGGTCAAATAATCCTTCAAAAATTATTGTCAAGGACTGCTCTGTGCACTATAGGATGTTCAATAGCATTCCTGGTGTCTCCCCGACAGATGCCAGTAGGGTTACTTGGCCCCCTGGTTGTGATATTTACAAATATCTCCAGATGTTGCTAAATGTGCCCTGAGTCACTAAACTGTCCACAGCTGAGAACAAATGGTCTGTGTGAATGGCACCCCCTACAGGTTCCCTTAGCAACAACACCAGGAGGCCTTCACAGTTGGGAATACACAAAAGAAGAAAGTGCTGAATTCAAGCATTTTACATTTTAGGGGAAATAAATGTGAACCAGCACAAATAGTTTATTATGATATCCTTGTATATTATGCAGCTACATGAAAATATAAATAAGAGAATTTCTGAATATACCGCAACTTGGGAAAGCAGCATGACTCATTGTCTTCATATATTTAATCATTAGTCAATACTAAAATTGATATGTCAAAAAGTCAAAATTTAATGCAATTTTAAGGAAATTACATTTTCTGCCTATTTATTGTATGTCGATGAGCTCCATGCTACCAATTCCAAGATGCCTTTTAATCTCTTTTTTTTTTAGTGCTTTAGCATTTGACATGGATCACCACTCCTTTCTCCTGAATATGCTATCTTCTTATGTGTTCCTTAAAAATGCGGTTTTCCCTTTTCTCTGACCATTACTTATCCATCTCCTTTACTGGCTGCTTCTCCCCTACTTGTCTTCTGAATTTTGGCATTTCCCATGGTTGCGTACTAGGGAAAAAGCTACTACCAAAGCTTTGCTCACTTCGAACCATCTCTCTGGGTAAGCCCATGTATTTCCATGGCTTCACATGCCACCTCCATGCCATCCTCTGCCAACTGGACATATCCTCTTGACTATTTCAAAAGCAGATCAATTGAGAAGTTTAAGTCTGTTTTTCTTCCAACTTGCCTCATCTTCATATATGAAGACCTCCCTAGATCCAGCTGCTCACACTTAGGATCATAATTGAAATATTCTCACTCTCACCTTCATGTTCAATTCTTTATCAAGTCCTAGGAATTATACAGGATTTTTCACTCTGTTCACTCCCCCAGTCCCCCTGAAACCACTTAGTCCAGGCTGCCATCATTTCCGTACTAGGATATTGAAATTGTGTCCTAACCTGTTTCCATGTGTCTGCTCTTGCTCTTCATGAATCCCTTCCCCACTCTGAAACTAGTTTAAAAATATAATTCAGGTCAGGCATCTTCCGGTGTAAACCTTTCAGTCACTTCTGATTGCACTTGAACTACATGCAGCTGCATGATATGACCTACTAGGTCCTGCATGATCTGGACTCTGCCATCAGCTACAAGCAACTTCTCCCCATTTTACATGTTTCAACCTCGCTGGCCTTAACTTTCTTTCTCAAAGAGACCAAACTCTTTCCCCCCTTGGCACATGGAATTCCCTGTAACTGGAAGGCTCTCTGTATGTCATTCAGGCTCAGTTTAAAGTTAACTGCATTTGAGAGACTTTCCCTCATTTGAAGACATATCCTCCAAGGTTTATATGATATGTCATATAAATATGCAACTTGTACCATACCACATAATTAATACAACAACCGTAGGAGCTCAGTGTCATTTTACAGACGAAGAAACCATGGCCTAACAACTTTAGTTAGATACCCAAAACCACAGCATAATGGGCTTTGAACCAAGGCTCTCTAATTCCATCGTTTGGAACTATCTATGCACACATTGCCTCTCCCAATGCAGACAGTCCAATGTTGTTAGAATATATTTTATGAACTGCAACTTCACTTATTTCATACAACTTTGTTTCACCCACTAGTCTTTGAGTTTTCTGGGAGCAGGAACTGTAATTATTGATCTCTGGGTTTCTAGGTGAATAAATAGTCAAAAGAACAAATGAAGAGGAAACACAGCTCAAGGGAAAACATTGCTCTATCTATTTAGAACTTTTAATATATTTTATCATTAAAATTTGAATGGATTATTATTAAATTAATAATTAAGCAAATCCTTATGATTTTATTATTAGAATGTACTGATTTTAAAATGTATTAAGTTAAATATTTATTCATTACATTTTAACATTTAATAAAACATTTAATAAACATAAAACATTTAATCCCCAAACAGCAGTGACATAAAAGCACTGACAAATGTTAAAGATTAGGATAGAAAAGAAGGCTTTAGATGCATGAGGGCACTGATATTCAGTAATCCACTGGGTGTCCACCAGAAATTACACTTGTACACAAAGAAGTAGACACTGACAATGTAAATGGCACTTCTGAACCTGTCTTTAACCACAGACGAATATACAAATTTCCAACCATGAATTCTACTTTACAAGTTGTGAATATGTTCTTAGGTGAAAAAGACATTAGAGAGAAAAATAAATAAATAAATAAAACAGAGATGAAGGAACAATTCTGGAAACTGGTTTCCAGGGTCTAGAATTTGAAAACCTCTTAGCTTTCTAGAAGGTTTAAGAACACAAGGATGCTTTATAACAATGACCCTTCCCACTTTACCCCTTCCCCCACTGGCAGCTCCAATTCCCTCTATCCTTTTCCTCTTCCACAAAAAGTTAAAATGACTTCAAATCTCTTCCAGTGTTTTCATAGGTAAAGCTTGGCTGATCCTGTCAAGATGACAAAAACACTGTAGCCAATGAAGGAAATATAAAGCAAAAATGAAAGACTGCAAATTATATCAGTTTGCCTGATAAAGGGCAAGCCAATCATTTGTATCTGATGCTTGCATTTTTAGATCTAAATTGCAAACGGTGTCCCCTTCAAAGAAGAAAAAAAATTTTAACACCATTACTCTATTGGAAGGAAAAAAAAATTCCACAGTTGTGAAATTAACCTCTCCCTTCATTCACACATCGGTTCTATTTTTGCAGTAGTACCAGTAATCTAAAAGAAAAAGCACCACAAGTCAATTCCAGGTTTCTAAAATGTCTGACTGTGCATGTCCCAGTTCTCTTCAGCACCTCCCAGAAGATTCAGCCAATTTTTATTATTGCAGCGCATCAGTGTTTATCATTTGTTTTACAACAGCACTGCATGTTCTTAAAAATTGACTTAGATGTATTTCACCCATCCTCTACAAAAACTCAAGAGAGACAAATGGCCTCAAAAACAAAATCTATCACTGAGGCATGGGTAATCTACTAAGAGAGCATTTCTTTTTTAACCCTCTCAGCTAAATATTTACTTCATTACAGTGGCAATACACCCCCACTCCCACCTGCCTCTGTATTTGTCAAGATTTATGATAAATTTCCAGCTTGTAATTAGGCATTATGAAAATCCACTGTGAGAAAACTATTGCTAGAGAAAAGTTTTTCCTTTCAGTTTGCTTTACAAGAATACTGATGACCTTCACCTTCAGGAAAACTAAGACCAAAAACATGGATGCATTTTGATTGCACATGTTTAAATAAGCCTGTTTCTTTTGGACAAATGCATGGTTAAGTCAGACAAACTTGGAACAAAATCCTGGTTGTCTCTTATAGCTGAGTAATCAAAGCCAAGTAGCTTAACCTCTTTCTGCCTCAGTTTCCTTTTCTATAAAATGATATTAACAATAAATACCACATAGAGATATAGGAAGGAATAAAGAAAACCACCGAGTGCGGTGCCAGGTGCACAATAAATGCTCAACAAATGGCAGCTTTTATGATTTGATTAATAATACAGAAAAGAAACGGCATAGGGAAAGTCCTCCTCTTCCACTTGGTTTCATCCTCAAAATGTCACCATTCTCATTACTAGTGAAAAAATATATATCCAGGCAACTTGCAGCCCTGGAAGAAAAGTCCTTGGTGGACCTGGAAATTTCTACCACAGAAAGCAAAGAATGAGAACTGAGAGGCAAGGTAGCCTCTCAGGTCCAGCAGTGTTGCCTAAACCCAACTGCAACACACCTCCTCACAAGGATTATAGGAGACTGTGATGCGGTCTCTTCCTTCTAATGTACACCTTGCTCTCTAAGCTTAGACAAATCTCTATGCCCTCATCCTCAAAGTGAGAGGGTAGACAAGACAAGTTCAGACACTGTCTGTACACAGAGAGAATTCATTCAGAGCTCCGGGAAAGAACAAGAGCAAGGACTTTTCAGGGGTGCAAAGTCAAGTAAGAGATCTCAATGGAGACTTTTCCTCTCCCGGCATCATCAAATAATCAAGAGAAAAGCAGTGGTCAGAAGACAAGTGAGTATGCACAGACACAATATTTGGCTTTCTGTTTCAATAAATCTCAGCCCAACTATCACTCTAATATTTTCAACCAGCAACTGTGGAACTAACAACGCAGTGAGCACTCTATGCTCCCAGCAGTATGCAAAGTTTGGGCATGCACTGGCGCATGGTCCCTCACCCTCAGGAGACAAGTATTGCTATCTTCATTTTCAGGTATGGAAACTGAGGCACAGAAAAGGTTAAGACATTTCCTTAAGGATACTGGATTGTGATGGAACCAAAATGTGGGCATAAACAGTCCAGTCCAGAGCCCACAATCCTATCTGCTATGATCCCCTAGTCCCACTCCCACAGGTAAAACAACCTTTAGAAACTTAGTCCTGCTTTCTATGACTCACAGCTCAATTTTCTGTAGTAATAGTTCTCTAAAACTTATATTATGGAGTGGATATTAGCCTTTAGGAGGTTTTAGGCCTCTTTTATTTAATGTTCACCATGGGCCCATTTCAAAATATTGCAGGCCAACTAGTTTTAGAGGAGAAAGCACGCCACCGAGCTGTGGATGAAACAGTCTGGGCCCTGAATTCATTGCTGTTGAGGCTGTATGGTAGGTGCATGGCTAGTGCACACACTACTCACTCTACTTGTGTTTGTGTTTTACATGTTCCGTAATAAAACAGTTAAAAGCAATTTTTAAAAATCTCAACCACAAAGAAGATAACTGAAGACCAAGCTCAGAATCCAGAGGGCCCTTCAGCTTCCGTAGACAATGTCTCTGCTAACAATACCAGTCTGCATTTCGAGAACTGAGAGGACAGGAACTTATTTATCAAAATGTTTACTCATTCAAGAGTCCTCTCCCCCAAATATTTTAGTCTTGTCTATCTGGAACAACAGAGACATTCCTGGAGTTGAACTGTTTGCTCCCTCAAATTTGTGGTGGTGTTGCTGTTCCTGCTGCTGATTGGAAATCCTTTTGCTTCCCTCCTAGTGACAGGTTTATCTTTCCACAGCCTATAAATTACTAAAGACGATTTGCAGAGTCAATCTAAAAAACGTCCTCACCCTCAATTTTTTTTTCACAGTACTCTTAAAAGCTTAAAAGAAAGAAACTTACCCATTCTGTTGTGCATTCCCCCTTTCCGAAGCGTGCTGTGGTTTCGAAAACTAGCCCGGTCCTTCTGAACTTTTCTGTATCCGTTATAATATTAAAGAGCCACAAGGAAGGGAAGTGGTTAGTCAACTTGCTAATTTTATCAGTCCCTCCCACTGGTTAAATAGTACCTGATGCTACAGACGCAGAATCAGTTTTCCAGCTCATTTCCCTGGTACTGCACGACTTTATAAATACGGCGTAACTCGGGGGCAAAGAGTGACTATATCTGGTTTGTAGGCATGAGGCAGTTAATGAATGAATGTTCTATTACTATTAATAAGAAGCCTAATAGACTATAGAAACCAGCGATTCAACAAAATGAGGAGGAGGAGGAGGAGAGAGAATGTCTGTCAGCTTCATATTCTAGGCAAACTCGGCTTGGGTGGGAAGGGGAGTGATTTTTTTTAACGCAATCAGAGAACGTGTGGGAAGCTGCTGGGTTTTCATTTGTTGATAAATGATTCTGCCCTGGAATGGAGCCAGTTTACCGGATATAGAAACTTCCACAACTTGGGGCCCTGGCTGGAATGACTCTCTTCCTCTGGAGCTTAGTAAATTAAAACACAGGACAAAGTAGCAAATATGTGCCTCTGGATGGGGGAAAATTAAAAGCTATGACATGTTCACTAGTTGTAAAAACCCACAAGGAATGAGAAGGGAAGACAGCATTTAATGAAATGAAATGCTTTTGCTGTTTCAATCTTACTCTAACATTTCAACACATTAAACACTGGCAGCCCAGAACCCTAGATCATGCAGTTATCTGAGCTACTTAAATGGGTGGTATTTGAATTAAATCTGGAGTACTCACTTTGAAGTGCATTTCCCACAATATCTAAGGATTATGGCATTAGGAAAAAAAAAAGTCTAAAAACCAAACTATCTCGAAGGCTCATTAGTCCTTGCTTTTGATTGGTTGAGAAAATGTCCCTTCAGAAAAATTCTGATGGCTTATATACCTGTGTATTAACATGTGGTGATGGTTTCCCAAAAAGAGTTAAAATTGGTAAGCTGAGGCAGGCTAAGGAAACCTGTCACTGCTTCCTTTCTTAGCATTCCCCCAACTCAATTATATGTACCTCATAAAATAAACAAAGGAAAAGCTGGAGAGGTATTGCCTTTGTTTTCTGCCTTCATAAGTTTGTTTTCTAATTTGATCTAAATTATGTACTAGACTGAAATGAAATATAAGCAAGCCTTGCTCTCAGATTCCCCCTGATAATTTCTCTTCAGGAACAACCACCACCCAGTTCTAAGCCTCCAACGTCATGTCTTAGTATTTGTCTGAGTTTAAGCTGAGAACAAATATTAAAATCAATACCTAACAATCCTGACTCTGTGACTTTAGTCCCTCTCACTTACATCTATAGCTTCTGTATCTTCACAGAAGGAAGAGGAAAAACACAGAGTTATAAAGAAAACAAGAAGAGAGATAAAAATGAAAAAGAAAGGCCAAGAATTGATCCTAAGAGCACCCTTTCTCCAAAAATCTTCACAGCTTCCCAAGCTTCCAGGCCGGGTGGCACCTCCTCAGTATCCTTCAGAAGCTTTTCTCTCCCATTCAAACATGCCTACTTGCCCTTCTCTGAAATCCTACAGCATATTTCATCATCCTCTCAGTCTATGCATAAATTATTTCTACGTTATGTCTTTCTAGAACACGTTAAGACTGTTTAGGACTGATGAGCATTCTCAATGCTCACCTAGAGCGTTGACCCGTTCAAGCACAAAGCCCTGCTTGTAGGACAAGTATTTTGTAATTCTTCTTTTACTAACCTAAAATAAAATTCATAGATTACACAACCAATCTCTATATAATATTTTCTAAAACTGGACAATGTGCTCCTAGGCACATTTATACATCCAAGAAGTTATCTGATGCTTATCCAACTACCAGTGAGTAAATCTGAATTGAACAGAAGTAATAGAAGCCAGTCCTTTCAAGAAGAGTAGGAAAGTGAAAGACTGGAAAGTTGAGTGGCTGCGTGAGCATCAGGATAAAATTTAATATTAGAATAATAATAAAGGCAGGCTTATGGGCACACGATAAAATAAAAGGAAACTAAGATCAGTGGAAGTCTAAGTAATATGCCAAGGCACATAACAGATGGTAAAAGTAAGGAACACATGAAGAATAGTTAATATTCTCTCATAGGATCTGAGAATTATTATTTATTCATAATTTTTTTTTTTTTGAGTTGGAGTCTCACTCTGTCGCCCAGACTGGAGTGCAGTAGCATGCTCATGGCCACCGCAGCCTCGACCTGCTGGGCTCAGGTGATCCTTCCGCCTCAGTCTTCCAAGTAGCTGGAACTACAGGCTCACGCTACCACGCCCGGCAAATTTTTTGATTTATTGTAGAGATGAGGTCTTGCCAAGTAGCCCAGGCGGGTCTCAAACCCAGGGCTCAGGCAATACACTCACCTCAGCCTCCCAAAGCACAGGATTACAGGCTGAGCCACTGAGTCCGGCATTCATAAATATTTTTAAAGGAGTTTCATCTTTGCTTTATTCTATATTGAACAAGGGAGCTATAAATGCACACTGATCGAGTTGTGTCGTGTGGGTTACTCAAGTACCATGAGCCACTTTTTTGTCAGTGACATGGTTTTCCAAATGGTGAACAATTTGCAGTAAATCCAAAAAGTAAATAAAGAACAATCTTACCTGAAATTATACAGTGGTTATAGTCCAGGAAATTCAATGTATACTAAAACTGAATAAAAGCAGTTTTTACATGCACAAACAATTTTGTTTCTAGGCTCAAAAATAATTATAAACAGGTGTTTCACCCATACAGATGTTCAAGAGATCATTGAAAATGCAGGACACAAACAGAAGTTCTTCCAGGTGCAGGATGGCCTCTCACATGGCAGAACCCTGGTCCATAAAATGCCAGTTGCATCCTCCAAGCACTGTGGCCTTCAGAAAACACTTTCAATTCTTTTCTTAGGGGCCAGTATGGCCTTGTTGAAAAGCAGGACCCTAGACAAACCACTACCCTTCAAAGCAGCTGGCTTTGGGAGTCAAGCAGGAACATCACGGTGTGAAAGAGAGCAAAGAGGACTGTGCCCAGTTTAGGTGGCTGCTACCATCAGGTCCTGCCAACTGGGCCAAGCAGCATGATAAACCTCAGCATCCAGAACTTCCCTCCTTTCAAGAGAAAGTGGACATCTGGATTTTTAAGTGAAATTCCCTTTTTATAAAAAGATCGGCAAACACTCTGAATTATTCAACATTTGTCTTCAGGCTAATATATTTATTCACTTATCAAAGAATATAAGAACATTTACAAAATATGCAATGTCAATGATACACTATTCAGTGGAACAAACACATAACAGTACTTCGATCCTCTTTCCTATTGTATGTATGAATTACATAGAATAGACTCTGGAGTATCTGTCAATGAGCTAGCAGGAATTTTCTATTAATATTAAATATTTTTCATTTTTCTTTTTACTTTTCAGTATTTTCTTATTTTTCAAAAATAAACATAAGATTTTACAGTAAAAAAATAAGCCATAGAAAATATATTTTCATTTAAACAAATTAGAGGATGATAGCTATAGAAATCTCTTTGAACTCATTCAGAAATAACTGAAGTTAAAATGGGTGAAACAAATGAAATTCTTTTCTGATACGCACATCATCTCAAGCACTGGATAAAGATCAAATGTAAAAACAAAACTGTCAGCCAGGCTCGGTGGCTCAGCCTGTAATCCCGTGCCTTTGGGAGGCTGAGGTGAGTGGATTGCCAGCCCGTGGGCTAGAGACCCGACTGGGCAGCAAGACCTCATCTCTACAATAAATCAAAAAATCAGCTGGGCGTGGTAGCGCATGCCTGTAATTCCAGCTACTCGGAAGGCTGAGGCGGAAGGATCGCCGGAGCCCAGCAGGCGAGGCTGCGGTGGCCGGGAGCGGCCACTGCACTCCAGTCTGGGCGACCGAGTGAGACTCCAACTCAAAAAAAACCAAAACAAAAAAAACAAAACTGTCTGCAAATCAGAGGAGAAATATTCAGGTAAGAGGATTAATTACCTTGCGTTCTAGATATGTAAGTTATATGAAATCCTTTATTAGCCAGAGCCCACTTAGATCCTTAGCCACAATCTAAATCTGACTACATGTCATAGAAAGCACTCAAATAATTGTGCATCAACTTAAAAAGACCTAGGACTTTAAAAAGTGGTAAAAAATAAATTTTCCTATGAGCAATAATAATAATAATAAAGTTAACCTTTAAAATGAAGACACTTTAGTAATTTCATTACCTTTTTCCTATTTACAGAATTAATATTAGAAGCTGAGTCATATTTGAATTCAATAAAATTATTTTATTAACTTCCTCTATGACTTAAAAAATACTTTATTAAACCTCTCTTCTAATAAGTCAGTCTTATCCTTCACTCTAATGAGGACTTAGGCCATATATTATTCCTATTAAAACTTCGGTTTTCCCAAATTAGGAATATGTGATTAGAAATGCTTCAAAGCTAATCCTCCTAGGTACCAAACACAACATCCTTAAAAATAAGCCTACATCTTGAAATAGCATACATAATAAGGCCATTTGAAACACATACCTATATAAACTATAAATTCTGTGATTACCACTGTTTTTTTAGAAAAATGTGCCACTGAACTATATAGAGAGAGACTATAGAAATATGATAATTGGTGTGAAATCAATCACAAAACTTTTGGAGATATTATATTTTCCATTTTTCTGAGGGAATAGTCCTGCATGATGCCTATTGGGAAAGGATATTCACCCCTTTCCCTGTCTTATTTGTTGACTAGCTCTGGAGTCCTAAAAAATGTGTTCCAATTTATTCATTTCAATTCTGCAGAATCCGAAGATTATACAGTTTGTGAGCTAAATCTTTCCTTTCAGTCGTATCTTTCCATTTTGATTATAAAAGCAGGTGCTTGCAGGTTTGAAAGTTGCTAGTTCAACATTGTTGGGGAACCTAGGGCAAACAACAAAATTACCAATTGCCCGGCATAAAAAGAAAATCTCATGAGCATAGTATCATGCAGTATACCTTTCTGAGATGCTTCTCAAATTTAGTCTTTTTACAATGCTTTAGGCAGTTGACTGAATTTACTGCCGAGGTGATTATTTTTAGGCAATATTTTGCTTATCGACATATATTCAAATAAATGAAAAAAACTGCCATTGGAATTCAACATTTCTAATTACTTGCTGAAAAGAAAGAGCATCCCCCCCTCCGTGTGTGTGTGTGTTTCCTAGTAAACATAACACATACATTGGTAAGAAAATACATGTAAATTATGAAATATTAACATTTTTAGCTATCAGCTGATGCTAATAGATGACAACAAGCACATGATGTGAAAAGTACCGCTGATAGAAGTGTAAATTGGTACATCTTTCCTGGGGAAAAAATTGTTACAGTATATCAAGGATCTTTTAAAAAGTTCACACTCTTTAAGAGTTATTCTATTTCTAGGAATCATTTCTAAAGAAAAAAATTAAAATGTGGATAGTGATTTATGTAAGTGTCCATCATACTGTTATTTTAAAATGTCATTGAATAACTGCAAATGGTCTTTATGTCCAATATAAGGGGGAGTAATAAATTATATGGTAGACTATCCAAAAACTTCTGCAAATAGTGATATTGGAAATATCTCATGATGCTAAAAATGTTCATAATACAATGTTAAGAGAGAAAATACAAAAACATGCATGTATTATGATCCAAATCTTAGCACACAGCATACACTTGCCATTCACACCCTCATACTTCCCCCTAATTTTACCCACATATTCAACAGAAAACAGACCAAAAGAAAAGCCCCAAATTAGAAGAGTATGTCCTTTACTTGTGCTCTAGCTTCAGAAGTTTTATTTAATCTTTACTTTCATTTAGCAGATTTTACTTTTCTTCTTCATAAAGGGAAGTCTGCCTGGCAATCCAGAAGATTTAGGGTGAAATTAACCTCATGTTAGTGTGAAAATAACTGCCAGCTGATCATCCCTTTTGTTACTCCACAAGAGATTCAATTTTTTAAAAAGAATACTAAAATCATATTTCATTTATTGAAAAATGAATAAGAAAATTCTTACCTAGGACAACAGTAACAGTGAATGTTGAATTTAAACTAAATGAAAAAAAAATCTAGTTTCTATAATACCAGGCACTTGGCAAATTTTAACTCATTTAATTATCACAACAACCTTAAGAGTTAAGTTTTCTTACACCTATTTCACAGATGGGTAGCCTAATTTTTCCAAAATTAAGTAACTTGACCAAGGTCTCACATTTGGCAAATCAAGGACCACAATTGATTACAGTCTATTCTGACCACAAAACCAGTGTGTCTAATGCTCTATAAAGACACTTCTTTTGGAATACAGATAGTTCACCTGTAGTAGTCTTCGAATAAAATGTAAACAACAATATCCTCGAGGATCATAATATAAAAGAAATTAAGAATAAGACTAAAATATGCTTTTTCTTCTCTGTTGTTACTATGATGGAAGATGAAATAGGAAGTAATAGCAAATTGGAAAAAAGTACAAAATTGAATGATAGCTGAGCCCATGTTTTCTGAACCAAAAGACAGGACACATGATTTAAACATATGAAACAGAAGTAGTCCCAGAATCTCATGCTTCATTTAGCATTTGCTCAATGTTTACAGGGAAAAAAAAACCTATATAACGTATTATGTTATGTATGCTTAAATTAGCATCTTACATATTATTCATAAATACAATTTGTACTTATCCACCATAGTAACAACAGAGAAGAAAAGCATATTTTAGTCTTATTCTTAATTTCTTTTATAGTATGATCCTCAAGGATATTGTTTTTTTTTAAATAATCAATATTTTTTTATTATGATGTTGTGGGGTACAGTTAAGGGTTAGGTATACAAATACGTTTCATTCAGGCACCCTATTGATTAGAGGTGCTTCCCCATCCCCAGATAGATATTTGCCCATTAAACCCATCTCCCTCCCCCCCCATAGTTTCCCACTACTGACAGTCATTTTCTTATAGTATTAGATTGGATGTTCAAGGTCCATTATATGAGTGAAAACATGTGATACTCGGACCTTTGTTTTTGTGAGAGGTCACTCAGAATTATAGACTCTAGTTCCATCCAAGTTGCTGCAAAATTCATGATTTTGTTCTTTTTTATGGCTGCGTAGTATTCCATCATGTATATGTACCACATTTTTTAAATCCAGTCCTCTTTTGATGGGCAGCATGGTTGCTTCCAGGTTCTTGCTATTGTGAACAATGCTGCAATAAACAAACGTGTGCAGGTGTCTTTTTTGTAGAGTGATTTGTGTTCTTCTGGATATATTCCCATTAGGTGGATTGTGGGGTCGTATGGGAGGTAGATATTTAGAGCTTTTAGGAATCACCACACTGCTTTCCACAGAGGTTGTACTAGTTTACACTCCCACCAGCAGTGTATAAGTGTTCCCTTTTCTCCACACCCTCTCCAGCAGCTGTTATTTTTTGAGTTGTTGATAATTGCCATTCTGACTGAATTCATATGGAAACACAAATGTCCAAGAATAGCCAGAACAATTCTCAGCAAAAAAAAAACAAAGCAGGGGGTATCACATTACCAGACTTCAAACTCTACTATAAAGCTACAATCATCAAAACAGCTTGGTATTGGTATAGGAATAGGCATATAGATCAATGGAATAGAATTGAGATTCCAGAAGCAAAACCTCAATTTCTTAGCCAACTAATCTTCGACAAAGCCTCCACCACCTACCACTGGGGAGAAGAGAACCTATTCAGTAAATGGTGCTAGGAAAACTGGCTGACCACATGCAGAAGATTGAAACAGGACCCCTACCTATCCCCGTGCACAAAGGTTAACTCCAAATGGATCAGAGACCTAAATGTAAAACCTCAAACTATAAGAACCTTAGAAAATGAAGGACATACCCTCATGGAAATCGGAACTGGCATCCAATTCCTGAACAAAACCCAAAACCCACAGGTCATAAGAGAGAGGATAGACAAATGGGGCCTTATTAAACTGACAAGCTTCTGCAAAGCCAAAGAAACCATCAAGAGAGCAGGGAGACAGCCTACAGACTGGGAAAAAATATTTGCCAACACCAGGTCAGACAAAGGCTTAACATCTTTGATCTACAAGGAACTCAAACGTGCTGAAAAGAAAAAAACAAACAACCCCATTATAAAATGGGCAAAAGACATGAACAGACACTTCACAAAGGAAGACATCCGAGCAGCCAACAGACATATGAAGAAATGTTCAACTTCACTAATCATCAGGGAGATACAAATGAAAACCACACTGAGGATATTATTTACATTTTATTTGAAATGCAAATTAAGTTTGTAAGTATTTATATTGACTTTAAAGGGAAAGTTTTAATTATTATAGAAATAACATATGAACATAAATCAAATAATACAAAAAATATGTAAGGACAAAAGTTAAAAACTGCCTCACAGTCCTATGCTACACAAAAAGCATTGTGAACAATTTGGGAGCCTCCCATACTTCTTTCTATTAACATTTACAAAATCCTACTAGCATTTAAGAAAGTAAAAAAAAAATGGTCCAAGTTGGGAACTAGTGACATGAGGCAGAGTTTGAACTCACATCAGTTCAACTTCCGCAGGGATATCCTCTCTACCTCCTCATTTTGCTAGGGCTAGAGGGTGAAATAGCCCACAAACAAAAACAATTGAGAGACATTGAAATTGAGAGCTTTTTTTGTTTTGATTTGTTTATTTTTAATACTTTTCCAAAGTCCAAAGTGTTAGATGGCTGACTTTGCCATTTACTCCGTTTCCTTTTAAGCAAACCAGTTAATTTTGTAGGCTGAATGTTTCCAATCTGTAAATAAGGGTGATCTCCTTCAAGAGTTCTGAAAAAAATCAATGACTCGGTGATTAAATTGAATTATATTTTAGCATCTCTAACAATCTCTATTTTAGAGCAGCAACACAATATGCTTGACATAAAAATGAAATGCAAACTTTTAGAATTTTAAATGAAGAATTTAGCTACCGTTGAGCCACTTATATCAACACCCCACTATGCAAAGAAGAATGATAATCACTCCGCCAAATAATAGCCCATTGTTATACTTCCTGCTATATAAACTTGGCATTCCACAAAGTTTAAAATAAATCTGTAATTCACCTTTGATATACTCTTCTTGTATTATTACTATACCCTACATATAAAATGTCTGTCTCCCTTTGCTGGGTTAGAATGTACTTTGAGTATTTTTAAAATTTATAAGATAGAAATTTCAGGGCACTAAGAACCAGAAAAGTGTTAAGGGGTTTCAGATTTTTTTTTTTTTTCCCTTTCAAATGCAGAGCCTAAAATATATCCAGAATTTCTAATGTTTCTTTTAGCCCTAATTACAAGGATGGGAATCTTTGGGGGGGTTTGTGTGTGTTTGTTTGTTTGTTTGTTTGTTTTTATCAGAGGTTACTTTTGTTTGGGAGGCTTTCCTTTTTTTAATTGAGGTGTAATTGACATACAAAGAATTGCACATTTTAATGTACACAATTAGCTAGATTTGGACATATACTCATTACATCATCACCATGATCATGGTAATAAACATATCCATTGCCTCCAAAAGCTTCTTGCATTCCTTGCTGTTGTTTTTTGGTTTTCTGTTGTAAAAATATTTAACACAGTCCTGGAAGGTATTATGCTAATTAAAATGAGTAAGTTACAGAAGGATAAACACTGCAAAATTCTGTTTATATGAGATATCTAAAACAGTCAAACATATAGAAGCAAAAAAATAGAATACTGGTTACTAATGGATGGGAGGAAGGGGATGGAGAAATGCTGTTGAATGGGTATCAAGATAAAGTCAACAGGATGAATAAGTTCTAGAGACCTGCTGTAGTTCATAGTGCTACGGTTCACAAAAGAGCATTGTGCACTTAGACCTGTTTTAGAAAGCTTTACAATGATACATATTTTATAAGGCTTTAATTTTTAAAATGAGATAAAAGCTTAATTTATCAGAGTATATGTAAAAACACAGACAAAATCTTTGATTGTTCAAACAGTCCTGGGCTCTAGGTAGCCCTCTTCACGTGGAGACTGGGATGTTTGAAGTGAAAATTTCACCCTCAACTGGGTGGCCAAGGGAAGGAAGTGTTTAATCTCAATTATTATTTTTTCCCCAGAGGAAGAGTATAGTCCATACTATAGTGAAATGTAATTATAACATGTTTTTGCCTCTTGGAATATATGGGAAAAGTTTCTCACCCAGTCACATTCAATCTAAGTAAGCTGAATTCTTAAAGAAGTCAACAAGAGATAATCACTTTTCCTCAGTGAAAATATTCTACTATCCATTGAGTAAAGGGTTCTGGGACCTTGCATTGTCTTGTTCAAGAATAATCATCATTGCTAAAATTCTCAACAAGACCCTAGCAAACTGGATTCAACAACACATCTTAAAAATCATCCATCACAACCAAGTAGGCTTCATCTCTGGGATACAAGGCTGGTTCAACATTTGTAAGACCATGAACGTATTTAAATACATCAAGAAACATAAAATAAAAAACCACATGATTATATCATTAGATGCAGAAAAAGCTTTTGATAAAATCCAGCACTCCTTCATGATAAAAACCCTCGAACATCTAGGCATGGGTGGAACATACCTCAAAATAGTAAAAGTCATCTACAAGAAACCCATAGCCAGCATACTCCTAAATGAACAAAAATTGGAATCATTTCCCTGAAAACTAGAACAAGACAAGGATGCCCACTCTCAGCCCTCCTGTTCAACATAGTTTTGGAAGTCCCAGCTAGAGCAATCGGAGAAGAGAAGGCGATCAGGGGTATCTAAATAGGAAAAGAGGAAGTCAAGTTATCTCTCTTTGCAGATGACATGATTGTTTACCTTGAAACCCCAAGAGAATCATCCAAAAATCTCCATGCACTGATAAAGGACTTTAGCAAAGTCTCAGGGTATAAAATAAATGTACAAAAGACAATCATGTTTCTATACCAATAATAAACAAACAGAAACCCAAATTAAAAGCACAATTCCATTCATAACAGCCACCAAAAAAAAAAGAAAGAAAGAAATACTTTGGCATCTTCCTAACCAGAGATGTAAAAGATCTTTACAATGAAAACTATAAAACACTGCTCAAAGAAATCAAAGATGACACAAACAAGTGGAAAAATATTCCACACTCATGGATTGGAAGAATCATCATTGTTAAGATGTCCATTTTACCTAAGGCAATCTACAGATTAATGCAATACCCAACAAATTACCAGCAACATTCTTCTCAGACCTAGAAAAAACAATACAGGAATTCACACAGAAACATAAACCACCAAGAGTAGCCGAAACAATCCTCAGCAAAAAAAAACAAAGCAGGAGGTATCACTCTCCCAGACTTTAAAGTATATTATAAAGCTACAACAATTAAAACAGCCTGGTATTAATACAAGAACAGGCATATAGACCAATGGAATTGAATTGCGATTCCAGAAGCAAAACCTCAATTTCTCAACCAACTCATCTTCAACAAAGCTTCCACCACCCACTACTGGGGAGAGGAGAACCTACTCAGTAAATAGTGCTGGGAAAACCAACTGACCACATGAAAAAGATTGAAACAGAACCGCTACCCTTCGCCATACACAAAAAATAACTTGAAATGGATCACAGACTAACTGTAAAACCTCAAACTGTAAGAACCCTAGAAAATGCAGGAGACACTTTTATGAAAGTTGGAACTGGCAACCAATTCCTGATCAAAACCCAAAGTGCCCAGGCCATAAGAGATAAGATAGTCAAGTGGGACCTCATTAAACTGACAAGCTTCTGCAAAGCCAAAGAAACCATCAAGAGAGTAGGGAGACAGTCCACAGACTGGGAAAAAATATTTGCAAACTTCATGTCTGACAAAGGCCTAACATCAAGGATCTACAAGGAACTCAAATGTACTGAAAAGAAAAAAAGAAACATCCCCATTACGAAGTGGGTTAAAGATATGAATAGACACTTCTCAAAAGAAGACGTACGAGCAGCCAACAGATACATGAAAAAATGTTCAGTCATCAAGGAGATGCAAATTAAAACTACACTGAGATACCACCCAACTCCAGTCAGAATGGCCATCATCAATAACTCAAAAAATAACAGATACTGAAGAGGATGTGGCGAAAAGGGAACACTTTTATACTGTTGGTGGGAGTGTAAACTAGTACAGCCTCTGTGAAAATCAGTGTGGCAATTCCTAAGCATTCTAAAAATTGACCTTCCATATGACCCCGCAATCCCCCTACTGGGAAGATAACCGGAAGAACTCCGGTCACTCTATAAAAAAGATATCTGCATATGTATGTTTATCACAGCATTGTTCACAATAGCAAGAACATGGAACCAACCATGCGGCCCATCAAAAGAGGACTGGAAAAAAAAAACGTGGTACATATACACAATGGAATATTACGCAGCCATAAAGACAAAGTCATGAATTTTGCAGCAGCCTGGATGGAATTAGAGCTTATAATACTGAGTGAGCTCTCACAGAAACAAAGAGCTGAGTATCACATGTTCACACTCATCAGTGGTCCTTGAACAACTACCATATTACTATAAGAAAAGGATTGAACGTAGCGGGAAACTGCAGGGGGGTGGTAGGGAGGTGGGATTGACAGCAGTTGAGATCTGCCTGGGCAAGGGGGGCACACATCATCAATAAGCGTACCTGCAGAATGAATATTTGTATACCTAACCCTGAAGTGTACCCCACAATTTCAAAATAAAGATTAAAAGAGGAAAAAAAGAAGAATCATCACAATGTATCATTCTCATCTATTTGCCTAAAAAGTAAAAGTTTTTATTTTTCAACAATAGGAAGTCTTGGGCCCCATTTTGAAATTTTTCTCAGAAATATTCCTATATACTTGCATTTACTACATAGTGTTAAGAATTTCATAAATTCTCTGGCTTTTATTTTCTCATTTATAAGATAGGGCTTTAACACTTTTCTACAGAATTCCTGTGGATAGATAGTATATAAGGCTAATTATGTAAAAGGACTTCGCACAGTGACTAACATATTGTAAATGGTCAAAAATTGATAAATACAATTACTATAACTACTAGTAATACACAATGTTTAAACAGTTTTCTCTTCCTTGTACTAGGAAGGATATTGTGATGACTCTGTGTGTATTTCTTTCAATATCTTTTATGGTAGCTGTAGGCTCATTTGGGCCCTTTTTCTAAAAGCTTTATTATATAGTTTTAAAAATCCTTTTAATGCAGCACTATTCACAATAGAAAAAAAAAAGGAACCAACCATGCTGAACATGGAAACTGGACTGGATAAAAAAAAATGTGGTATATATACATAATGGAATATTATGTGACCATAAAAAAGGACAAACATATGGACTTCACAGCAACTTGGACAGATTTAGAATCTATCATACTCAGTGACCTATCACAGAAACAGAAAACTGAGTATCACATGTTCTCACTCATAAGCTGACTTTGAACAATTATCATTATACTATAAGAAAGGGATTGGTAGTAGTGGGAAACTGCCAGGGGAGGGGGAGCACACCTCATCAACAAGGGTACCTGCATAATGAACATTTGTATACTTAACCCTGAATTATACCCCACATCTTTAAAATAAAATAAGAATAATAAATCCTAAGATCCATAAACCTATTGAATCAGGAATTAAACGTGTACTTAGTTTCAGGCAAACAATTGTTCAACAGAAACCCCTTCAATGTTTAATTACTCCCTCTCCAAGTTCAGTTATTCTCTGATTTTAAATCTTAAAAGTTAGTCAGGGTATATTATTTATGTTATATTCAATAGGGAGAAAAAGAAGACAAGGGATTTTATTCAGGACACTAACTCTAACCTTGAAATGTTATTTTCTGAACATTTGTTCTGCTCACTGAGCAAATTTTAGTCTTCAAGTCAGATGTCTAAATACAGCTCTGTTTAAAGGCTAAAAATATGGACTTCTGCACAAGGTGATGGTTACAAAGGAAGGTGTTTAGAATACGGTTCAATAACAGCTAAGGTAATTGAGTATTAGCTATTAGTTCAATCAGAAGAATTCCTCATCTACACTGAAGCTTTGGAGTCCATTCTTAGGCTATTATTCTTTGAAATATATTTTGCTTGGAAAGAGAATCAATTAAAGATGTGGCCTCTGGAAATCCTTCGCCAGGTCCTCGATTTTGATCATTTGAAGACTAGAAGTTATGTATGCAACCCTTTGTCAATCTCTCTCTCTCAAACTAAGTATTTATACAAGTGTGCTCCAAAAGCACAGTAAGTCTCAACAGGAAGAATGGCTACAAAATCCATGCGGTATTTTCCTCCTCTTGAGAAAACCTGTCAATAGAAGTCTACAAGTTTTGATGCTCACTAACACCACAGTAAAATAAGGCCATCAAACAGAAAGTTTATTATCCTCCAGGAAACATATTACATATCATTGCCTGATTCTGCTTCAGACTCACAGACTCTGTTCCACTTTGTATGCTATATTCAGTACATCTTACAGTCAAACACATCTTCCCAAAAGTAAAGTATCAAGAAGGTGGAGTTGGAGATAGCAAAATAAAACAAACGTTTGAAATGAGTAATCTTGACTCTGTTTCCAATGATATGTGAGGTCCATTTAAGTTTTAAAATAGTATTTCTTTTAGGAAATTGGAAAATATAACACTGGATGAAGAAAGAGAGAAAAGAGTACATAAAAATTTCAATGAGCTCATGAGTAAATAGTGCCTAAATAAATGATTGAATGGAAGAAGTCATGACAGTATTGAATAATCTCTATTGGTTATTTTATTTGCTGAATCCATTTAAATATTTATTATATATAAGTATCATAAGTCCACCCTGTCTTTTTCAGTGCTTTATTTCTAGTGTCTAGAATCATAACTGATAGTGGTAGGTCGTTAACAAATATTTGCTGAGTGGATGAAAACATTTTCGTTTCCTTGTATCTGCTTTTTGATCTTCCAATCATTTTTAAAGGTAATTCCCAGTTGTTGGTTTTTTATTTTTTTTAAACCTCTAAGAATTTCCCTTTCAACACTCAGAATTCCCCTTTCAACACAAGACAGAGGAGATCATTGAAAAATGGAGTCATCATTCCTTAATAAAATTTTTAAGCAAAAAATATCTGGCCAATTTACATGAATCAGACCTTTTTGGAACTAGTTTCTAGGCAATATCTGTCCTTATCCGATGGGTAATGCAAACACATACATACATATTAAATTTACATTTGACCAATTTTTTGTTTCAGCCTCATTATGAAGCCACGGGGTAGAAAAGGTCAGAATATGAAAATTTCCCTCATCATTTCATTTATTCCTATCCTATAACAATCATAACTGCCTACACATTTACTCTTTCGTAAGAACAAAGGTAAACTTGGTGGTGTAAAAGCCAGCCAGGCCGTGAAGTGAAGTAATTAATTGGAAGAACAAAATCTAGAAGTCTAAAAGTCTCCATCTCCTCGTGTTGTGTCAAGTATATTTAATAAAAAGTAGTTTGCTACAGTCAAGCAATTCTTTTATTGTGCATTGAATTTTTTGGTAGAGATTTAGTTGTGCTATATTGAATGATGAATTGAATTTTATCCATGCTTGAGACTGGAGTTCAATATCTTTCCAATTTGTTTCAAAAAATGACATAAAGCTGACTTAAAACTCCCCAAACTTCCACATCTGTTTTTGAGTTTCCACATTCTAACTTTTAAAATAGCACACCTACTTCCATGGCAGAGACAGCTCTTGTTATGGGGTTAAATGGTCAATAGGAAAAAATGATAATTTTTATTTCTTGAATTGCTAAACACCACTTCATACCTTTCAGAGTGATCTTTTAAAATCAAATGTGGAATGCATAAAAGATGATATCTCTGCACATATTCACAAGTTTCTGGGCATTTATTTCAACACGAAAAATTCCTGATATCTTAAAGTCAATTTAGAACAAAAATATTGCTTAAGAACTAGCTGCATCTTATAGAATTTTAAGTACTTCTCTTTTGCCATGTTACATAAAAGGCATGTCTAAATTTAGACATATGTAGATAAACATGCCGATCCCTGAAAAACCCTAGACCACAGAAGTTCTAGGGAAAAGTCTGTATTATATTAAACATGAGACTCCATTTCCTTGTTTTGAATTATTGGTGCTGCTGTGGCAACAGCACAATAAAGAACTTTGTTGCACTCTCAGCAGAGCTATTTATATTATTTAAACTCTTCCCAGGGACTTCTTCCTCTACCAAGTTCTTCCATTATTTTAATAAAGCAGTTCATTTAAAGTTTGTTTCTTTTTAAATCATTGCTAAATGTAAAATAACACAACTTACCTTTAAACTGTTGAAGCAAAGAGTCTGGACATGAAGCTAAAACTGTTAAAGTGTCCTAAGTAACTGAATACCCATTTCACAGATCATGGTATTCTGAAATAAAGACCAATTTCCTTCAACTGAAAGTAGTGGCATATGATTCTAAATGCTCTAAAAATTTACCAAAATATTCAGAAATGGGAAATCGAGTTAAAACAGTGGTCAAAATACTTCAAAGAGGAAGAGATTTCTATAAAAGTTCAGGAAGGTGTTCCTTCCTGACTGTACAATGTTGCCAATGAAGGTTCTGAAGTCATTAGCAAAACAAGAATGTCCAATAACATGGACACGGAAAAGGACTACTATTAATTAGTTACACAAAGTGACATCAAAATTTCTTTCATACTTAACGTCTGGAATAGTTAAATTAACCAAGCAAAGAGATACATTCATCAATTTGATGTAAACTGTTACCATATTAATGAACTATAACCATAAAGCATTTCCTGTGAATTAGTAAACTGGCTAACCATATAGCTAGATCAAAAGTAAGACCTTTAAATAAAGTCTTTTGAACACAGTCACTAAAATTAATTCCCATGTTTGGAAATTAATCAAGACAGTTGAAAGAAATTGTCAGGAAGCAAGGAAATGAGGTAGGAAAAATAACTACCAGTGAGGAGTTTGCAAAACAAGATGTTTGAATCAGTCAGAAAATATCAAAATGGAAGAAAAGGACTATAAACTCTACATATAAATGAAAATGCTATATCTCCAGCTTCATCTGTTATCCCCTGCCCAACCCCACACACCTCCTATTCCAAGTACAAGTAATTTCTCTTTCTACAGGCCAAAACCTTTCCCTCTTCTACCTGTTTTTATACTTGCTGCTCCCCATCTGCCCACCTGTCTGCCCCTTCTCCTCTCCCGTTTTGGTGGCAAACTCACATTCATTTTTAAGACATGGATCCATTGCCTTCTCTGCTAACTTGTCCACTTGGCTAGTGTTCCACATCCAAGCATAGTTTGTCACTGTTTCTTCAGTGTCATAGGCCATCGCTCCTACTTATGCAGGAGTGCACATGTCTTGTCACTATAAAGTTGCTTCTGTCTACTTCTCACATGAAACTGGGGTCTATGTGAGGGCAGAGTCCACACAAAGTTCATTCATTTAACTTTGTACCTTTATTTCATTTTTACTTTGTGCTATCTCTCATTAGTGAATGGCTGATAATATCAAAATAAGTTTCAAAATAGTATTGAAAAACTACAACACATTTCAAAGTTTTAAGCAAATTAGTTCATTAATAGGAAGTAAGAAAAATTAAGGTATAGACAAAATGATAAAGATTAAAACAGAAAAATTTAGGAGAAAAAGACAAAGAAGCCATTTTGTCACTGTCTACTATGACTACAAGCAAGCGTATTTAGTAAATATTCTCCTATTAAAATGTGTTGTAGTAAATATTAGAAAGACTAAAGTGAATAAGCTTTATTTCTAGTTTTATATTTGGCTCATGAATAAAAGCAAATTGGATAAGCTGTCATTTCAACTATTCATTATTTCATTATAAAATGTAACACCACTCACTTTCTATGAAAAAAAAAGTCACGTATTCTCTCTTATTAAAACCTATGCCCTCTAGAGGTGCTCTGTCAAGCTGAGAAATGACATGTCAGGAGACATAATATGCTGCAGAGACAGATGTCCCTATTCAAAATGCATGTACAATGATCAATCATAGCTCAGAACATTCCTGAAAACTCAAGTGCCACACTTAAAAAACAATTACAGAAAGATGTGTTAAAATAATATCAAGAAGCTGACACAAGCCAGATGCACTTGCCAAGAAATTCAAAAGTATTTGTAGAAAATGAGAGGATTCTGTGTTTTGCTAAGGTTCCAAATAGGAGCTTAAGAGGTATTGTAATGAAAATATTGTATCAAGACCCATTCTTACTCTTGGGTAAGCTCCTCCTTGCCTTATTTTCCTTGTAATGAGCCACCCATCCACATGCACACCTGGCCTGTTATTAATTCTATTTTGAGTTTCATAAAGGTTAAAAATGGGGTCAAGTTTTAGTATGAGAATATATATAAAATCTAGTATAATTGTAATTATTTTTAATATCTACCACTAAGCTATAATATGTTAACTGGATAGCTTTCTTTAAACTTACACTATAGATAAACTGAATAATATGATAAACAAGTGCATACCCATTCATTCATTTATTCAAACACATATTTATTGAGAATCTACTACCCATGTACTCTTTGAGGTGCCAGGCATACACTTGTGAACAAGACAGACCAAAATTTTGGCTCTTGAGAAATTTCTTCTTCTGCAGGAAAAGCAGACAATAATGTGTGCACTAAACAGAGGCAAATGACAGGTATGTGAAATTAAAAGTGCTATATACAAAAATGAAGCATAAAACAAAAGTATTACCATTTTAAATAGAGTGGTCAGGATAGGGCACAATAGGAAGGTGACCTCGGAGAAAACACTTAAAGAAGTTAAAGGTCACATATTAAAGAAGATAAAGGTCACATAAGAAGGTAAACAAACACATAAAGGTACTTGGCCACTCATGTTAAAATTTGGTTTTCAATCTGGGAGTATTGGAAGTAGGGCCTAGTGAAAGTGGTTAAGTAAAGGGATCAGATTCCTCATGAATAGATTAATATCTTTTCTCAGGGGTGAGTCTTGCTCTTATGGGGATGGATAAATTCCCATAAAAGCAGGCTGTTAAAAAGGGTTTGGGTTTTTGTTTTTTGTGTGTGGTGGTTGTTGTTTGTTTGTTTTTGTTTTATTGGGTCAGAGTCTCACTCTGTCGCCCAGGCTGGAGTACAGTGACACACTCATGGCTACCCTCGTCTCAACCTGTTGGGTTCAGGCTTTCACAAAAATTTCACTCTTTTGCCTCCTCTCCCACCATGTGATCTCTGCACATGCTGCTCCCTTTCTGTTTTTACCATGGATTGAAGTAGCATGAGGCCCTCACTAGATGCAGCTGCCAAATCTTGAACTTTCTGGCCACTAGAATTGTGAGCCAAATAAATGTCTTTTAAAAAAATAAATTATCAGGCCTTAGCTATTCTGTTACAGCAACACAAAATGGATTACTACAATGGCTATTTCCTTTTATTTCAAATTTTTAATATTATGACCAGTGCTGAATAAACATTCCTGTCCATTTCTCTTTGCACATATGACAGTATCTCTAGAAATTATATTTCCTAGTGGAATCGTTGAACTTGTATACGGTACAAACTTGAATAGGTATTCATGTAAAATTTATCTCCCAAGAGTCACCAAGTTACACTCCTCAAAATTATAAAATTCCTACTGCCTCATATCTTTACCAACACTTGATGGTGATGTTCTTTTGTCAATATGATAGGAGTACAAAACTATATAACATTGTAGGGATTTTTTTGTTGTTGTTTTTGTTCGTTTTTGTTTTTTGAGTCAGAGTCTCACTCTGTTGCCCTGGCTGGAGTGCAGTGGCATGCTTATGGCCACCCCAGCCTCAACCTGCTGGGCTCAGGTGATCTTCCATTTCAGCCTTCCGAGTAGCCAGAACTACAGACTTGTGTCACCATACCCAGCTATTTTTTTTTTAATTTACTGTAGAGACAAGGTCTCACCAAGTTGTCCAGGCTGGTCTTGAACCCCTGGGCTCAGGCAATTTTTTTGCCTCCACCTCCCAAAGTGCTGGGATTACGGGTGTGCATCACCACACCCAGTCTTGTTGAGATTTGAATTCTCCTGATCATTACTTAGGCTGTTTGGTAGCCATTTTGGTTTCCTTTTAGAACTAACTATTCTATTTGTCCTGATTACCCCTGGGTTACTTAAATTTCTTTTCGATATCTTGAATGTTAATGCTTTATTATATGTAATGTTCATAATTTTTGTTCATAATTATTAATATCAATCATTTCCCTTGAGACGAATGCTTCTAAAATTTTGTTTAGAAAATACTCTTCTTCTCTATGTCATAAAAATATTATCCAATTTGCATTTCCAGTTCAGATCCTTAATTCATCTGGAATTGCTTTTGTGCTTTTATGAGGTAAAGATACAACTTCAACTTTTTGTTCCAGCACCATTTATTAAATAACTCATTCCCTTCTCACTGATCAACAATGGCACAGATATCCATCAATATCTGTATATCATGTAGAAATTTGTCCTTTCTGCACTCTGCACTGTCTCTTTTGCTTTCCACAATATACCTTACAGCTTTATAAGAAGTCTAGATATCTTTTTTTTTTTTTTTTGAGTTGGCATCTCGCTCTGTCATCCAGTTAGGCTGAATGCAGCCTTGACCTTCCTGGGCTCAGGTGATCCTCCGCCTCAGCATCCCAAGTAGCCAGTACTACAGGCACATGCCACCATGTTCAATTAACTTTTGAATTTTTTTAATAGAAATGAGGTCCTGCTATCTTGCTCGGGTTGTCTTGGTACTTTATAATGCCATTCTTCCCATCTTATTCTTTCTCTTCAAATTTGTCTTTCTTTTCTTAGCCCTTTACCTTCCACAAAAATTTGAGAATTCACTTGTCAAATTCCATTTAAAATTCTGTTAAAGTCTTGATTGCAATTTTATTAAACCCATAGTTCAATTTGAAGAGAATTAACAACTTTGTAATTTTTGCTACTAACGTCCATAAAAATAGTATTTTCTTCATTTGTTGAAATTTTCATGAATGACTTTAATAAAAATTATTTTTGTACATGAAGATATTTTGTGTCTTTCATAAGATTTATGTCTAGGTTCATTTTATTTCCATGGCTAGTGTCAGAGTTATCTTCAATTGCATTTTCTACTATAGGAATACATCTTCTTGTTCCTTGTATTCACATCTCATTATACATATTACATATAGTGCTCCTTATATGCATATTGATTATGAATAAATGAATGACAAACTGACTAATCCCCTTCTCTATAAAATGTTGTGACATATAAATGAGAAATAAAATTCTGTAATGATGGCGAACTATACACATACTATTGGGTATTAGTTTGTTTTAATTTCAGTTGAGCTAAGAGATTAACATATAAGAAAAATACAGTAAAAATTCTCCACGATTTTAGAGACCCATTTAAAAAAAAAACTTTGTAAAGACAAGGAAGACACTCTTGCAGAAGGCAGCCTTTTAGGAAACACAGAAAGAGGAAGCTAAAACCAAGAAAGACAATTTTAAAAACATATGCAAAAAATCAGACTCATAATAAAGGATCTGGAAATATTTATTGTAGAAAACTTCTTCCCTACATACCACTGACTCCTTCTTGAAGGAGTTCTGCTACAACACACTATATATTTTCTTTTAACTCTTAAATATGCCCCAGTCAATAAAGAATTAATTACACTTCAAAGGTTAAAATACGTTCGGGAGACTGAATGATGTGCTGCTTTTGTTTTTTTTTTTTTTTTTGAGTTGGAGTCTCACTCGGTCGCCCAGACTGGAGTGCAGCGGCCGCTTCCGGCCACCGCAGCCTCGACCTGCTGGGCTCCGGCGATCCTTCCACCTCAGCCTTCCGAGTGGCCGGAATTACAGGCATGCGCTATCATGCCCGGCTGATTTTTTGATTTATTGTAGAGATGAGGTCTCGCTGCCCAGGCGGGTCTCGAACCCGCGGGCTCAGGCAATCCACTCACCTCAGCCTCCCAAAGGCGCAGGATTACAGGCTGAGCCACCGAGCCCGGCTTGTTTTTTGTTTTTTAAAAACTTTTATTTTATTTTTTATTGTGACACCTTTGGGGGATACAAATAATGAAGTGCTACTTTCTAGATGAGAAAAGCACCCATCCAAAACTCTTAAGATTCAAAATGATTTTTTTTAACAGGAAAGTGTTTGATGCAGATGCAAATACTACAATTTTGGTATAGTTAGCATCCATCCTTAAAAAAAAATGGAAATTGTTATTCCATAATAATTTATGATATTACTAAAATTCACATTTCCAAAATTCCACATTTCCAAATCAGCACCTTGATGATGAAAGAAAAAAAATGAAACTTGATACACTGTCATTCTTCAACAAATACTGTACTAGTCTATATTACTTGAGAATTGTTTTAGACGCTCCTTACTCTTTCCTCCCAAAGAGATTGGAACTATGACTTCTTCCTTCTTTCAGGCATGCATTCATTCATCATTTATTAAATGTTGTGTATATGCTGGGCACTTTGTTAGATACCGGAGACACCTTGGTGAATGGAACGTGCAGGATTCCTGTCCTCACAGAAGCTTACAGACTCCAAGAGAAGCAGGATTTAAAGGAGAGCTCTCCATCTTCAATAAGAGGGCTGTTGCAAAGGAAGTGCAGGGTGTTAGGAGCACAACTTGCTACCAAGGAAGAAGGCCTCATCGAACGCTCATCTTGAGGAAGTGCTTTCTTACTAGGCTTGAAGGAAATTTAGAAATTGGGGTGGGGAAAAAAGGGCTTGTGGCCTAGGGAAAGAAAGGCCCCGGGTGCACGAAAGAGAAGATCACAGCATTTCTACGATCCAAAGTTAGTCTGCACTGCTGATCAAGGAGAGCAAGTGGAAAACTGGTACCAAATGTTTGATCTATGACTTCTTATTCAAACATATGGCAGGTTGAATATGTATGACCACATGGATTTGTAGGTCCAGTGTGAAGGCAAGGAGGCAGAACTGAGAACTACTAATGTTCTAGATTGTGTATCTTTCTAAGAAAATATGTATGTACACAAATGTGCTTAGGTAAGAGAGCTGGAATCAACTCCCAAATAGCCCTTGTGAAATCTTCACTCAAAATACAAATTGATACAAAGAGTATGTATAGGTACAGGTATATAGCCACATGTGAATTGCTCTAATTGAGAACGCATAATTCTTTTAAAATCACACATTGTAAACTTGCAACATCTGTTTCCTTCCCTAATTATAGTTTCTACAAGAAAACTTTACCATGAGATAACAAGGGATAATAGTGAAAAATGGTCAATATTATATTGCAATGTTTGAAAACTGACAAACTTTATGTTCAGGAGACTGGATGATGTGCTCATTCTACAAAAAAATAAACACTTGAAATACTGTTATTCCATAATAATTTATGATATTTCTAAAACCCACACTTCCAAAATTCCACATTTTCAAATCAGTACACCAGCAGTAAAAGAAAACCAATGAGCATCTGATGACCTGTCATTTTTCAACAAATATGTACTAACCTATATTATTTGAGAATTGCTTTTGATGCTCTTAATCTTTCCTCACAAAGAGGTTGGCACTACAACTTTTTTCCTCCATTCAAGCATGCATGCATTCATCATTTATTATTAATAAATGCTGTCTACTTGCTGGGATGCTCTTTCTAATAGTTCTACATTTTAAGGAACTTCTATATAATAGTTATTAAATATACAGAGTGTTGCTTCCAAGTTATGTTTAGCATATGAAATTTAATTTTAATAATTTTAATGTCACATTTATTCTTGCCAATTAACAATATTAAAACAGAGTCAATATCATTATAGACAATTTTTGCTAACTTGTCACTTATTTTTGTCTTTTAATTAAAAAATGAACAAAATGCCATTTCAAATGGTGATATAAAATCCACTCAGATTTAGCTGGCTTTCTATTCATTTTATTTAGCTTTTCAAAAAAACTAAAGAAAAAAATAGGTATCTTCTCAGTAAGTACCCAGAAGGTGCACATAAAATGTAATCATATTGCCATAAGCAATTATGCCTAACAATTTAGTATTTTCCTCCTACTCTTTTTCCACCAAAATAATATACCATGCATGCATACAAATACATACATGTTTTTAAAAGGTCACTATGTAAGTTTATGACCTAACTTTTCACAAAAACCATATAATTAAAAAGATTTGATAGAAAATCTGTTTAATAGGTGTGTAATGTTCTACAAAAGAAATGCACCAGGTTAACTTGGCCATTTTCTACATATTAGGCCTTCAAATATTTTTCTGAGTTTTTACTTACTATAAATAATGTAGTATTGAGTCTTTTTATTCTATTCCTGTCCTACCAGTAACAGAGAAACTCAATGGCAAAGAAAGTGGGAAAAAATAACCTTTTTTTTTGTAAGTCACTTTTTTAAAAAATTCTGCAAATGTTTATTGAGAACCAACTCTATGCCGACCTTTTGAGGCTATCCCACTGAGGACACAAAGATAACTGAAAACCAATATCACTTACCTTTAGGTCACTGTTACAGTGGATTTACATTGGGACGATATCTCCACCCCCTCACCCAGAAAACATCTGGAAATGTCTAAAAACATTTTTGATTGTCACAATGTGGGCTGTGGGAGCCACTGGCATCAAGTGGGTAGAAGCCAGGGACACTGCTGAACATCCAGCAATGAACACAACAAGCCCCCATAACAAAAAATTATCCAACTCAAAATATCAATAGTATTGAAGTTGAAAAACCACCATCTAGCCCTTCTGTGTAGTTTGCCCGCCTCTACCATACTCAAGAGATGTTTTCACCCCAATGATAACATTTAATAAGGTATAAGAACCAACAGGTGCACCAACAATCACCACGTAATTACATATTTAGGTTAATAGAATGACCCCCCCAAAAAGGAGACAATTTCAGTTCCCATACTTATATTTCAAACACAATGATTCCACACACTGATCAGTAAACTCCGGAGACTGGTGAGTGAGAGGGTTTTATTTTCTAGGGCATACACGTCAAGACTTATTCAGTGTAGTTTCTTTTGTTCTCTTTTAAACCTTTAGACTTTAGGACTTTCTTAGGCAGGAAAATGAAAACAAGGTATTTTTAACTACCTGCTCAATTGCTTAGAAAATTACCTCTTAAAACATTTAAATACCCACTTCTCATTTTTTTCCGAAGCCCCAGAGTAGCCAAGTGATATAAATCACTGGAATTCCTTGATGAGGAAATGTAATTTTTCAGTTTAGACTTTTTCATTTATGTACATAGATTATGCATATATATTCGTATATATGTGTGTATATGTATCTACAAGACAAATAATCATGAATTTGCCACAAATCCTGAAGCAAGCACATTCTCTGAAATTCTGGAAAAATCCATTTTGATAGACCCAAATGAGCCTTCGAAGGGCAGCAAATTCACCATAATAATGGAAATCTAAGCAATGATAAGTTCTTCAACAGTAAATGTAGCATTTATTAGGCAAAAAAAAACACCTGATTTTGTGTAATGCTGTATATAATGAGATTGCACAATTACTTTTAGTCTTCCATTTGTTCAAATAACCATAGCACAGCTGGTGGCAATAAAAGCTATTCAATTGTTTTCTTACTGTCTGAATTTGGAATAAATGATCCAGCTCTAGAAAAAAACAAAACACAAACAGAAAGAAAAACCTATTTTTCTGTTTGATCAGTTCCTTTCAAGTGGTTATCAATTTAAATAAAGAAGTCAAAATAGCCCATCAGTAAATACCTCATTACATAAAACATCAAATACCAACCACCACCCCCCCATTACTGAAAACATTGGTTTGGAAAACAAACAAGGGCAAAATGGCTCACTGCTTTTAATCAGTATAATGGATACCATTAACTCCAACCACCAATTCCCTATTACCAGAAGTGAATTATTTAGTTCCAATATCTTTCCAATAGTTTCTTTTACTCTTTAAACTTTAATTAAAATCAACCACGTCTGGAAATTGAGGAGCTTAAGCCTAAGAAAGAATTTTCAGCAACAATATTTTTTTTTAAATTTGCTTCTGGCATCCTCTCTGACATTTGAAAATTCTTCAGCTCAGCTGGAAATGCTGTTCATAAACTCAAATGTCCATAAAGTGAGATATAAAATTAAAGCTATTTAACAAGCTTTTGTCAAGTAATTTCTATGTGCTAAATACTACAGGTACATGACAAATAAAACATGGTCATTAAAGAAAATATCATCTTAAGCAATTTATACATCAATTGTATATGTGTCAATGAAACAAGGTCATTACACGTTTTTAATAACTGTAAAATACACAGCATATTTGATATCTTAGAAAAATTTTATAGAAAATGTTCTATTCTTTGATTTCTTCATATTCTAAAAGGTTTAATATTTTTATTAGCTCTATTAAATAACTGAGCTCTCATAAATATATTAATTGACCAAGAAATACACATTTTCAATTACTCCAATAATTGTGTGTAGCACCAATATGAGTTAAGATTGACTGTGTTCATTCATAGTGTTCAACATTCTACCAAGTACTAAGAAAATACATATACCATAAGAATAGCTTCACAGGTTTTTTTGTTGGTATTTTAATGGCTGCCTAATATACACTGTCTATCATGTACATAGCTATGTAAAAAACAGAACCAGAAGCACAAAATATTTCTAGGTGAGATCTAGCAATCTCATTACTGGGTATATATCAAAAAGAAATGAAATCAGTATTCAAAAAGACATCTGAACTCCCAAGTTCAAGGTAGCATTATTCACAACAGCCAAAATACAGAATCAACCTAAGTGTCTGTCAGTTAAGGTTTAAAAAAAGTGGAGTTTTCAAGACAATGCATTATCACTCAGCCTTAAAAAAAAGAAGGAAATCCTGTCATTTGCAGTTAACATGAATGAACTTGGAGGACATTACATTAAGTGAAATAAACCAGGCATTGAAAGACAAATACTACATGACCTCACTCATATGTAGAATTTTATAAAGTTGCACTCAGCTAGGTGCAGTATAATCCCAGCACTTTGAGAGGTCGAGACAGGAGGATCACTTGAGGCCAGGAGATGGAGACCAGCTGAGCAACATAATGAGACCTCGTCTCTATAAATTTCTTTTTAAAAAATTTTTCAGGTCTAGTGTCACATGAATGTAGTCCTAGATACTCGAGAGGCTGAGGTGAGAGGATTGCTTGGGCCAGGAGGTCAAAGTTGCAGTAAGCTAGGGTAGCACCATTGCAGTCCAGCCTGGGTGGCAGAGTAAGATTCTGTCTCTAAAATAATAACAATGACAATAATTAATAGATAAGTACAATCATAGAAGAGGAGGGTAGGATGGTGGATATTAGGAGTGGGGTGAAGAAGGGAAGAGGTTGGAGAGATCTGGTCAAAGCATAGAACATTTCAGTTAGATAGTAGGAATAAGTTCAAGAGATCTATTGTACACCATGGTGACTATAATTAATACCAATGTACTAATGTACTGTATTCTTGAAAATTGCCAAGAGAGTAGGTTCTAACTGTTGTAACCACAAAAAAGTATATAAGATAATTGCACATATTAATGAGCTCAGCTTGGTCATTCTACAACATGTTGTACTTCACAACAACATGTTGTACAAAATAAACATATATAATTTTTATTTGTCAATTAAAACAAATCTAAAAGTTTCTAAACTACTATCATGATAAAGTCATGTCATTTGGACATGACCTTGATTCAGCAAAATGTGCTTTGGCATAGATAAGCTATAGATCAGAACTGTTATTAATAAAATGGTTATTCTTTACACAGTTCAACAGCTCAGATCTCAGGTGAAAACCTAGATGTAAAATTTTTATGATTTTATTCTCAGTTTGAAAATTCTGTTAAAGCCTATGTCCCTTGAGCTTTTTTCTCTCTAAAATTGGATGGTTCTGTCATAAATATTGCTAAATAAAGCATCGGTTCTCAATAAGTATGGCATATGGACCCCGGGTGTCAAAATTACTTTAAGAACACTACACAGTGTTTGATGTTTTTTCACTGTATTGACATTTGCACGGATGGTTCAGAAGCAATGGTGGATAAAACTTCTGGTGTCTTAGTGAGAATCAAGGCAACAGTACCACCATATCTTAATAGTGATTATATTCCTCAAAACTGTACCGTCACCTTTAGAAAAAAAGCCCTATAACATATTTTATTTACTAATATCCTTGATGAAGCAGGAAAATTAATGTAATTAAACCTCAACTCTTGGGTATGAACCTTTTTATGTTTCTGTGTGATAAGATGGTACACATTAAGTATTTCTGTGCCATATGGATGTACAACCGCTGTCTTCAGGGAAAAGACCTGTGCAATAATCTGAGTTGTGAGCCAAATTAACAGCCTTTTTGAAATAGAAAACCTTTTTTACCTGAAACACTGAATTAACTACTGATTCAGATCTTAGTATTTGGCATATATTTTATCAAAAATGAACCAAGTGTGCTTGTCACTGCAAGGAAAACAACTGAGAGTATTTGTTGCCAATGATAAATTCAAGCTTCCAAGCAACGATGCAAATTTTTGAAAATTTGTATCCACCACCATGATATCTTCTCAATATTTAGACTTCTCTAATAAGATAAATGGTGTAATTAATGAAAGTGCTTTGTTAGATATTGTATAATGAAGTGTGTCAGCATTTGGAAAATCTGTGCAAATTAGTGAAACAATATTTTTACAAATGACCAAAATATGATGTTGTAATATCAAGCAGGTGTAAAAAGCTCCATTCAAAATGCAAGATAGACCAATGGATCTTAATATAACAGAGTATTGAAATATCACTGATATGGTGTCAGACTCCACACTGCATGCAACCAACCTTTAAGAAATTCCCACTTCTTGAGTTTTGGTGTACTATTAAAAAAAATACCCATAATTTTTTGGAAAAGCTCTCAAAATCCTTTTTGCTTTTTTAACAATGTATCCATGAGAGGTCAGATTTTCTTGGTATACTCAAATCAAAACTCATATTGCTACAGATTGAATGCAGAAGCAGTTAAGACATTCCAGCTGTCTTATCTTAAATTGTCTTAACAGTATTTGCAACAATAAAGACAACGCTACTCTTCTCACTAAATTTTTCTGAAAATAGACTTATCTTTCATAAAAAATGCTATTTATGTTAACATGTAATGGTCTTATTTTGTAAAAATCTAGACTTGATAAAACTCATGACAAAAGAGTCATTTATAGGAATATACTGAATTAACTCTCAGCCTTAAGGAATGTGCACAAACTCTTTCTGGCCCCAATTTTAATTTATGGTATTTACTAGCCAGATGTTTTGTCAGAAAGCAAAACTACTTGTGGACTGACACAATATTTCTCCTTAGTGGATTATTTAAAGCATTCTGATGTTTTAACAAATGTCTGGTCTTCAACCTGGAAATTCTGTGAAAGAAAAGAGCATGAGCAGATAGCTAATAGGACATAGTGCTTCCAGTAATCTTTTTGTGCATATTATGGTTTTGTTTTGGTCTCCCTTTCAACAATCATAAAGATTATCCTAACCGGAAAAGCATCAATTAACTTGAAACACTTGATATTGATTCCTCCTTGCTCTGAAGAAAGAGACAAGTATTCTCTAAATAATTTCAGGGCCTATTTTTTTCATTACTTAACATAGACCAAAATTATATCAAATTCACTATTTGTCATGAAAGCCCTTGCCATTCTTCAACCAGCATCAAGACTCCTAAACTAATGAACTTAATGCACCATGATAGACGTAGTACAAGTATTTCTGGGCACAATATTTGACTCTCCCTAGAGTAATCAAATAGTTTTCCCTTAATGGCACTAAAGTATTTAACAAAAAGTCCATGAAAAAGATGTGAACTATTGCATTGCATTTTGATGTATTGTCAACATTTTTTTAAAGGATAGATAACAAAATTTCATATCTAACTTTTTCTCAACTTAAAATCATGTCTAACTGAAGCATAAATTTGAAGCAAGGGCTTTGAGATGTAAATAGGATAGTAAAATACACAAGTCTTCTCCATAAGAACCAAAATCCATACAGCAGTTATACATAGGTAAGAATGTCTTTACAGAAGTCATTCTTTCAAAAATAAGAATATGTTATTCCTCCAAAATGAATTGCTGGCCTATGGATCAATGCCCTGCTTATGTAATGAATATACATATAGCTATTTTTTTGCAAGCTAAAATCTCTCATATCTAATACCACTATGGTAATAAGGTACTTTGAATCGTGCAAAATTTTTTTTAATTATCATGTGTCTATAATTTCTTTAAATTTATTCATTACTATTTGTATGCATATATGTTGACCTAGCTTTGTCCTCCTATGACTCACTGGTTATTGAGCAATGTGTTGTTTAATCCCAATATATTTGATAATTTACTAAATTTCCATTTCGTTTTTTAACATTACTAAATTTCATTCCATGGTGGTTGGAGAACATGTTTTGCATAAGTCAGTCCTTTAGCTATTAACGAACCCCATTTTAAGGCCTAGTGTATATGGTTTATTCTGGAGAATAGTTCTTGTATACTGAGAAAAGTATGTATTATAGTGCTGTTAGATCTAGTTAATTCATATTATTATTCAAGTCTTCTATTTCCTTGAGGATTTTCTGTCTATTATTGAAAGTGAAATAGTGAAATTATTTAACTATTATTGTCAAATTTTCTATTTTTCTCTTTAATTCTGTCAGTGTTGCTTCATATATTTTGGGGCTTTATTGACAGGTACACAAATGTTGATAATTGCTGTCTTCATAAAAGAGTTGAGTCTCATTTAAAAATGTCCTTTTTGTACTAAGTAAAAAATTTTGTCCTTTAAAGTCTATTGTGTCCAAAACACAATATACTGATATTACTATAGCCATTTGAATACTCTTTGCAAGATACTTTGTACATTCATTTACTTTCAACCAATTTGTGCCTCTGAATCTAACATGTATCTCTTGTATACACACTATAGATAGATCATGTTTTCTTATCCATTCTTCTAACATTTACTTTTTGATTAGAATATTCAATCCATTTACATTAAAGAAATCACTGATAAGGTAGGATTTATGTCTGCCATTTTGTCATTTATTTTCTATACATCATGTCTTTTTCTTTGTTCCTATATGCCTCTATTACTGCCTTCATTTATATTAGATAGATATTTTATAGTGTATCATTTTAATCCCTCGTCATTTCTATTCACATGTACTTTTGGGTGTTTTATTAATCACTGGTGATTAAAATTATCAGCTCAATTTATAATAATTTTGTTAGGAATAATACCAACTTAATTTCAATTGTATGTAAAACTTTACTTCTATATAGCTCTGTTTCCTCCACCTTTCTTTGTGTTATTATTGTTATACAAATTACATCTGTGTACATTAATAGTCAATCACATAGTTGTATAGTTATTATTTTATATAGTTGTATTTTAAACCAGATAAAAAGGTTCTAAACAAAAACACATTTATGCCTTTTTTATATTTACCTATGTAGCTAACTTTATTAGTGTTCTTTATGTCTTCATGTGGATTTGAATTGTGGTCTAAATTCTTTTATTTCAGACTGAACATTTTCCTTTGATATTTCTAATAGGACAGATCTATTAGTAAAAACTTCTTTCAGTTTTGGTTTATCTGGGAATATCTTAATTTCTCCTTCAATTTTAAAGAAATTTTGCTAGATATAAATTTTTTGGTTGGTAGTCTTTCCTTCAGCACTTTGAATTGGTCATCTCACTGCCTCTGAGTTCCATGGTTTCTAAGGAGAAATTAACTGTCAATCTTATTGAGGACCCCTGGTGTGAAATGAGTTGCTTCTCCTTTGTCACTTTCAAGATTCTCTCTGTTTTTTGTGTCATCAGGTTGATTAAGATGTTTCTAAGTGTGGTTTTCTTTGAGTCTGTCCTACTTAAAGTTTTTTGAGCATCATAGGTGTGTAGATAAATGTTTATCAGCAAAATTGGAAATATATCAGTCATTATTTCTTGAAATATTATTTCTGCTTCTCTCCCTCTATCCTTCTTGAAGTCTCATTATGAGCATGTTGTTACACTTGAAGGTGTTCCACAAGTCTCTGAGGCTCTGTTAATTTCTTCTAAATCTTTTACCTTTCTTATCCTCAGACTGAATAATCTCAACTGACTTATCTTCAAGTTCACTATTGTATTCCTCTACCACCTTAAAACTGCTGCTAAGCTTCTCAAGTAAAATTTTTTTTTTACTATAATGTTCAACTCATTATTGATATTGTATATTTGGTAATGCATTGTCCTCATACTTCCCTTTAGTTCTTTTTTTTTTTTTTTTTTTTGAGTTGAAGTCTCACTCCATCACCCAGGCTAGAGTGCAGTGGCATGCTCATGGCCACCCCAGCATCAACCTGCTGGGCTCAGGTAATCCTTCTGTCTCAGCCTTCCAAGTAGCCAGAACTATAGGTGTGGGCTACCATGCCCGGTGAATTTTTTTTTTTTAATTTGTTCATTGCAGAAACGAGGTTTTACAAAGTTACCCAGGCTGGTCTCTAACTTGTGGGCTCAGGCAGTCCTCTCATCTTGCCCTTTAGTTCTTTAGATATAATTTCCTTTAACTTTTTGAACATATTTATGATAAACTGATTTAATCTATTTGTCTACTAAGTCCAATGTCTGGGATTCTTCAGGGTCAGCTTTTTTGTTTGCTTGGTTTTGATTTTTTTACTGCTTTTTTCCCCATATATAAGCCATACTTTCCTTTTCCTTTACTTGTCTCATACTTTGTTGAAAACTAGACATGTTAAATGCTGTAATGTGGCAACTCTGAAAATCAGATTCCTTTCACACCCCCAGGGTTTGCTGTCTTGGCTGTATGCTATTGTTGTTGCTGCTACTACAATTTGCTGAGTGACTTTTATTAACAAATTCTCTAACGTCTGTGTTCTTTTGTCATATGCAGTCACTAATGCTAGTGCTCAGTTAGATTCATGATTAGCTAATAATTAGACAAAGATTTCCTTAAATGCCTTGAATCAATATGTCTCCCAGCCTTTCCCATAGCGCCCTGTGTATGTTGGAGCATCGAGTAAATGCTGTGACAGGCAGTTTATAACTCTGCCCTTGTCTTCACTTCCTGCTTCTGCAGTGCCTCAACATCATCCAGAGGTAAGAGACTAGAGTTCTCTCAGGTCTTTCCCAGGCATGTGCACAAAGCTACACATCCTCCCTAGAGTAGATACTAAGAAAAGTGCAATTTTTATGTAAAGCAACACACTGAAGTGTCCTCAATATTAATTCTTATTGAATGACACAAAATTTAATTTCCTATGCATTTGTTCTTTTCCATTAGCTAATATTTCTCTGCCTGACTCTGAGTGAATCATGATCTTATGATCATCAGAAAAAAACTTCTCTCAGCAAAATTTATAGGTGATTTAAAAACACAGAATCCAATCCAAATATTAAAAGTCAAGATATTACAAAGGTTATATATCTCAGCAAACCTATTTATTAAAGATGATAGTATCCAAAAAATGCCAAAGTGCTTTTCTCTTCAGATCAAAATTCTAAATAGTTGTATGAAAAGTTCCACAAATCAGCATCTCCTTCTGTAGCCTGTTACTCATGTGGTTTTTACACAAGCTCAACACAGATAGTTCATTTAGAGAAGAGTTTATATAACCAAAGACTTTGATTTCATAGGTTTGTTCAAGGGACTTACTGTGAAATGGTAATTGAATGTTTCCACTGATGCTTTCTTGTTCAGAGACCATGTTGTGGATGCTATGTATGGGGATAAGAAAGAACATAGCATTATACTAAGCACACCCAATTATTTTACTAAAAGTCATCAGAGACTTGGTACTATGACATTTCTGGGCTCTATCTTTCTATTCTTCCCTAGATATAGCTAGGTAAGATGGGGCTTTCCAAATAAAGTTATGCTTGAAACCTGGCATGCTGAAATCAATTCACACATTTTAAAAGTTCTTCCATACAACCAAATTGCCTACAGAATAAGAATCTGCTTAAGATGAGTAATTGGATTTCATGCTATGCTGATGAAAACTAATGTGTTGGTACTTTGTATGTGGAAGCTTTTAGTCAATAAATAATATTTTTCTTAAAATTAGCTGACTGAAGATCACGGTTGGATACAATGAGTCTTTTAAAAATATTTTATTAAACCTGGTGACAGGTTTCACTTTGAAATAAATAGACTCTAGTTAAATGATACATATGTTATAATAAGAGGTCACTACAATACTACTCTATTTTTAACTTTTTGGAAAAGAAAAATTCTCATAAAGGGAAAATCTATTAATAAAATGTAAAGTACAAATTTAAACACAAAAGAGCCAAGAAAAGCAAAATTAAGGTCCTCAGGTTAACAATCATTAAGTTATGTTAAACTTAATATGTGTTTAATTGGGCTATTAAGTGTATATTTTAATGTATCACAGGTGAAATGCAGGGGAGTTAATGTTTCTATGAGAATTTAACTGCTGTATTTCCTTACTCCCCTATGTTTAAATATGTAACCTTTGAGTTGGGTTAATATAGCCCTTTGGAGTTAATTGCTTTGTTTTGGTTTTATTTTTTAAAAAAAAGAATAAAGCATCTGACAGTTTTTAGTTCTATTAGTGTTTAAATGGTCCTTGTTGGTTTTAAAAATGTTTTAGTAAGAGAAATACATCGGAGTATGTGTTTGCTTCTTTGCTAGGGCCAACCTGCTTGACTAGAGTTAATATTTTTTGCCAGATTGTATTAATAAGTCATAAATCACAGTGTTAAAATGAGTTTAAAAAGAGATTTTAATTTAGTTCCATTATTTTATTTTTAGAACAAGTAATCATAACACATTCATGAAATCCTTAAAGTATCCTCACTTGTTTATTTCAGCAATAAAAACAAACAAAAAAGGGGAATATGCCTTTGACTTCACTAACTCCATTCTACAGAGTGTTTGCAAACATTAGCAGAAAAAGACAATGAAATTTCTCTTCTTGGTATTCACTGAAAGAGTATGCTCCATGAAACAATAGCTATTGAAATCCATGCTTGTTTTCTTCATAAGTCACAAATTTTTTGTGTGGGTGTGCTTTATTATCTCTTAGATCTAGAAAACAAACCATATTTCAGAGTGAGAATGAAGATGAGATGCCTTCCCATTATCCTCAGTTACAGCCAGACAGTTTCTGGACTTGTGTGACTACCATATGATATACTTGCCCAGTGGACTGGAATGTGATGTATGCCTTGGGATTCTTAAGGATTTGTTCTTAAATGAATGTGAGAGAGCTACAGTGTAGGTTTCAGAGAAGCTGAGAAGTGTTTCCATTACAATACATTCTGCTAAATCAGAAACAACTAGAAAGTTGTCCAGCATGTCCACTTATGTTTTAGAGCCATAACATACCTATGCTATGACTAGTGTAGTTGATTTCACATACTGACTCTTACCTTCTCCAGACACAGCTGTTAATGACTTTATGACTTCTCAAGTATGAGACTGACCTTCCCACAAAATTCAGTTTCCAGGAAAAGAACAATATAATATCTCAAATCAGCTTATTTTGTATATTCACGCTCTTCAAGAATAAATGGCCTGGTCATTTATTACTTCCTAGTTATTCATTTACTCTTTTTGTGTGTGTGTGTGTGTTGGAGTCTCACTCTGTCGCCCAGACTGGAGTGCAGTGGCCGCTCCCGGCCACCGCAGCCTTGACCTGCTGGGCTCCGGCGATCCTTCCGCCTCAGCCTTCCGAGTAGCTGGAATTACAGGCGTGCGCTACCACGCCCGGCTGATTTTTTGATTTATTGTAGAGATGAAGTCTCGCTGCCCAGGCGGGTCTCAAACCCGCGGGCTCAGGCAATCCACTCACCTCAGCCTCCCAAAGGCACAGGATTACAGGCTGAGCCACCGAGCCTGGCTTATTCATTTACTCTTATCCTTGAGCAAGAGGCAATACTTTAAATGCATATCTAAATCCCAGTTCCACCACTTACTAGTTCCATTACTTTTCATAAATTATTAATTCCTTATAAGCCTCAGTTTCCCTATCTCCAACGTGGAGACAATAAGAGTTCCTAAGAGTGTTGTGCCGACTAAATAAAATGTTTTAAAATCTTTAAAATCAGTACCTGGCACAGAATAAGTACCCAGTAAATGCCAACCTTCTCAGCATCAGTACTATAAATACTCAAAAGCACTGCCACAGAGCACCTTTGATTAGCAAGGCATTGACCAGCTTTAAAAGGCAACCATTGGGAACTTATTAAAGGCACAGGTTGCTAGACTAGATTTAACTCATAATTATTGTAATGATTATTATTCATTCTTCATTTAAATATTTACTGAGCATCCCTTGAGTGCACATATCTAATTCTATTCTATGCAGGAAGAAAAATATGAAGGTTTCTCCAAAAGTCTTACATTATTGTAGGAAGATAAGACAAATATACACATTAGAGTGCTATGGGGAAATGTCCTTTAAGTCATCTTAGATACTTTAAATATGTGCTTCTCTATAGTCCCCTAAAAATTATGATTCAGTAGGTATGAACAGGATTGGAGAATCTGTATTTCTAACAAGTCACGAGGTGATGATGAAGCTGCTGGCCAGTAAGTCACATTGTGACTGGCCCGGCTCTAAATCCCTACCTTACTATTTGTGCCTGGTGTACATTTTTTGGCCCCTGTAGAAGGTTTTCCTGGATGCTGATGAGACATTATGCAATTATCCAAAAGCATAATAAAAATATACTTTTAAAAGTCCTAAGACAAGACTGTCCTATTTACTTGTAAGGAAGATTTTGAGGACATTCATGAGTCATTATGTTCTACCGGGTTTCTCTGAGAGAACCTACAGAAAAGATTTCTTTATGGACTTGGCATTTGGAGGGGTTGTGCTCCTCCTGAGACATTGGTTTATTCTTATATTGCATTCAATGTCAATCTTACATACATATTGCCTCACACCCTCTTCTCTGTGACTGCTAGAAAACAGAGAGGCAGATATTTGGGTCATTTATTTATACAAAACGGGTAGCACTTTAGCACCTGGATTTCATGCACAACCTCATCTTTAATTCATCCACTTTTTCTTCTCTTACATTTTACCAGCCCTTATTTTCCTACATCTCAACTTTTATATTGTTATATTTATATTTTTAAAAACATACTTAAAATCCCATTCAAACAAGAACGTGATGAAATTAGAAAGGAAAAAATGAACAGATTTGTACAACTTTTAGGATGGAGAAAATACACCCATCACAGTTCTTAAATATCCCACCATTATCTGTTATAAAAACTACAAAACAGCTAAAATTGCTATTAACTGACATAAAATTCTTTTGAAGAAAATTCACTTCTGAAAATCACTACTATCATTTCCACTACTGACGACAACAGATTATGTTAAAGCAATGCTATAGAAACACTAGTTGGAGAGATGGGAAAGGCTCTTCTTCACTGGCTGCTTGACTTACCTGACGCTCTCTCATGATACACCATCAATCTCATTACACAGTTTGGACAGTAAGAGCCTTTCCAAGAGGGCTGTTTGTTTGCTTGTTTGACTTTTGAAACAAGTCATGTATAATTACATCTAACATTTTTATATGTGTGTGTGTGTGAATATATATACATAGAGTATATATTCATCATTTTGCAAAACATTAAATATGTAAAATGTTTAGTCTATGCTTTTTACTTTTAATTATTCATGACATGGTTTTCCTTCACAGGAGTTGGTAATAGCTACTCATAAAATGCAAATTCACATAATAGTACTTGCTTTAATATGACTGCACTTAATAAAACACTTAAAAATTAATATCAAAGTACAGAGTGCTTTAAATTGCCAGATTCAAATTATTTTAAATGTGTGATTAAATATGCTATAAAATATTTCTTCAGAACACTTATTTTATTTGTTAAAGAACATAAGTTCTACCTCCAAATAACATGCTATTTTTGAACTATTACTCAGCCACATACTTCCAACAAGCAGCAAAGGTTACCTCAGATAAACCTGGATTTTACAATATTTGAAAGACTTTCTGAGCTACTCTATGCCAACTGGAAATTCATGAGTCATAGGTGAATGACAGAAGTGGTCTTGGAAGTAATTTTTCCTTAATGCAACTAGCCTGAAATAAAATTTTTCTAGCAATAGTTCATAAACTGTCTCATATATATGATTTTGTTTGCTTCACAGCAAGCATGAAAACACATATTAGTATTATCTCCACTTCTCATAGGAAGCAATCAAGTCTTAGAGAAGATAAGTGAATGGCTAGTTAATGGTGACAACCAGATAGCTAAATCTTTACATTATTTCATTTAGTCTAAGATTGGAAACACTGAGTTAATCGCCTTTCATTTCCATTTGAACTGTCTTTGGACAGCCATTTATTTAATGATAGGTGCTTCCTAATTCATCAATTTGATGTGCTTTTCTTCTTAATGTTTTTGGTCATTCCTTTTTCATTTGATCTGCTGACTTTTAAGTTGAAACTCTTGAAATGTCTTAAAAGTCCAGAAAACTTGAAGTCAATACACAATGTTTAAACACTGTGACAGAGACAGACCTGCATGTTTTCAGACCTAGTTTCCTTTTCCTCCAGAGCAAGGGGTTAAATTACATTCCCAGGTTCCCTTAAGCTAAGTGGAGCCATGTAATTAAATTATGGCTAAGGGAAGACAGACAGAAGTGATGACTAGCATCTCCAGCTCTGAATTACAAAGGCACCCTCTGGTGCAATCTTCCATTTCCCCCTCCCTGGTTTACCGACTGTTTGCAGAGGATCCACTGGGAACTCCAAGGCCCTCCTTGATAGTGAAGTCACTCACAGTGGAAGAAATCAGAATTCCTAAAAGGCTAGTGGAGCAAAGGCTCCCGACACCTGCCCCATTACCACCAACACTAACTCAAACTAGATGATGTCATGGTGAGAAATAATTCTTTATTGTATGAAGAAATCAAGACTGGTGTATGTTCAAACACCACACTTTTTCACTTATACATGGGAGCTAAACAATAGATACTCACAGACATAAAGATGGAAAAAATAGACACTGGGGACACTAAAAGGGTGAAAGTGTGGGAGGCGAGGATTTAAAAAACTACCTGTCAGTCACAATGTTCACTATTTGGGAAATGGACACACGAGAATCCCAATACCCACCAGTATGCAATACACCCATGTAGCAAACATGCACTGAATCTAAAAATGAATACATAATAGAAAATTGGGGTTGATTAAAATTTCCTACTCTAATATAAATGAGTAACTTAATTTCTCTTTAAATAAACATTTTATAAACAAAAGTATGTGATTTTAAGTTCAGATTTCCCAGCCATAATTACTTTCCATAATCAGCTAAGTGCTGCTTTGGATGAACTTTGGTGTTAAGTAGGTTTGAGACAAAGTAATCAATTCAAAGTGTTAAGAGGTAAATGTGTATATGTAAAGTTCCAAAAATCCTACCTTCAAAACATGGTAACAGTGAAGTATTCTTTTTTTTTTTTATTAGCAATCTCACTCTGTCACTCAGGCTAGAGTGCAATGGTAGGCTCATGGCCATCGCAACCTAGACCTGCTGGGCTTAGGCAATCCTTTCACCTCAGCCTTCCAAGTAGCTGGAACCACAGGCACACACCACTACGCCCAGGTAATTTTTTTATTTACTGTAGAGTCGAGATCTTACCATGTTGCCCAGGCTGGTCTTAACCCCTTGAACTCAGGCAATCCTCTCACCTCTGCCTCTCAAAGTGCTGGGATTACAGGCGAGAGCCACCACACCTGGCTAAGTATTCTTAATTTTGACATTTCTAAAGTCATTCCTATGTTTCATGCACATTAGCATCTTCAGGATATATATTCTATACATATATGATAGGTTCATTATATAGAACATATAATTAAACTATACTTTTATTTTTAAAAAAATATGAAAAATTGAAGATTTATATGTATAATGTTCACATTTTAATAGCATACCAAATACTAGTCATCACCCACTAAGAGATAAGGTTGACACACTCTGTGCTTTCAGACAGACCCTTCCCAGAATCAGTGACCACACTGAATCCAGTCATACCTCAGGATCTGAGGATCACTGCAACTTCTTGTAGTTACACAGTTCTCTTATAGGTGACCTCAAATATTTCATGATTTGTTGGTCCTAGTTTCTCTAATAAAATGTCAAATTTGTAAGGAAAGAAGACTTCATCTTTTACTTATATTATATTGTTCTGTGCCACTAAATGCTGAGTAATCTCAAAACCAGCTTACTGGCATGTAAAACTGTTTGCAGTTATTTGTATGATAGTGACAGAACTGAAAATCTAGGGGAAAATGAAGATGTAATGCATCATTTTTGGAAAGCGCATTCTTGAGGACATACAAGAGGGACCCCCAAAAAACTCAGAGTTTATTTATTTAAAAATTGTGTATTTATTCTTACATGTTTAAACTTCAGTCGCATTCAAAGAACTTTTTATCTGATGCAATACGCCTAGCAGGATGCTTTTTCTACAGCTCAAAACAGTTTTTGAACTTGTCAATTTGTATGCCTTTTAGTGCTTTTGCTGTTTTTTTGTTTCATTTCTTCCAAATAAGCAAAATGTTTCCCTTTGAGGACTTTTTTGTCTGGAAACAAATAAAAGCTGCTCTGGGACGAGTTTGGGGTGAACAGGAGGGGGTGGGGCACAGGGGTCGTGCCCTTTTCAGTCAAAAACTGCTGAACACTCAGTGCAGTGTGGGCAGGTGCATTGTCATGGTGGAAGAACCAGTAGCCTGTTTGCCATAACTGGGGACATTACTTTTGCAAACTGTGACATAATACTCTCAAAACTTCTGGATAAAATCTTTGGTTGACTATTTAGTCTGGAGGAACAAATTCCAAGTGTACTACAAGAGGCCTGCACTCCAAAAGATAATTCCATTTTTTTGTCTTCTCCCATCTCCCATACATATATGCAATGGATTTAATTTCCTTCCTTTAACTCAAGCACAACCATAAAAAAATTAGTCTCCAATGCCAACTTTGCAGTAGTTTGCAGGACTGAAAAATATCTAAATCTGGAAGCCACACATGCATACACAAAAAAAGTTATTCACTTGTTATTACTCAGATAAGTATACATCAAATGAAAATTTTATGCAAGGAGGTGACAGTACTGTCTTGATACAAGATTCAAGGTGTCCATTATTTTTTTTAATTTCAGGTAAAGTTCCATCTGAGGAAGCTCAAAAGATGAATGGCTAATGTTGCTTTCATTTGTATCACAAAAATTTGTTCTTAGAACCTCCATTCCATCCTGCTCCAGCATCTACCCTAGAGTTTAATACAGTAAAGAGTTTGAAGTTTGGAAAGTAACTCATTTGCTACAAAAAAAAATAATAATTATAATGAGCACTACTATGTGCCAGGCTCTCAGCTAAATGCTACTAATCTTGCCTTCATTTTGTTGATTGATTACTAAGGAATATTCACAGTAAGCCCACAACTATAAGTGAGAAAATCGGGATGATGGAATGGCAGATGTTAACAACAAACCAACAATCGCAACTGAAGGTTCAGGGACACAAAAGTTGGAAGAACCATTCTCTTTGCCTTTTACTGAGGATTCATACTGTGCTGAAAGAACATGCAACGTATGCTTTTGGTCACCTAGAAAAAGTATTCTGTCTAAGACAACAGTTTTGGGTGGTGGAGTGCAAAATAATCATTTCCTTCTAGATGTTGCCTCTAAACCCAATGCTGTGTATTCTTCTGCTCCCTCTGATTTTTCTTACATGAGTCCATTTCAGCCTGGATAATATGATAAAGGAGAGAAATAAAAACATTTCACAATCTTTACACAAATTATCACATTTAAATATGCCATGGGTTACTGCTGAACGGACAGAAATTAGAAGCACTTCCCCTGAAACCCTGAACAAGACAAGGCTGCCCGCTATCCTCCCTCCTGTTCTCAACATTGTATTGGAAGTCCTAGTTAGAACAATTAGACAAGAGAAGAAAATTGGGGGTATCCCTCTTTGCAGATGACATGATCCTATACCTTAAAAACACAGATGAATCTTTCAAAAACCACCTTGCACTGAAGAAAGACTTTGGCAAAGTCGCAGGGTATAAAATAAATGTGCAAAAGACAGTCACATTCCTATACACCAACAATAAACAAAAACTCAAATAAAAAGCACAATCCCATTGTCACAAAAAAAATTGAAATACTTTGGCATCTTCCTTACCAAAGAAGTGAAAGACTTTTACCATAAAAATTATAAAACACTGTTCAAAGAAATCCAAGAAGACACATACTAATGGAAAAATATTGTATGCTTGTGGATTGGAGGAATTCACATTGTTAAGATGTCCATGCTACCAAAGGCAATCTACAGATTTAACACAATACCCATTAAATTACTAACGTCATTCTTCTCAGACCTGGGAATGACAATACAGAAATTCATATGGAAACATAAAAGACCATGACTAGCCAAAACAATCCTTAACAAAAGAAAAAAAGGGGGAGGTATCACAATTCCAGACTTCAAACTCTGCTATAAAGCTACAATAATCAAAACAGCCTAGTATTGGTACAAGAACAGGCAGAAAGACCAATGGAGCAGGATAGAGGCTCTGGAAGCAGAACCTCAATTTCTCAAGCAATTCATCTTTAACAAAGCCTCCACCAACAACCAATGGGGAAAGGAGAACCTATTCAATAAATGGTGTTGGGAAGACTGGCTGACCACAAGCAGAAGACTGAAACAGGACCCCTACCTATCACCATATACAAAATCAACTCTACATGATTTTTAGACCTAAATGCAAAACTTCAAACTATTAGAATTCTAGAAGAAAATGTAGAAAACACCCTTATGGAAATTGGAATAGGCAACCAATTCCTAATAAACTCTCCAAAAGCAAATGACATAAAAAATAAGATAGACAAATGGGACCTCATTAAACTGAAAAGCTTCTGCAAAGCAAAAGAAACCATCAAGAGAGTGGGGAGACAGCCCACGGAATGGGAAAAAATATTTGCCAAACATAAATCTGACAAAGACCTAACATCCAGGATCTACAAGGAACTCAAATGTGCTGAAAGGAAAAAAACAAACAACCCTATTAAAAATAGAGCAAAAAATATGAACAGACACTTCTCAGAAGATATATGAGCAGCCAACAGATACATGAAAAAAATGCTCAGCCTCATTAATCATCAAAGAAATGCAAATTAAAACCACACTGAGATACCACCTAACTCCTGTCAGGATTGCCATCATCAATAACTCAAAAAACAACAGATGATGGAGAGGATGATGGGAAAAGGGAACACTTCTACACTGTCGGTGGGAATGTAAGCTAGTACAGCCTCTATAGAAAATAGTGTGGCAAGCTGGGCTTGGTGGCTCAGCCTGTAATCCCGCGCCTTTGGGAGGCTGAGGTGAGTGGATTGCCTGAGCCCGTGGGTTCGAGACCCGCCTGGGCAGTGAGACATCATCTCTACAATAAATCAAAAAATCAGCCGGGCGTGGTAGCGCATGCCTGTAATTCCGGCTACTCGGAAGGCTGAGGCGGAAGGATCACCGGAGCCCAGCAGGTCGAGGCTGCAGTGGCCGGGAGCGGCCACTGCACTCCAGTCTGGGTGACAGAGTGAGACTCCAACTCAAAAAGGCGGGGGGGATTAGCAGGTATTTAGAAGAAATATTAAAGACATTTGGTACAGAATTCCCTAACTACTTAATTGGCATTCTCTCCCAGGAAAACAGAACAGTTATTCATTGTGAAGAATTAGTTAATTTGGAAGTAGAAGGGCAGGTGGACTTGGAAAGTAGCAAACACTGACAGATTTGCCCACTTAAAGGAATGTTGAGAAATAACTTCTCACCTATAAAACTGTCCACTTAAATAATTGATTTTATACAAATATTCTTTTGTTTAAAAATTCATTAGATGCTTTCCTGTTTTTTTAAAAAAATCAAAAATAGAGAAATATAATGAATATAAAATATTAGAAAGCTAATTAAGAATTTTCTTAAGAATTTTGGAAAAATAGATATAATAACTCTTTCTTCAACTGTCCATCTGCAAGTAGTTTGAATCTAAGACTTAAAACCAGAAATGTAAGTTATGGCAAGTAGCACAGTAGTTTGTTTGATTAAATTACAAAGTAAAAATAAGTTTTATCCCATTTTCCCATTTATCCCATACATTACTGCAGAATAATTACTGCCTTTAGATCTTTCTCTGAATAATCCAAATGATTTTGGATAAATATTGAGTGAATGAATGAGTCCAGCTCTCATCTTTTCATCACAGCATTTAACACAATGCTTGGCATGTTACAGTACTCAATTGGACGATATGTTCCCTCCCATAGCCTGGTGAGAAGACCTTTGCAGAAGCAATCCTCTACGAATTTCACATCTCATATTTCAGCCTCTTCCATCTCATGTAGTGCCTTTAAAAAAATGACTCAATTGGAAATATTGAGACTGTAAAATAATTATCAAATGAAACCAGATGGAACTAGACATGAAAAAAAACACACCTGAAGAGACTGTGGAAAGTGATGGCTAAAAAACAGCAAACAATTCCCCAAGCTGCAGGCCAAAATACTATATCCAATGAATGCAAGGATTCTCTCTCCTTTATGACACTGCTTCTCTTCAGAAAACTTGTCTCTAAAATTTTTCAATGTCATAAGAGCACAAAACTAGTTAAAACAGACTCTATGTATTTGCAATACTAGTATTGATGATGGCCAGGTATTTGCCTGATTCTCAATTACTGGAACATATAAGAAATGTTAAATTCATTTCTCTATGGCAACTTTAGAACCCCATGTGCGATTAAAAAATTAAAAACATCAAATAGCAAATTCAATTAGTAAATCTGCAATTGCTTCCTTAATCTACCATATTTTTAAAATTTAATTATCCCAGACACAACTTTATTAGTTATACATAATACATTTAATACATTATACATAATACATTTTTATGTACTTAAATAAATTAAGCACTGTAAAGGCCTTAATATAAGCATCACATATAATTTCCTGTTTTTCCAAAGAACTAGGAGGAAAAGGTATTCATTCTCCCCATGACTTCAAAATTTTCCAAATTTTCTTAGCTTTTGTAGAAATAGTTATAGGATAACCCATAAAAAGTACATGAACAATATCTTTATGGGATAGTTTTTGAAGGTGTCTTATTTTGTGAAAGATTAGGTTTATTATTAGTGTTTCAGAATAAGAATCTTCTCCGATCTTTTTTTAAATCCCTCAGTGTTTTGCTCAAAAGTTTATTTTTCTTTTTAAATAATAACAGTGCCTCAAGAATCTATAGAGAAGAAAATGAGACAATATTTCACAATGAAAAGCATCATTGACAAGAATTAACTATAATTATGTTATAAACATTGAGATAATGCGATTTCTAGTGAAGGTGAAGAGCCAAAGATGGGGTACTGCCCTGCTGCTTTAAGCCCTTTTTTGAGAAAGTTTCCCAAATATTTGTCTCTACTCAATGTTCCCAATGTTTTACTTCCCATTTTCCTTTCAACCTATTCCAGTCTTTCAACCCGAGTCACCACTAAAGCTTAGTTTGGCCTCGCAAACTGCTAGAGTCCATCGCCAGTCTCTTCAGCAGCCTTTCATTCAGTCAACCGCTCTCTCCTCCTTGGTTCACTTTTATCACTTGACTTCAGTGATTTTCCTCTAACCTAGGTTCTATCTTTTCTCATTCCTTCTGTACTCCTCACCACTGAAGGAGAATATGCCCTAGTCTTCAGCACTTGGTCTCTTCACATCATCTGTTCACACTCAGTGCCTTAGCGACTTCCCCCATTCTCATGGCTGTAAATATCAACTCTGTGCTAATGACTCCCAATTTTCCTCTCCATGCCAGAATTCTTTCCTTCTATCTACTTGACACCTTTATTTGGATGAACAGAAATCTCAAATTCAACCTACCCAAAACCTCTCCAATACCTGTTCCAGCCCTCCAAGACCTGTCCAAGACCTGTCACAGTAGATGGCAACTTCCTCCTTCCAGTTACTTGGGTCCGAATCATTCTCCTTCAAATCCAACCCATCAGCTAATCCTGTGGACCCTCGCTTTAAAATATTACTAAAATTCAACTCCTTCTAGTTCTTGTACTACTACCACCATGTTCTGAGCTGTCATTATCTCTCCTGGATTACACTGACAACCTCCTCATCAATCTTCCTTCTAACCCTATCACTAACACATGCCCACACACGTACACACACACATGATCTACTCTCTCATAGAGCATTTCATCCCTCAGTTTAAAACCCTGGAATGTTCTGCTTCTCATTCAGAGTAAAAGCCATACTCTTTACAATGGCTTACAGGGATCCAGCTCAGTTCTCCAGTACTTCACTGGCTTTCTCTCCTTCAGGTATTATCTTCCAGCCCACACTAGCCTCTTTGTCTACCTCAAAATGCCAAACACATCCACAGAAGCAGAAAGTAGATTAGTTGTTACCAGGAGTTGCAAAACAGGGGAGAGGGTGATAGGGAGAGATGAGAATAGGAAGTGACTACTTAATGGACATGAGATCTCCTTTCAGGGTGATGAAATGTTCTGGAACTAGATAGTAGCGTTGTGAATGTACTAAATGCCGATGAACTGTACATTTTTTTTTTTTTTTTTTGAGTTGGAGTCTCACTCTGTCACCCAGACTGGAGTGCAGTGGCCGCTTCCAGCCACCGCAACCTCGACCTGCTGGGCTCTGGCAATCCTTCCACCTCAGCCTTCCAAGTTGCCAGAATTACAGGCATGTGCTACCACGCCCGGCTGATTTTTTGATTTATTGTAGAGATGAGGTCTCGCTGCCCAAGCGGGTCTCGAACCCGCAGGCTCAGGCAATCCACTCACCTCAGCCTCCCAAAGGCGCAGGATTACAGGCTGAGCCACCGAGCCCGGCGAACTGTACATTTTTAAATGGTGCATTCTGTTACATTTTGTTATACTTATTTTAGCACAATTTTAAAAATGTCAAGCACTCGTCAACCTTTGCTGCAGTTGCTTCCTCTGCCCAGAGAGTGCTCCTGCTCCAAATAGCCACTTGACTACTCCCTTCCACCTCTCAATCTTTGTTCACAACCATATTCTTGATGGGGCCAACCCTGACCCTTTTATTGAATAATGCAAACTGCTCCTTGTTCTGTATCTCCCTTACCCTGCTCAGTCCTTTTATTTCTTTTCTGCATTGATTTCCTAACATACTAGATAACTGACTTATTCAATACATTTATTGTTTATTGACCCCTTTGCTAGAATAAAATCTCCATGAGAGCAAGGGTCTTTGTCTTTTTGTTCAGTGACGGATCCCAAGTGTCCAGATAAGCATCGGTACATGTGAGCATTCAGTAATGAGCTGTGAACAAGTGCTCTTCATTGTTCTTACAGATGAGCACTGATTGCTCCAGTCATGGTAATTAACTTCTGGAAACAATTAAGCCTGATCCATTCACCATTTATTCAAAACCATAGATTAGGACAACTATGAACTAAGCAATTTGCTAAATGTTGGGAATGCACAACCATCATAATGCTAAAAGGATGGAAATTGGAAGCATTTCCTCTGGAAACCGGAATAAGACAAAGCTGCCCACTCTCACCCCTCCTGTCCAAGCTAGAGTAATCAGACAAGAAAAAGAAATTGGAGCTATTCAACTAGGAAAAGAAGAAGTCAAGTTCTCCCTCTTTGCTGATCATGTGATCATATACCTTGAAAATCCAAGAGAATCTGTCAAAAACCTCCTTGCACTGATAAAGGACTTTGGCAAAGTATTAGGGTACAACATCAACATGCAAAAGACAGTTGCATTCTTATACAACAACAACAAGCAGGCAGAGAATGAAGTAAAATGCACAATCCCATTCACAATAGCCACACCAAAACAATGAAATACCTTGACATCTTCATAACCAGAGAAGTGAAAGACTTTTATGACAAAAACTACAAAACACTGCTCAAAGAAATCAAAGAAGACACAAGCAAATGGAAAATATTCTATACTCATAAATTGGAAGAATCAACATTGTTAAGATGCCCATCTTACCCAGGGAATCTACAGATTTGATGCAATATCCATTAAATTACCAATATTATTCTTCTCAGACCTGGAAATGATAATACAGAAATTCATATGGAAACATAAACAACCACAAATAGCCAAAACAATCCTCAGCAAAAGAAACAAAGCACAAGGTATCATACTTCTGGACTTGAAACTTTATGAAAAGGGTACAATAATCAAAACAGCCTGGTATTGGTACAAGAACATACATTCAGAAACAGAGATTCTGGAAGCAAAACCTCACTTTCTCAAACTCATCTTGACAAAGCCTCTGATAACAACCAACAGAGAGAGGAGAACTTATTTAGTAAAGGTGCTGGGAAAATTGGCTGATCACATGCCGAAGAATGACACAGGACTCCCTACCTAACACCACACACAAAAATAAACTCTAAATGGATCAAAGACCTAAATGCAAAACCTCAAACTATAAGAATTTTAGAAAATGCAGGAGACATCCTTACAGAAATTGGAATAGGCAACCAATTTCTGATCAAAACCCCAACAGCCCATGCCATAAAAGATTGACAAGTGGCACCTCATCAAACTGAAAAGCTTCTGAAAAACAAAAGAAACCATTAAGAGAATGGGGAAATAGCCTACAGAATGGGAAAAATATTTGCCAACTGTATGTCTGACAAAGGCCTAAAATCCAAGATCTACAAGGAGCTCAATATGTTGAAAGAAAAAAAAAAGTAGTCCTATTAAAAAGTGGGCAAAAGATATGAACAGACACTTCTCAAAAGAAGATGTACAAGCAACCAACAGATACATAAAATAATGCTCTGCCTCGCTGATCATCAAGGAAATGCAAATCAAAACCACACTGAGATACCACCTAACTCCAGTCAGGATTAACATCATTAATAACTGAAAAAACAACAGATGCTGGAGAGGATGTAGGGAAAAGGGAATGCTTCTATACTGTTGGTGGGAGTGTAAACTAGTACAACCTCTGTGGAAAACAGTGTGGCAATTTCTAAAGTTCTAAATATTGACCTTCCATATAACCCAGCAATCCCCCTTCTGGGCATATAACCAGAGGAACTCAAAGTCATTCTACAAAAAAGATACCTGTGCACACATGTTTATTGAACACTGTGCACAATAGCAAAAACATGGAACCAACCATACTATTCATCGAAAGTAGACTAGATTAAAAAAATGTGATACATATACATGATGGAATATTATACAGCCATAAAGAAAAGGACAAAATTAAGGACTTTGCAGCAACTTGGATGGATTTAGAGTCCATCATACTCAGTGATCTATCACAGAAACAAAAAACTGAGTACCACATGTTTTCACTCATAAGTGGACCCTGAATATTTATAATACTACATGAAAGAGATTGGCAGAAGTGGATCACTGCCAGGGAAGGTTGGGGACACATAACATTAATAAGGGTACCTGACTCAAACCACATGAAGTGAGGACCAATGGGAGGCCCAAACTTCACCTGTACAATGACCACTTATGTACCTAACCCTGAATTGTACTCCATATCTTTTATATAAACAAATAAACAAATAAGCAAATAAATGAAAATAAATGTTAGGGATGCAATGGTGAACAAATAGGCACTATATTTCCTCTTCTTAAGTATAGGAAGGACTTTATGGAGAATTCAGTATGGCAGAAAAACCTAAGAATTTAAGTTAGACTCGTTCTTCTCAAATTTAGCTTCAACCAAGAAGAAATAAAAGCTTTTTTTTTTTCTGTCTTCACATTCCCCAGAAGGTAATATTGAAGGTAATCTCAATGTCTTTCAAGTTAGCCTTTGTAGGCTGAAAAAAAGTTCTAGCTGGGTGAACTCTCCCAAAGACAAACGGTAAATGGGTCCTTGCATTAGAAGGTCAGAGCCCATGAGGGTATTGAGCTAGGGTTTTTGTTTAGAGATGGAAGAGCAGAGAAGGTCTCTGTGCTAGAAGCGACACTATCCCTTGGAGGGCTCTAATAGCTTCCAGATACATAGAGAAAAGTCAGGAGTTACAATTCTACAGGGTGTTAGATATATGAGCCCATTTGATAGCATAGCCTCTGAGGTGACAAAACCACAGGGGGATGCCTGCTGGCAGCCAGAGAGAAAGAAAGAATTAGTACTAAGCACTAAAGCTTTGGGAGATGAAGCAAAATTTTTCCAGCTGTCCCAGAGTGAAACCAGCTGCCAGTGGAGCCATCCAAATCGAATTGGCCCCACACGCCTAAGCAAAGAGCCCAGGAGAAGTGATCAGTATGGACTGAGAACAGAGTTCCACTCCTCCGTTTTCTAGAACTGAATAAGACTTGGGATGCTCATATCTGTGTAGAAGGAAGGAGGACTCCCTAGACTGACTGATATTTGCTTTCTACTTGATCTCGGTTACAAAAGAAAAACTGAAGATTTACCTGTTTCATCATCATATTAAACACTACCAATCTGTAAGTTCACAGAAGTCAAGGATAACATGCCATTTTTCGCTAACTACTGCTATAACTGCAGTCCCTTCCACAGAACAACTTTTCAGGAAATGAATGAACATTGATTTAAAATGAGATGAATGGAATTCTGTTTGCATTTTGCAGTAGTTTGATACTTTTCTAGAAAAATACCACTTCATTTCAGCTGCCAATTTGCATAGTAGAGGGGTTTTGTTTTTGTTTTTGGCCCTGGAATTTTTTTTCTCCTATTGCTAGAACTCCAGTTTCTGTTGCATAAAAAGCACCCCCTCCTTCCTCCCAGCCCCGCACCCTCCTGTACAAGTTGCTTTACTTTTACCCTTGCTCAGCTGTTCGCTTGCTCATATTTGGGAAGTTACTAATTTTATTTTAAAAACTTACTTTTAAGCTCTTGCCTCAAAAAAGAAAAAGCCTTACTGTCATGCTGAGCTATTCGGCAGCAATCTATTCCCCCCCATGGGATAAACTCAGCCTTCACCCCCATAGTTTATCTGCTTTGGGAGCTGGATTACTGCCTCATAAAACAGCACAACAGTACTATTATCACATAATCATTATCATTACCTCACTTTCAGCCATACAGATCCTTCTAATCCTCAACATCTTGCCTCTCTAATCTTGCTGTATCTATCCTCTCCTGCTGTGAAACTGGTGTGTTACATTTTCACGGAAGCTTAACGTAATCACAAATGGAAAAAATAAAACATATTTTTTAACTAACCTGCATTTTACTGATACTATTGTGTTATACAGAAATTTAAAATACCCCCACCTTTCATTCAAGTAAACAAAACAGATATGTAGGTGGTAGTCAGGGAAGGCTCTTAGATCTTAGCCAAGGTCTGTGTTTTCTTCTCCAGTCTTATCTTTCTAGAAGTCTTTTGCCATATGATTTAAGAGAGAGTCAGCATGGCACTTCTGAGTGAAAACTGCTCAGCGGGAAGCAGAATTGTTGCTACCCTGATGGAATTTGGAAGGAGCCTGTCATTCACCCAAGATTTGCCCAAGATAAACTGATGAACCTGGAAGTCATCAGTATTTAACTGGGCCTTCTCCGGGTCCAGGTAAAGTTGCAGGGGATACCCAAAGTGGGGTCCTTCCTTGGTCACTTTGACAAAACATGGACCACTCTAAAAGACAGACACAATCCATGTCTTCCAAAGATCCAAAGAAAAACACATTAGGCTTTAGTCCTCACAACCAAATAAATGAAAGTTAAGAATAGTTTTATTGTACCAGTGGTGTTATAAAATTATCAAATAGTTCACAATTATTTCTTTATATTCCTCAGGACACTTCCTTTTTCATGTATATTTCCCCACTTCGTGTTTGTTTTTAACAATAATAATACAGAAGTTAAAAAAATAAAAGTACAAAGAGAAAAAATGAACGAGTGAATGAATGAATGAAGTAGTGAGGAAAAAAGAAAGAAGAAAAGCTATAATCACCAAGATTCTAAACACTCTTAAATAATCAAATGACCAGTTAATATTTTGATAGTTTACTTTCCACATCTTTTCATATGCAAATAGTTAAAATATTTATTTTTCGAGAAACGGAATCACCCATGCTCTATTACTTTGTGCTACCTCAAACACTTAACAATAGAGCATGAAGGTCTTTCTCTGTCAATAAATGTGATGTAGATACAAATATTTTTTCAGTTAGGCTCTTCCATTCTACAGGTACATAGTAGACCAAGAGATTAATAGAAATCTCTTGACTGTAGAGATGAGGGAACTGATAGAAACATTTAAGCAAAATGTGAGAGAAGCATCTGAAGTACAAATATAGGAAAAAAGGAGGCAGAAAAAGGAAAACATAAAAAGCTGCAATTAGCATACAAATTAAGTAGAATTTTACTTTGATGTCACTATGAAACACAAATTGAAGAGAAAATAATACTGGCCCTAATCCTTAAGAATAGAAAATAGCATAAATATATGCTATAAATTCTTCTCTAAAAAAGAAAATGCAGAACACCAGAAAAATTGACTGAGGAAATATCACAGATGGATGATGATACGTCATCAGAGTAGATTATCTCAAGGGTTAAATTCAGTTCTATATCCCTAGCTTTCCTATCCAGTCATTTTTCTCAGAACAAATCAATTGGATTCCGGCTTCTTCCAATAACCTAGGGTTTATAGTACCTTGTAAAATTCTTCTCATGCAAAAATAGTAAAAGAATTAATGATGAGAAAATGTAACTGTAAGTCACACAATTTCAATTCTTCATCAAAGTGTATTAAATGCCTACATCTACCATAAACTGAGCTATATGCTCAGGAAACTCCTCAAAGAACCATAGCTAACAGGAAATGATATTAGGAAAATTCTAAGTCAAAGAAAGTGGTAGAACACTGTACTGAGGAATGACAAGCAGATGCCCAATGATTTCCTTATCATGGACAAGAGAAAAACCTGTGATCCAAAAAGATCTAGCACAGGTAGAACGCCCTACTGGTTGGAAGGCAGCTGTTAAGAGCCTGTAATCTAAAACTTAATCCATGCTACTTTTTTCTTTCTTTTTTTCTTTTTTATAAAGCAGGATTTATTAAGAGGACAGAAAAGCTCCCACAGTGACAGGAGACCCGAGGGGGTTGCCCAATTCATGCTATTTCTAAAGGCTTGCTAAAATTCCAGAACTGATTTGTGGTGATTCTGTAACCCAATCTCCAGATAGACCCGGATTCTGCCTTACCCCGAAGCTACTGTATTTTTTTGGCCCAAGAAGCAAGAACCACTATTCTATTATCTGATGCAGGTTGGTATATATCCTGCAACTGGCAACATCACCCACTCATGTGTATAACCACAGTGGTAATCCAGTGATTCAGTGTCTGGAAACACTGAGACTTGGCTTGCAAGCACGAGTGAGCCAAGCGACCAGAAAACTTCTAAACTAAATTATACTACGTGTTGTTGACTTGAGCTTTTAATTGAATGACAATATTAGGTTTTAAAATCATTAATAAGATAGAAAATATTTCTTTATTCCCTGGTCTTACAGTGAAAACACAAAGAGGTAGCAATGTGAGAAGTTCACAGGTTACTTTGTAGAAACAGCTGTCAACAGCCAAGGGCCAGGTTGAACAGGAACAACAGAAAGAGCTTCAGATAACAGAAGGGGAAAATATCTTTTCTCTCTTTAACACCAGGGAATACTATAAACCTACCTATGGCAATAACAGCATTTCCCAGAAGGAATTCCCAAAGAAAACATTAGATCATGTTTTCATTTGAGAAGATATGTGCTTTATAAATTTTCAGTACACACTTTGTTTTGTAGAGTAACAACGAGCAAACTAAATAATTAATGAGACAGTTGATATGCAGTATAGCTTGAGAAAAAAGTATTTGTATTTTGAAGCTACTTAAATTTTAGCTGGGGTCTCCTCGCCTTTAATGCCTAGTTGGGATGGTTTCTCAATTCTGAGTTCTGGGAAGCCCTAAATCCCCTAAGGGTATCTCCTCATTTCTGGGGTCAAATCTTCTGTGATCTAGACTTTGTATGTACCCAGAGTCATCCTACTTAACTTCAGATGGTCAAGGAAGGCCTCAACGATAAGGGGACATCTGAACAGAGACCTAAAGGGAAGGATAAATAAAACACTATTCAAATATCCTAGGGAAGAGAGAAAAAGAAATGCAAAGGCTTTGAGGTAGGTCTGTGTTTGCTGGATGCAAGGACCAGCAAGGAGGCCAACACGGAGGCCAGCAAAATGATCAAAGAAGAGGGTTTGGAGATGAAGCCAGAAATGAATATGTGAGGTGCCTATCAGTCACGGAACCATGGGAAAAGGTGGGTTTTCTAGATTTTGTTCTGATAAGGTGGGAAGCCACAGGATGGCTATAAGCAGAGGAGTAACATGATCTGACTTTTAATAGGATCACCCTGGATATTGTGTAAAAAAAAAAAAAATGAACTGTATAGGGGAAGGCAGAAGCAGAAGGATTAATTCAGAGACTCCTGTGAGAGCCCAGGCAGATATTTTTGCTCAGAGGAATTCTCCTATCAGCTGTTTGGAAGGAGAATAAAATAATCTTCATATTTTAACATTAAAAATAGAAACTACAATAACTGGGGAATTACAAATAGCTGTAATCTTCTAATGCATTCCAATATAAGGAAGGTATTTTTCAGTAGGGAAAAATGCAGTATGGGGTAAGAAATCAGAATGCACAACAGCACAACAAAAGAAAATATCTCAAATCTCGACCTGAATTCGAGATTCTAACCTATCCACTTTTGATTAAGGCCTTCATCAATATCCAAGTAGGAAAAATTATGAAGAATGCCATGCTGGTTTTAATTGTACAGTATTAACAGCTATAAATCTAGGGAATAACCAGACATTTTTAAAAGAACTATTCCTAAACGTTTACATTTATATCTCAAATATTTTCTATTACCTTTATCAAGGTCCAAGTTAAAAGATCTCTTCTAGCATTGTTAAGGCAATGAGACTAACTATATGAACTTTAGAAGTACTGAAGTTTTCTACCTTGGATAAAGTCCAAATCATCCAGAAAAAAAAATGCAGCATACCTCGTAGGAAAGACTGTGTAAGGGTCGTTCCTTTTAAATGTGTTGCTTCTTACATTTCATGCTATGTTCCTTTAAGTGTTGTCTTTATTTACCTTGGAACTTTTACCTTGTATTATGATAAAAGGAGATTCAAATTCCGGGAATTATTAACTGTTCCCAAAAGGCATTCCCATTCTCCTGTGGCAACTTAATATATTTGAAGCTGAGCCCATTTTTTATTAAACTATAGGAAGACTCTGCCAGGTCTCTGCTAAAATTTATCACTGTATTTCTCTTTCATATCATCTGAAAGGTTTTTGAAGAAAATCAAAGGTACATCTAAAATAGAACTTTATTTTTAACTTCTTTTTACCACTTAAAAAGAACACAGTTGTCAATGACGCCGATCTATGGGTGAAGGAAAAAAATGAAGGTGGTCAGGAAGGCAACTCAAAGTTTTCACAAAGTCCTTGGTCAGCTTTTATGTACATCAAAACGAAACCTATGGCCCCTGATGACTGAACGCCTCCATCCACTCACAGCCTCTCTTCCATCTACCCTCCACGCTGTGTGGTTGCCGGGGATCTTCCTTTTCAAGCCGGAATGTCAGACAAGAGGGTACTGCTTGTTTATATTCTTCCTTTGTGAGAGTAAGGTCTGTTCAAAGTAACCCAGATTAAATGGGTTTCCTTCTATTTCTAATGGCAGTTGAAACTGTTTTAAAAGGATGTACCCTTCTGTTTGCACATGATCTCGGTTTTTCTCCAGTATGCCAGGGAGACTCTGTTACCTTGTATTTTGAGCATTGTCTCTTGGTGGGGGGGGAGTGCATACTCTGACACTCAGAAGTATTGTAATAAACTTGGAGATTTCCAACCATAAGTGGAAGGCTAATGAAAATCTCTAAGATACACTTAAAATATCCAGTAGCAGGAGAAAGATGATGATTATGCCCAGGGTTTTTAAATTATAGGAAAAACAACTTGTAAGCATTACCACTCTGAAGCTGTGTGCCTCAAGGCAATGTTCCTGACCGGCACAGAAGCCAGTGATTTGTCTCTGGAGTCTGTTCCACACCTCCCTAATAGGCCTGGAAGCCACAGACAATTAGTTATTAGATTATGTAACTCCCACTGCTAAAAGTTAGCGGAACATTCTATGGTTTTCCTTCAAGTGTGCTGCTTTTCAGCTAGGGGTACAATTTCATCAGCTCACTCATCTGCATCTTTGTGCTACTTAATACTGGCTTCCTAGGGTTTTTCTTTAATTGGCTCTGTCTTCTTCTGCCCTCAATCAGCCTGATTTTATTCTTGGGTTCTCAGTGAAGATGACTGAATCTGAAAATTGTGGTGCTAAAGTCTTCTAGCAGTGTCAGATATATTTATCCATCTAAAACTTCTATATATAGAGAGTCGATCTTTCTGTGATTAATGAAGGCATGTCATTGAAAGCTTCTGAAGTATTTCACTGTGCTGGTGAAATACTGGAACAACCCCCATTACACTAGTGCTAAGGAGTGGCAGCCGGCAATTATGGCACTTTAAAAAGTACATTGATTGAGAAATGAGAAGACCTGACTTGACCACCAATTATTTTACTACATGTAATGCAGTAAACCCAAATCTGAGGCGGCTTGCACATAATGTTTACCTATCCCAAAAAAGTCAACCTGAAGTCCAGCAGGGAAAGACACTGGTTTACTATTAATAAAACTTACACGAGGCACCGATGGTGGCTGGTCGGTTAAGAATCCAGTCTCAGGGTGTTACAGCAAGAAGTTTTATAGGTAAGCAAGTAAATTAGTCAAATTTCTACATGGTGTGTACAATTACATTGATTAAGAGTAATGACTATATTGTTTTCAGCTTTGCTTGGTCACCTGTATACCATGACTCATTACTGGGAATATGCATACCCTTCAGAGACCAGATTAGGCCAGAGGCTGCTCCTTGAGGAAGGGGAGAAACAGTCCATGTCTGGACAATACCCCACACTATATGTCTTTGCAAGCAATGCCATCACTCTGAGCCTCAGTTTACTCATCTATAAATTAGGAATTAAACCTTCTATCTCAATGAATTTTGGTCAGAGATAAACAAAATAGCAAATGATAAAATGATTTACAAATTTTAAATGCTACAAAAATTAAGAGATCACACTATTATTGGTATTCTCAAATCCCAATTTCCTTATCATTGTGGAAGTAAACTAGCTCTTGAGAACCTGAAGGAATTTTTATTATTGAAAAGTTAATTAAGGAGAACTTCATTAGCATGTGCAATTGAGTTCACTGTTCTAATTGGTTCATTGAAATTTCACTGCTAAAATTGCATGGAAGGAACCACAATAAAATTCTGAATAAATGTTAATTACATGGCATCAGAATGTGTTGAGAAATATCCAAAAGATTAATGGCAATTGATGGCTGAAGTCATCTGTCTGCTTTGAATGATACCTGCCACATTCATGCAAGAATACTATGCCACCTCCAAGGTTTCAACCTTTACCTTTGATAAGGTGCTCAAAAACGAGCATACATAGTCCAGAACTATCTCCTAGGCCTAAGCCCAAATCTTGAACTGCTTAAAATCATCTGAGTTCCTGACACTTACCAGTCCTAAAATTTAGTTAATTTCAATTGTCTAAATTTATACTCGCTTATTTTTCATCAGTGATACCCTCATTCCCTTAAGTACCCAGATTAATACTTCCTCCAGTCTTCCTTCAACTTCTGTTACAATAGTTCTTTTTATTCTGACCCTTAACTTCCTAGTGTGTGCCTTTATCATCTCAATCCTAGACTTACATCACTTTTTTTCACAAGCCTCCATACCTCATAATCTCTCTATTTTTATTCCCCAGATGGCAAGATTAATTTTCTTCCTACTTTCAGGTATCAACCATTTATCCCAAATAATCAATACCCCAGTGCCATGCCAAGCTTTTAAATTCTACCCTAAGTGATTTTCCTTAATTGAAGTCACTCCACAGTAAGATGTTTCCAAGCTTTAAAAAAATTGCAGTTCTTAATCTGGCTGTGTGATATGTGACTAGATATTTCCAGATCAGTAGGAAATACTTAACACAGTCTAAGAATAGCTTCTAATCATGATTTCTACAAATATTATTTATGTGTACAAAAAGTAAAAGTGTTTGTTTCACAGCAGCTCTCAGTAGCCAGTTGACCTGGAGATCCCCAAGAACAGTGACAACTGGGACTGTCAGCCTGTCAGAGATGTGAGACCAGCCTGCACCAGTGGAAGAAGCAAAGGAAAGGAGGCACAGTGGTGGTCTGGAGTCATGTGGGTTAGTGATTGAGTGACGAACCCCTGGTTTACCCAGGACTAAGCAGTTTCCGGGACAGGTGGATTTCAGAACTGGGAAAATCTCGAGCCAATGGGGATGAGTCAGTAACCCTAGCTAATACCACGGCAAGTGATGCCAAGCTGAAGAAGAAGCACTAAGCACAATCAGCTTAGAGAAGTCAAAGTCATGGGGCAGGGACCAAAGACCGTGGTGCCAAAAGCCCAGGATATTTATGAGGAACATATTTTGCCACAGCTTGCTATTTCAAATGCTTTGCTTCCCCATCTCCACAGCTGTATATAATGGGTCTTAATTCAGTCAAGTACATGACTACGACTTGACACTACATGAGACACCAAGGTCTGTTTATCTGGTTCATTCCAGGACAAAATTGCAAGTTCATCCAAAGTGTACACAGATAATTCTATTTTATAAGCTATACACCCAGGTGGGTATGAAGTGTAACTATCTTAATTTCCTTAAACTGAGCTTAATTTTTACCTTAAACTCCCAATTCCAGCTAATAGCAGACAACTTAATTGAGTCACCTCAAGTAAATACAATCAAATTAGTGATTACTCAGTTATTTCTGATTTAAATTCTGTCAACTTGGAATGCGACATCCAGATCTTCTCTTAAGAGCCTACAAAACTTTCTAGGGTTTCTGAGTTAGAGGGAAAGACCTAGGGCTCTTCCAAAACTTAATCAAGCACCAAAATCACCTGGAAGACTTCTTGATTATAGACCACAGTTTCTGCTCAAACAATTGCATATCTAACAAGTTCCTAGATGATTCTGATACTGCTAGTCTCTGAGATCACACTGTGAGCACTAAGTATAGATCTCTTCTAGATGCCTTTAGCTCCTTGTTAGTTTTTTTTCCAGTCTGAATTGTCTCCCTCAAGATTGTCATCTCTCCATTTGGCAACGAAACAATTGCCAGTAGGGATGGAATGAATGCCTTTCCTGTGTCCACTGAAGGATGGGTCTATATAATAATACAAGGAAATGTGCAGTTTGGAAGCTCCTCAGCATATCAGAATTATAATTTTGCTACTTCCATAGTGTCAGTATCTTAGCTGTGTACAAATAGCTAAGAGGATCTTGGTTGCATCTTGTAGCTTGCTAATATTAGTACAAATCTGGTATAGAATCAAGAAAAATGAGATTATAAGTAATCTAGACCAGCAGTTCCCAATCGTTTGGCATCAGGGACCAGTTTCATGGAAGACAGCTCTTCCACGGACTGGGGTGGAGGATGGTTTTAGGATGATTCAAGCGCATTACATTTATTGTGCAGATCAGCAATGGGATTAGACTCTCATAAGGAGGTGCAATTCACAATAGGGAATTGCAGTTCACAATAGGGTTTGTAGATGTGCAGTTCACAATAGGGTTTGTACTCCTATGGGAATCTAATGCCCCGGCTGATCTGACACAAGGAGCTCAGGCAGTATTGCCAGCAATGGGGAGCCGCTGCAAATACAAATGAAGCTTTGCTCTCTCTTGCTGGCTGCTCACCTCCTGCTGTGTGGCCTGGTTCCTAATAGGCCATTGTTGTCTGTGGCTAGGGTTTGGGGAGCCCTGATGTAGACACAAATCAGTCTTTGTCGCTTTTTTTTTCCTACCCTCTCCCCTGTCTTTGTCTCTTAATAGTCATGTGAACCTAAATAAGTTATCTAAATTTACCAGCTCTTAGTTTTCTTATCTATAAAATAAGGCTGAAGTAGTGGAAAACTGTCAGGAGGGGGTGTGTGGAACTGGCAGTTGAGGGCAGTTGAGGGGAGGGCGGGGCATACCTCATCAACAAGGGTACCTGCATGATCAATATTTGTATACTAACCCTGAATTGTAACCCACATCTTTATAATAAATAAATACATTTTAAAAATAAAAATAAAAAAATTAAATAAGGCTGATATTATCTTCCTTGTCATGGCAATCTCACAGAATATTTGCAGAATTCAAAAGTAATGTATGACAACAAGCTTTGAAAATAGTTAATAGCTAAACTTAAGGTACAATATCCACTACGACGCACAACTTCTCATCAGCCTACATAGTTAGCAGTTAAAAGTTTAAAAAACCTGGAGACATATATGGGTATGAAGGAAAACCCAATAAATAAAAACTGATTTTATTTATAAAAGATTATGTATTCTTATATGTTTAAACTTCAATCACCTTCAAAGTACTCTCTGTTTGATGCAATATACCTATCGAGAGAAGCTTTCTCCACTACTCAAAACAGTTTTTGAACTTGTCGATTTTGATGTATTTTAGTGCTTCTGCCATTTTTTGTTTCACCTTTTTCACACTGGAAATTATCTCCCTTTGAGAACTTTTTTTCATCTGGGAAAACAAAACAAAACAAAACAAAAAACAAAACAAAAGTCACTCATGGGGGGAGATCAGGTGAATAGAGAGGGTGGGGCACAGGGGTCATGCTATTTTTGGTCAAAAACTGCTGAAGGAAGTTTGGGCTGGTGCACTTGTAAATTACTCATCAAGAAATAGGCAAATGGATTGAATCTCAAAAAAAAAATTTACTGAAGCCAAACACAGCCTCTCACAACAATGGTAGCTGTTATACTGATGTCAATGGGTTCCTAGAACACTAGCCTAGCAGGGGAAGCCTATACTACAAATGGCCGACCCTGCAAAAGATAATTCTGGGGTTTTTTTGGTCCCCTCCCATATGGTCACTAATACTTCCAATACTGGCAGTCACTCACTGGTCAAACTTATAGGCAATTAGGCATTTGTAATGAATTATTTGTGTCTCTCTTCCCCCAACCCTATGTTTGGTGACATTAAGTTGGTACTTTAAAATTAGTAAAAGCTACAAATCTAAACTTGTGTGTTGTTTGTTTATTTTCAGAGAGTTGGTTTTCTGGGGTTTGTTTTTGTTTGTTTGTTGGGGGTTTTTTTTGAGTTGGAGTCTCACTCGGTCGCCCAGACTGGAGTGCAGTGGCCACTCCCGGTCACCGCAGCCTTGACTGCTGGGCTCCGGCGATCCTTCCACCTCAGCCTTCCGAGTAGCTGGAATTACAGGCATGCGCTACCATGCCCGGCTGATTTTTTTGATTTATTGAAGAGATGAGGTCTCGCTGCTCAGGCGGGTCTCAAACCCGTGGGCTCAGGCAATCCACTCACCTCAGCCTCCCAAAGGCGCAGGATTACAGGTTCAGCCACCGAGCCCAGCGTGGGGTTTTTTTTTCGAGTTGGAATCTCACTCTTTTACTCTGTCGCCTAGGCTAGAGTGCACCGGCACACTCATAGCCATCACGGCCTCGACCTACTGGGCTCAGGCAATCCTTCTGCCTCAGCCTTTCAAGTAGCTGGAACTACAGGCAGGCACTACCATGCCCAGCTAATTTTTTGATTTATTGTAGAGACGAGGTCTCACCAAGTTGCCCAGGCTGGTCTCAAACACCTGGGCTTAGGCAACTCTCTTGCCTCACCCTCCCAAAGTGCTGGGATTACAGGCTTGAGCCACTGCACCCAGCTGAGAGTTGGTTGTTAAAACATTTACCATTATACCACTACTTTGGAATAAACTGGCCTCTCAGAGGTATATTTCTAGTGTCAGTTTTTGATAAAGTGACTGACGTACTTCTCTTTTCTCTTTCATACCACACCAAAATAGTTATCATTTAAGCCAAGCATATTAACTTATAAACAAATATGGTGTTTTTACCATATGCACTCTTTTATCTGTGACAGTAAATAAGAGTCATCTGGGGCACTTATTTAAACTGCAAATTTCAGGGTCCTTCTTCTACAAATCTGAACAAGAGGTCTGGGTGAAAGATCCAGAAGGGGCATTTTTCTTTTCTTTTCTTTTCTTTTTTTTTTTTTTTTTTTTTTTGAGTCAGAGTCTTACTCTGTCGCCCAGGCTGGAGTGCAGTGGCATTCTCATGGCTACAGCAGCCTTGACCTGCTAGGCTCAAGCAATACTTCCAACTCAGTCTTCCAAGTAGCTGGAACTACAGGCATGCGCCACCATGACCAGCTAATTTTTAAATTTATTGTAGAGATGAGGTCTCACCAAGTTGCCCAGGCTGGTCTCGAACCCGTCGGCTCTGACAATCCTCTCGCCTCGACCTCCCCAAGTGTTGGTATTATAAGCGTGAGCCACAGAAGGGGCATTTTCTACAAGCTCTGGGGGGGATCCCAAACGGACAGTCTTAAAGATGCCATGTAGAACTATGGATGAAGCACAAACTCCATGCCTCTCTGTCCCAGTGCTCTCCAAGAACCTGCTACTTGACAAGTGGCCAATAAACGTTAGGCAAAAAAAGCAAAAACAAAAACAAAAACACAGTAGAACATGCTGGTTAAGGGTGAAGCTCTGAGGTGAGACAGACCTATTTTCTCAACTGACTCTTCCTAATCTGCACAATAGCAACAGCATGTTAAATAAGTTGTACATATAATGCTCAGAGCCTGAACGGCTAAATAAATGTTAGCTGCTTTTTTTGTTTGTTTGTTTGTTTGTTTTGAGTCGGAGTCTCACTCTGTTGCCCAGGTTGGAATGCAGTGACATCACGCTCACAAATACCACAGCCTCAACCTTCTGGCTCAGGAGATCCTTCCACCTTAGTCTTCCAAGTATTCCAAGTAGCTGGAACTACAGGCTAGCGCTACCAAGCCTGGCTTTTTTTTTTTTTTTTAATTTATTGTAGAGACGAGGTCTTACCAAGTTGTCCAGGCTGATCTCGAACCTCTGAGCTCAGGCAATCTTCTCGCTGTGGCCTCCCAAAGTGTTGGGATTACAAGCTTGAGCTACTGTGCCCAGCTTCGTTAGCTGCTTTTATTTAATAATTTTTAAAAATAAAGTTGTTAAATAAACGAGTGAATGAATAAAAGATGAAAATTCTCCATTCAAAGTCTAAGTAAGAAAATTTGCTTGACTACTCTAACCTACCTGCCCCTTCTCTGAATTTCCAAAACACTTATTCTTCCTTCTGCATATCAGCAACTTACCCGTCACTGCCTTTTACTGTTATTCACAATTTTATATATCATCATGTTCTCCAACTATACCTAAAAACCCTGAGGGAATTTTTTCCCCTGAGGGAATTATTTTTGTTTTTAGCCCTACTTTCCCCAGCACAGGCTTCATCAATAGCACAGTCTAGTACCTTGTACAGTGCCTCACTGATCCAGCAAGTGTCTGGAAAGAATAAAGCTCATGTTCTGCACTTTCTTCCAACAAAATAATCTGACACAGTTCACCCAGCTAGGAAAACCAAAGAGGCAACAAACTTCCATATTAAGAAAGTAATCCTATTTTCTGTCAATGTTTGGATTATGAAATTATGACTGCAATTGATTCAGGTCAGTATGTAAAATCAAAACCAAACTCTTTGGTTTACCTATTTGCCAAGTTTCCTACAACATGGCTTGAAAGCTCTCCAATGTGGGCCCTGAGTTTACAAGATAAAATAGATTTCATAGCCTTTTAGACTAGCAAATTTAGTAATTGTTTCAAGCGTACATGCTGGCAATGAGTCAGGACAGGTATACAAATTGGAATCTTGCAAAAAATGCCAAGGAAAGGAGATCAAGAGAGAAATATGAAGGTCTGTGTGTGCACCATTCTCCTATAGGATACAGAATGATGCTGAGCATTTTGCTGAAACAATTTTACTTGAGTTATAAAAGTCCTGCTGTACAAAAATAACTTGTTTTATAAATTAACTGTCAAATCCTTGGAGAAGCCAACCATGAACAATTTGTTCTTGGTTATATTTCCATTATTGTCACTATTTAATCCATAGTTTAGTGATTAATGGTTTTCTAAGAAAACTTGTTTGAAGTATAAAGAATGAAATCCGTTAAACAGAGTAAGACCCGACAAGATTCATTCCCCTTGGGGTCTCATCAGTACTGAAACCATCATGGCATAATTAATGGTCCAAGAGATGAAACAGGACTCCCGTTCTGTCATGTCTATTCTATTTAAGTCTTCAAAAATGAAAAATAATGAGTAAAGGTATAAAACAAATTGCTTGATATGCCAAGAAGCAGAATAATCTCATTACAATAATTAGAATTTCATCTCAAAGTATTAGGCATTTGGTTTCATTGCTGGAAAGCCCAGTCTGGGAGATCCCCTGATGTTTGTGGTTTTTTATGACACTGCCATTAAGAGTGTTTCAAAGGATGTACTTTCTGAAGCTTGATAAGCAACCTCTAGACATGCTTCTCTCAGAATTTAAAAGCTTGTTTGGGGGCAACAATCTTTCAAAAGTGTATACTTATAGATAAAATTGTTTATTCCTTTAGTTTGAGTCTCCTAGATCTGAAAGAAGTGCAGAATACAAAACTATTTATTATGAGCTTATGCTGATAGATTTGTAGAATGAATTCTTGTGTGTTAAGCAAACTAGAAAAGGCAACAGAAAATTGTAATAGTGGATTTATTCAGGGATTGGACAGCGGTCATTGAATTTTCCTTTTTACAGTAAATTTGAATTAAGAATGCTGGCAGTCACTCAACCTGGCTCTACAGCATATTGGGTAAACAACCTGTGTCTCTGAACTGGTAGCATGTAAACCATCACTGTAATCTAATCTGAGTTGATGCAATAAGCCATCTGAGTACCAACAATGAGAAAGGCATTTTTTAAAAATCATAAGGAGTAGGGAAACAAGGATGAATTAGAATCCACATGTCCAGGGACCTTGAGGTTTAGAGGGGGATAAAGACTTGAATGGAAATAACTATGGTAGAAAAGTAAAATTTGAAGAGCTCTGGAAAACACTAGGGAGTGAGTAGCTCCAACTGAGGACAGGAGAAAGTCTTACAGAAAAGATTGCAGAAGAGAAAAGTCTGTAATTTTCCTAAGAATTCAAGGCTTGGGACAGCCTTGGTTTAAAAGTGCATCTCAGAAGGTGCTGGGGACTACAAGAGGAGAAACAAACTGTGAAGAGAGGCTGTAGTTGTACTGTATATTAATTTCTGTATGTGGAAACCCTGGGAGCTTTGAGTTTTTCTTTCAAATCCTCTAGCAATACACCTGGCACACTGTAATCGCTCAACTTGGGGAAAGACAAACAAGCCTTGTGGAATCCTGAGGAAGATAACCACAGAAAGGACAGAAATTTAAATGTAAGACTCTACCTAAAAGATTATCAGGGCAGGATAAGTGAAAGTACAGGATAAGTCTCATTTTATGTGCACTTAAATATAGTGTTTCCTAATTATGATGAACAAGCGACAAAAATCTCAGATGTGCTCATTGTTTTGCCTTCAAAGGAAATTAGCTGGTTGTCATTTTGCTATGACAGAAATGCTATCTAATTTATCAATGTGACTCTTTTCAAGTGTTCATATTTGATTTTATATATTCTGATCAGTTTAAACAAAGGGATATAAATATGATTTGTATAAAACCCAAGGATAAGAAAAACTTAAAAGAACATTACACTCAAATTAAATAGTACTTCAATGGATACATACAACTAATAGTTAAATTAACAAATCCCCTGGGAAGGAAGTAACTAACCAAAGCCCATGTAGTGAGTAACACTGTATCTATTTCCTTTTGCATCCATTTCCCCTATTTCCTAGCCACCAACTCTCACATAGAGGTTCTGGCTCTTCACACCCCATAATTCCATCAAAAATAAAGAATGCCTACTCATACCATTCCACTCTAATTAGTGCTCACTCATACTGAAAATTAACTCAAAATAGTTTCATTTTTAGAGCTTTCTAATTGGGAAAGTTATTCCTAAAAAGGAAAGGTATTTTCTCACTTTAAAGGATTCCCACATACTTAGGCTACCTACTAAGTCTGCTTAGCTGGCTCAGGTTGTCCTAAATTCTAGCCTATGTGGTGCCCCTACTTGCGAGGATGCAGAGCGGGCACAGCCCATGAGAGGAAGATGTGACTTGATTATCATAAAGTGGGGAGGAGTTCAGATGCCACCTGTCTATCACCCAATGAATCCATGCAGTGAAAAACCTTGTACAAGTGAACACAGCAATCCTGCTTAAAGACAATCTGATTTAACTCTTGTGGGATGACTTGGGGAGGGAAGTCCAAGGCACAGTCTCTGCAAGGCAGATGGGCTCCTTACTTCTTCTGGGATGCTGGCTAAGTCTGCTGGAGACTTTAGGGAATTAAAGGACATATGTTACATCTTCTGAAGTGGGCCTACATCACCCAGCAAAGGGCTGTCTGCCAGCAGGTCTCTTCCCTCTAAGCTTGTCCCCAATGGATTTTCCTTTCCCAAGAATACACCAATTCCCAAACTTCATCTCCTTTAACATTCATTGCTTAAGCTTTGGCTTAAGACAAAGACACTTTTCTTCTATTTAAAATTTCTGTCGTGTACTCTTACTTATCTGGAGCTCATCTTTCTCCTTCCTAGATTATTTTGACCTGTAGTTATGAAGTCTCTAACAAATAATTATGTTGCTGGAATGCATTAATTTCACTAATAAAGCTATTATTGCATGCAGTAAATAACACTGATGATGATAGGTTTTATAAAATTACTTAAGAGTTCTATTTATGTACTATACCTACTTTCAAAAAAAGAGTCTGAGATGACTTAAAACACGAAGATCAGCCGGGCTCGGTGGCTCAACCTGTAATCCTGCGCCTTTGGGAGGCTGAGGTGAGTGGATTGCCTGAGCCCGCGGGTTCGAGACCCGCCTGGGCAGTGAGACCTCATCTCTACAATAAATCAAAAAAAAATCAGCCGGGTGTGGTAGCGCATGCCTGTAATTCCGGCTACTAGGAAGGCTGAGGCGGAAGGATCGCCGGAGTCCAGTAGGCAAGGCTGCGGTGGCCGGGAGCGGCCACTGCACTCCAGTCTGGGTGACTGAGTGAGACTCCAACCCAGAAAAAAAAAAAACGAAGATCAAAACCCATTAACATTGCGAAATCAAAGTCAAATCATCACAAAGAAATGACACCAAAAAACAAACTGAGCAGAACTACCTCATTTGAGCACAGCACTTTGAGTTCTGGTAGCTCCTATTGCCCAATCAAAGGAACCTAATAGGTCGTTTAGGGTGATAAATGCTATTCTGGTGCTGAGGACAAAGTGAAATTTATCATGTGAATTTTTCTTTGCAATTCACCAGGTTACACAGTGAATAAAGTCTTTGACAACAGCTCTCATAAACCATGCAAAGGCATTTTTCAGAGTCAACTTCATGGGCAAGCAACCTGTGCCCCAAACTTAAAAGAGTCCACTCTTAAGTCAATGTTCTGCTGTTACTGTCTGGAAATTATTAATAAATTTTAAAAATAAGAATTCCTATATTTTCATTTTTCACTGGGCACTGTAAATTATGTAGCTGGCCTTGACATCTTTCACACAGTTTGTTCTTAGATCAGTCCCTACATTTCTTGTTGTAGGATGTTTCTCAATATAAAGTATAGTATTTACAGAATTTATCCTGCTTTTTCTGAGTATTAAAAACAATCTACCATGGTTATTAGACCCTCCCCTCTCCCAATCTCCCAATCTTAAATCATATAAATACTAAATTTAAGCAATAGAACTATTTTGGGAAAAACATAAATGCAACATTTTTTCTTCATATGTGTAAGTTCAAGATACATTTCATCAGAAATAACCGATTTATTATAATGATTTTTAGAAATAATTAAAGCTCTTTGCTGTAAAATCTGCAAAGAGAGACTTCAGGTTTAAAATCATTGCCCCAGTTAGATGAAATTGACTTCATCAAATGGAAGAATTTTATTTCTTCAATTTTTTCTTTGCTCTTATTGTCTTGAACAATAAATTTTCAAAGGTGTTCAAAGACAAGCAAAATATCCTTAGGAGGCATTTTTGTACCCAAAATTACCTTCAGACCTACTATAATTGCTTCTTCCTACCAGAAGGATGGCGTCCTACTTTGTTCTTTACCAATTTGTGTGCACAGTTGAAAGACATCTTTCCTATCCATAACTCACCAAGTAAAGCAGAACCTGACAGCTGCTGTCCGTATGATTGATGAAAACTTTTTCTGCATGTAATAACACTAGAAGTTTCTATCAGCACATCAGGCCAGCACTAGGGCTGTGCTGGAATACACTCAAAAGTTCTGCACTCCACCTTACACAACTACAACTTACACAACACAACTACTTACACTTACTACTCCACCTGCACATCCCTGCACTCCACCTTACACAACTACAATTTGCTAAGCAACTGTGCTAGGTACAAGGGACACAACACTGGGCAACACATCCCCATCTGTCTTTAGTTTAGACTCTACTGGGCAATTAGATGAGTAAATGGGTCATGAGTACACATACATGTGACACAGTAGCATTACAGAAGCAGCAATTAGGGAAGTTTTCTTTGAGAATATGACATTCAAACTTATTTTTTAAAAATGTTTAGGTTTATTATCAATTCAAGATATATTAAAGTTCATCTATTTCAAATAGATTCAACTTAATAGTGCAGCTTTATGAATGAGGCTAGAGGTGAATTTTACTGTGAATCAATGAAGCTTAACTACTTGCAAAGGCCCCTTCCGAGACCTTTCACTAATTTTATATTCATAATTTTGTGTTCCCTTTCTTAAAGAGCATCCCCCACTGAGTGTGTAAGACTCGCAACCCACAAAACATGGATCTTTGCCTGCATGGGTCTCCTTTGACTTCTCCTCACACAGAGTCCCTTTTAGAATGACAGGCTCCCACTTGCTGTATGCTGTAGAAATGTGAGTTCCATTCTACTACCTCCTGGACTTAAAAAGATAGTAGGACTAGTCTGGAAGACTCCAAACTATCCTATTTGTCCTGATTTTCTCAGGCTAAGCTCTTCCTGAGCTCAAAGTCATACTGCTCATTTCAGCCTTACTCCCACTGAAATCATAAAAACAGAGAAGGTGAGCACAGGCACTTCGTGTTGATCCCCCAACCTACAGAGGGAAAGAGTAAAAAGAAGAAAAAGTCATTCAACTGTGGCTCCCTTCTGGAACTAGAACTTCTCACTTCTTGGGCCCAACCCACAGCCTGTATGAGCTTTCTAGACAACCTCACTGGGAGGAAGGAAACATAATTTGCCTGTTTTCCTCTAGAATATTCTCTAATGTCACAGATTTCCTGTATAACAGACAGAGTATCAATTTGTTGCATGGGTGAAATTGTGTTTTCAGGAATACAATTTTTAATCAAATGAGTATCTGAGGGCACCCCAAAAAAACAGAATTATCTTTCAGAAGACAGGTGCCTTGTAGTACATGCTTCCTCTGCTAGGCAAGAGTACTAGGAACCATCAGCCTCAGTGTACCACAAGTGTGGTTGTGAGAAGCTGTGACTGGTTTCAGTGAATTTTTTGTTGTTGTTGTTGAGATTCTTTCAACATGTTTGCCCATTTCAAAATAGGTGATTTACGAGTGCACCTGTTCACACCGTGCTGAGTGTTGAGTGTTCAATAGCTTTTTAATAAAACTGGCATGATCCCCATACCTTAGCCTCCTATTCACCCAATTTATCCCTGAGCAACTTTTTTTTTTTCTGTCTTCCCAGATGAAAAAAGTCCTCAAAGAGAAATATTTTGTCCATGTGGAAGATGTGAAACAAAAAACGGCAGAAGCAGTAAAAAGGACTAAAAATTGCTGAGTCCAAAAACTGTTGTGAGCAGTGGAAAAGCATCTTGATAGGTGTATTGCATCAAAGAAAGAGTACTTTGAAGGTGACTGACGTTTAAACATGTAAGAATAAATACATAATTTTTTATACATATATTCCAGTTTTTTGGAGTTCCCTCTCATATATCAATCACAAAAGTTAAGTTTTATGCATCATTTTCAGTTAGTTCATCTGCTTTATTTAACATTTAAAGTTTTCTACCTATGAGATAATTTTTCTTTATAAAAAAATCACTTGGTAGCATAAAAATAACAAAATCTAAAGAGAAATTGTGAATTCTTGAGTATTAAGCAACCAACTTTACTCTATGAAAATACCTGTAACTAAAGGTGTGTTTTTCCATGTTTGCAATTTTTTCGCAACCAAACATTCATTCCCACCAGATAAAGCACAGTAATTAAAAACTGCAAGCTAAAGAAACTCAAGTCGCATGATGCCATTTCCAGCAAAATTTATTTTGATTTATTCTAGATAGAAATGCAAATAAATCTTTTAAGCACATATAGACTAAAGAAGATTGCCTTGAGACTTAAACATAATTATTATAACACAAGAGAAAATGAATAAAAAAATATTAGCACAGTGGCTTGGAAAAAGAGACATTCAAAGCATATAATTCATCCAATAAGCACTAACAGATCACACTGTTTTCAAACCAAGAATGCCAACAAAAGGTCTCAAAATATTAGGAGAAAATCTTTAGAAGCTATTATAACATTAGACAAAAGGTATAAAAATAATAATATGATAATATTTCTAACAGGGGAAAAATGACAGCAGGAACCGGCTACATTGTCAGTTGATACTGAGGGACCTTCAAGCTAAACAGCACTGATTATCTTTACAAAAGACTTTATCATGTAAATTTGGAAAAGTTTTATCAGATAGGGTGTCAGGCTCTTTATGTGTACCTAAGAATATTGATAACAAATTATTATCTTTTGAAATATTACAGCCTTTAAATAGTTGTATATTGGTAGCAGCTAAGAAAAACTGTCTGTACAATCATTTTGGGTGAGATCATGCAATTTTAGTAAGTTAATTTCAATGGAAATGTGTCTTCCCAGAAGTGAACTTAAGCTTTTCTTTGTCCTCCCATAGACCAGAACACTTACAAGATATCTTGGATCTTGTAGTAAACAACAGATTTTTATGTTCTTTCAAAAAAAATTTAATTGAATAATTTTATTCAAATAGTTGAATTCATCAAAAAACTAAAGAAAATACTCAAAAGGATTATAACATTTCTATCAGCATGTAGAAGTCCAATTAAATGTATAGCTTCACTAGCTTAGCATAAATTCATTGATCAGCATTTCAAGTAAAAGTCATTCATAAAAAGACACAATGTTAAAATAAGATTAAAAAGACACAATGTACGCTCCCATCTAAATTTCTAAGTATCTTTACTTGAATGTCTTGCACTTTAAGGGCAAAATTTACAAGACTATACTAATCTACACATCCCCTACCACAAACTTCCTTTCCTTGCATACCACTAATAGGTTTTTCTCTCTCTAGCTTTGCTTCCCTCCAAGTTACAGTTAGAATGATTTTCTCCTCAAAACAAATCTGATTCTGTCATTGCTCTATTTGAAATCTTTCAAATGTTTCCAATTGGCCTTCATTCATCCGAGTGTGACTCACAACCCACTCTGAGATTTGGTCACTGTCCATATACCCGCTGTATCAATTTCCATTCTGTCTCATAGTCTACGCTGCAACCAGTCATGCTGAATTGCTCTAAATTCCACCAGTGTGCCAAGATGTCTCTCTTCTTGGCCAAAATCTTCCTAATCCTACTCCCTATTCTTTCAGTTTCATTATCAATTTCACTGAACCCCTAAGTTAGGTTATGTTCCCATAGTATTCCAGACTTCCTTCTTCATAAACTCTAACTTATACTCGTCATTATCATTAGGGGAGATAACGCTTCTTCCCTATTCCTGAAGTTTCTTTCATGTGGAAGGAGCACCACTAGTATGACACTTACTCTTCCCCAATGTTCTCCAATGAAGGAGTGAGTGATCTGGGGACTTAAAAAGGGCAACAGATCTTCACTCCTTTTGTCTTCCTGGGAGCCAGCTTACCCACAGGAAGCATGTGCTCAACATCTCGATGCTGTACATCTCACAGGAGCCAGAACTTCTCCCTGTAGGGGAACCTGCAGTTGTCCTCTACTTACAGAGCTGGTTGGGTACCAATCTGTAATCCTAGGGTTTAGTATTAGAGAATTCACTTGCTCCTTGTGACAAGACACATGCTCCAATGTCAGCTATATAAGTTCAAAGGTGATATTTCTTGTTGCCTATCTACCACATTTTTCTTTTATTTCTCAGTTTGTTCATAAATTAGGCAATGATAAGGAGTAACCTTTATTAGGAACCCTTCAACCCTTCAAATTATAACTAATTATGTACTGTCTTTGGTGACAGTTTATAAACTCTGAAAGGCAGAGAAATATATGTTAATCTGGCTTACCGTGTCCCTGTAACTTAGCAAATGTCCGATCAATAGTAGGTGCTTCATAAATATTGCTTATTGAATAAAAAATGAATAAATAATTGGACCCCATCTTCCATAATTTCATCGTATCCACTTTTCTGGTGCTGCTATTATCATCAGTTAAGTTGTAGCTACTTAATATATTTCTTACTTCCAAATTCCATCCAACATTTTCTGTTTTAATACATTTTAGACTTTTTATATCAATCTGGTGTACTTCAAAAATTCCTATTAATGGCATTATAAGTTATTTAAACAAATCCTAAATTGGAAACAGGTGAGATAGCACATTAAGAATTCATTAATTTCCAGATAATTTTCATCCATTAGGTCACCGTAGAAAAATTACACATTCAGAAAATAGTTCAAAGAACAATTTCACTAACATTTCAGCTTTAAACTTCACATACTAAATTTATCTTATCCAGAAGCATATATTAAGTATAGATAAGTTATAATTAAGTATAGTACAAGATAGCTGTAAAGAGGCAAGTCAGTATTTTTAAAAAGTGGAATGTGGGGTTAATAAATTACATTATTAGTAAAGTTAGAAAAGATAGATGAATTACTATATTTTGAGAGTTTCTGGTACTTTCATTTTTATTTTTATAATTTTATTTAGCATAAAAGAACAGTTGTTAATATTCTAAATATGTTTGCTAATAAATTTTATAAGATTACTATTTTATATTTAAATATATTATTTTAGAAAGACTGATGTATTCCTGGATATGACTTCATATTTGAAAATCCAGGGACAGTTTTCCCTTTGATAAAATAAGTCTTTAATTTTATAATGAAATTCAACAGGAAAATATAAATCATATAACAGAAAAAACTGTCAGGGAATTTTTTTTGGTAAAGTATCTTTTATTTTAAGTGAAAGATGCCTGCATAAACTAATTTGTAGCAACTTAATTTTTATTCATTCAATTATATTTAAGATTCCATGTATATGCATGAACACATAATTAAACTTTCTTGTAAGATTTGTCTTTAGACTTGAAAGAAACAAATATATATTCTCAAAATTTGAGAATTATGGTGCTACTGCATAAAACATAGCAAAGGATTATATGTCAATAGCTTTTGTATTTGTGACAAAAAGAAAAACATTCCCAAAAGAATTGTAAATGAAGATCTCGTTTGTACAGGACAGGAACAAAATGTGCAATAAGCAGAAGTCTTTGGGGATGTATTTTTAAACAGGAGGTTTTGAAAACTCCAAATTTAGCTTCATAAAAAGAGGTAGTACAAGTGTGAAGCATGTGGTCACTTTGGCGCACTCAGTGTATAACTTCCCTTTTTACCTATATAAGGATATAATAAGCTTCAGAAATGTGCAAAGCAGAAATCTTCCAGTTCTGTTTATTCACTTTCAGTCAGGTAGTAAAATATCCTAATGTTCTATGAAGAAATCTTCAAAATGCACTACTGAAAGAGCCTGCTAAAGAGAAATCAACAAGTTCTTTATTTAGATACTGAGCAATTTAAAGGAAAGGAGCAGTGGGTTTTTTTTAAGCCACCTATGTAGCATTAGTCTATTTTACTAAATTTTCTTCATCTTTACTTTGTTGCATTTTTTTTATACTATCTTGCCCTCTCTTCTTCCATCCTCCAACTTCCTCTCAAGCTTTTCTTGGGGGAGAAGGGGCTCAATGTCCCTCATCTATTCTTACTTATCTCTTTTGTATTGTCCTTTCTCCTCCTTCTGGCATTTTCCGGCCTTCTTTCACTATTGTAATTACTTTCTAGTAATTACTTTCTAACCTCATATTTCTTTCAGAAATTCCATTTCTAATAGACTTTCCATTTACTTATAATTCTACAGTCCTTGATCATCTTTGTAAAAGAAGGCCTCCTTTTCTCTTGATTATCTGAGACACAGAAGAGTAGTGAAAGGGACAGTAAAGAACCTCAATGTGTGACATGTGTGATGTCACAGTGGCCCTTAATCTCAAGAGAACTCTGAACCCTCCTAGAATCTAAATGTACAGCAAAAGCATCCACAAGTGGGGGAAGGCGGAATCAAACCTGTTCGCAAATGTTAATTTGTGCTAACAATTTAAATGTGACTTCTGCCTATTTCCATGCTGCTATGTGACTTAGTCTGATTTTGAAGAATTTTGATCTGTAATGGGTTGAAACATAATTTGAAATGAATACCCAGAATTCAGATCAACCAATAGCTATGGATCTTATTTAAAGGAAAATGGATTTTCAGATACTCACAACTGGTTAAGTATAGTCTTTGACCATCAAGACACTAAAATCATTCCTCATTCGCGAACACTGAATGTCCGAAAAGAGGATATGAACTAGCACAATATTCATAAACTGGAAATTGACTTTGTAAACATTGATGAGTTACATACACTCACTGTCAAAATGGCATGTGGTCATAAATTTGAACAATCATCAGCACTATCAAAATTTAGCCCAGGAACATGCTTATAATAAAATGTCCCCATCTAGATTAAGTTAATTGTATAGTTTTACTAAAAATGTTAATTAAAAGATATGCTATTTTCCTGACTAGGAAAATCAATATTGTGAGTATGCTAATTGTGCAATTACAATTAGTGCAATTACAAACTATTTTGAAGGGAGAATTTGCACAATGAATTTAACATTGATGCTAGAAGAAAAAATACGTGAGAACAGTCAAGAGAAGTTTGAAAGAAAAAATAACAATGGAGACTTGCCCGTAGACATAAAAATTACTCTAAAACCAGTGTAATTCAAGCAATGTTTTACTGACAATGAAATAATACGATTATTATAATAAGAGTCTATAACAAATGTGTAGACATGTATATATAAATAAATCTAGTATAAAATAAAGATTAAATTAAAATGTTAGATTAACTCCATAGACATGAATTATTTAATAATTAACAAAAGAAAAACAGTAAGAAACAATACAGGAAGTTTTGTTTGTTTTTTGTTTGTGCTAATTCTTGGGTTAAGGAGATATCTCATTAACTGTATTTGAAATATGGCACTATCATTTAAGACAATGTAACCTTGGATAAGTTATCTGCCTATCATCTATAAAAGGGAAGATAACAGTATTCTATTCATAGGGTTGTCATGAGCCTTGAATAAGAACATGCACATAAAGTGCCTGGGTGTCCCCAAAAAAGCTGGCTGGGGCCTTTACTCATAGGATGCAAACAAAAGCCAGAAACCATAAGCAAAAAGAATGACATGTGGAAATATGTCAAATTTTAGGTATGTTGTATGACAAATATCATAACAGGTAAAAAAAATAAATGTTTGTAAAAATTTACCACACATATATCAAAAGATATAATAAAAGTTGTTTAAAATAATATGAAAAAGCACCCTAAGAAAAATAAGGTAAATGTCACGAACAATCTGTCCCCATGAGAAATATAAAGGCCCACAAATATATGATATTCTTTTCAGCCCCACTGATAATTTTTAAAAATACATTTTTTTCTTACCTAACTAGGAAAAAACTGTCATCCATACTATTGTAAAAGAGTAAGGCAAAAGAAAAAAAAAACTCTCATGCAATACTTATGAGTGAATAAATTAAAAATAACCTTTTAGAGACCAGTTTTTGAATGTATATGGAAATTTAATGTATGCATCACCTTTTTCTCAACCATTTTATTTATATAAATTTAGCCTGAGGAAATAGAGAAGTGTGCAAAAAACATACAAAAGAAGTATTTCTTCACACTGTCGTTAAAATAGCAAAACAAGCCAACAACCTAAAAGGTAAATCTGTCATGACAGAAGGGGAAAGAGATCACCAGCAATTCTTGATAAGAAAAAGTAAGTTAAAGAAGAGTGCCTGTAGTATAATCAGTACCATTTAAAATATATGTACATTGCAATAAAAGTTTACACTTGCAAAGAAAAATTTCTAGAAGATAATGCAATAAAATATAATCAGTGGTCACCTGGCTAGGTTAAGGTTATGGGTAAGATTAATGTATACTGTTTGGTATTGACTGAATACTTTTTAACATTTAACAGTTGCTTTTATAATAAGAAAAATAGAGACATTTACATTTTGGAAAAAACAAAAGATTAAAAAACTCATAATAATTACTTTCTTAATTTCAGATTCTCAAAAAATGCTAACAGCTACCTGCCTTTTTAGAAACACTTTTTGCTTAGGTTGAATAAAGACCTTGTCAAGAATTAATAGATACTTAAGTGTTAACTTCCTTTTTAAAACAACTACAATTTTAAAAACCACTTATAAAGGAATTCACAAGCATGTTTCTCAATTCAGGGTTTAACTTGCACAAAACAGCTCCATTAGTATTTGAAACCAAGAATTATAAACCATAAAGGCAGAGCATTTAAAGAAATCTTAACAACAGAAATGGGTCCAATTTAATTTAACTTCCAAAATGTTTTTTATACTTTAGAAACTAAGAAGTTCCTCATACTCTCTAAACCTTGTCCTTTTCATCAGAGTTTTCAAAAAGAGAAAGTCACCTTGGACTGATTAATGGTAAATTAATTCACTGCTTTCAGAAATTACAGTGATGTGGAAAATTCATGATCATGACCATAGAAACAAAACAAGAAATTCTTTTTTCATCAATGAAAAGTATTCGAATCGTCTTGAGATCAAATACTTTGCATTCTCCAAGGTTTTTAACATTTGTACTAAAGTAAGTTCCAGCTACATATTTAAATATGGAAGGCCACCACCCAATTTAGTAAAAAATTTCACTTCCTCAGGAAGCAGAAGAACAGCCCTGTGACTAGGTATTACATCCCTCAGAAATGATCAAGCTGGATTCCTACAAGGGAGACTAACTTTCCTATCTCTGAGGCATAAAAAAATTAACATTACTTTTCTTAGTTTAGTCCTTATTTCTCCTGACAAAAGTTGTGCGCTCCCCAGATTCTCTCGGGAAGCATCATGTTACAAAGCACAGCACTCTGCACCAACACTCCCCAGATGTCTAGTTTTGTGAACGCTCAGTGTACACACCTGTAAAATAGCAATAACATCACCTGCTTTATAAGGATGCTGTGAAGACTAAATGGGATGCTGAGACTAATATGCACAAAAAATGTAGGGGCTTAATAAATGCTACTCCTTTTCCAGCTTGTCAGTAGCCAGCACAAATCTTAGTGAACATACCAAGAAAGGAATAAAATTGCAAAATATCACATAAATTATAATTGTAGAATTATAATTATGTGATTTTCAAAGTATGTGTTTTGTTGGTTACTTGGAAAATTAAATGCTAAAATTAAAAAAAACAAAGTGAGATCAACCCAAGGTAAGCAACAGTCATCTAGCATTTTAATTTATTTTTGTTTTTTAAACAATATATTCATAAGAGAACAAGAGAACATCACTCAAAACTCCTTGAGTAGGACAGCAGTAAGAAGTGATGGTTCTAGTGTTTGGAATCTGATTGCCTCCTTCCTGAGTTACTGAGCTCACTTTAAGAGCACATCTTTATATCTGAACAAAGGCCCTGCATCACTTCTACATTAAAGTCCCTCAATATCGAAATCATGACTTTTCTTCCACTCCAGAAGCTTCAAGTGATGGCCCGCTGCCTGCTTCATCTCTTTTGCCTGATAACTACAGTTCCCAGTATTCTGATCACACCTTCCCTGTTCATACTGTACCCCAAACACATTCTCTAGGTTAGGTCAATTTACTCACAGCAAAACACCACATGGATGTCTGTCTGCATGTATGTTTTCATACTATTCCCAAGCTTAGAATACTCCTTCCCCCTTACTCTTGTGCAAACCAATCTTTTCCTCAAATCTAGTTCAAGACCTATAGCCTCCTCTCATGAAATCATGACAGCATTTGTATCTATACACTGAGAGCCAGTTCCACAAATTCATTGCAACTATTGGTTTCGTCTTAATGTTCATACTATTAGTCTATGACTTGCCTTGTTTGGCATGGCCCTCAGTTCTGAATAGTCACAGCTAATATCAAGGTGCCAAAAATAGGTATATACATTTTAAGAGATGTCATATATAGCTATATCTATATTTATACTTTTCAAAGTTGGATTGACTCACAGTAACAATGTATAATATAATGTTCACTCAAAAGATGGCATTAATCAAATGAATGCTAGAGTCACATGTGACAGGCAGGACAGTCAAAGAAAATGGCATGGTTGTTGCTTGAGGAGCACAAGACCATTTTGAAGTGGTATTTGAAATTCAAGAACATTGTGGAAGTACTATGACAATGGAGGTGTGAGTATGCAACAGAACATTCAACATGCCTAACAATTGCATGCCTTCTTGGTAAGTTTGAGCAGGGTACTGTGTGTGATGTGAGCAAGGAAAGATCCAGGAGGCCTTACACAGCAACGAGTCCTGTAGAAGTTTACCATAATCAGAAGTGTCTGGACACTGATGGTAACTCTGAGCACCTCTTGTAATTGCAAAAGCCAAACATAACTTGTATTTGTCTCTTTTATCAGTATATATTAAGTATTACAATTTTAATACAGTTTTTCCTTTCTTAAAATGTGCATACATTTGTGGCACCCTTATATTAATCTATTTTTAATCCTTCAACAAACTTCATGCAATGACAACAGCAAAATCCTTCACTAATACAAAAAAATAAACAGTTGTCCCCCTCCTTCCTATCACATACACTCTTGGTCAGAATTATGGCATAAATTTAATATTCACCTAAATATAACTGAATTTTCCATTTGGTTAAGGTCTTGTGAAGACCTCTATAATCACTTAGGGAAGGAATACTATACATTTCCATGGCTATTCCTGTTGCTTTATATACATATTATACATTTGTGTGTGCCAGGTACTATGTGTACATTGTAAATCTGACTTTTGAAAATCATCTTGCAGAGCAGGCATTTTTCTTCTGAGATTGAAAGGGCCAAGGTCACAAAGTCAGTAAATGGAGCTATCAAATAAGAACCTTTAGATTCCAAGGCCTCTCTGCTACACTCTGCTCCTGCCTCGCCAGATAATGTGCATCTTCATGTTCTACCCACACTCAGTGTAGAAGCCTCTTAATGACATTTCAAGTTTACAATCAATTATTATGAAAACATCAAGAATCAAAATGAAATCTTTTGAGATCCTGAAAGCTACTCAGCAGTTTGTTTGTTTTTTTTGGTACAATTCTGAGAATACGACTAATATGAAAGTACTAGGCAGGAAAACTTTTCAAGTAATACCAGTCATTCTCATTCTATCACATGGGAACAGTAAGAGTGTCTTTATTTTTTTTTTTCTTTAGACTAGACAACTCTCAATTATGCATTTATCTCTTGACAAATGTTCCTCAACACTCACCAAATTTTGCCAGATGGCTTACAACAAAAGTAAAAGAAAAGCATCTTCTCGCTTTTTAACTCATTATTCTAGCAAATGTTCAATCAATAAAATATAAGTTAGGGAAACTTAGTTTAGTAACCATCAAACTGGTTGGTATTTCAAAAATGCTTAAGTCATTTAATTATTTTTCAACATTTCCGGATTCACTACAGAACATTTCCTTTGTGTAGCCTTAATGGAAATGTCCAATGCAAATGTATATTTTCAAAGAAAGCAAAGCACATTTTTTTAAGAAACTACTTACAGTTTGGAAAGTCATTATGACAAAGTTAGTCTTAAAAATAAAAAAAAAATACTACATTGATTCAGGAATAAGACTTTTAAAATAATTTCTCTACTTTATCAGTAATCCAAAAATTAAAAATACAGTGAGATACTATGAGGGGAGATGCTCAAAAAACTGGAATTATCTTTTGGAGGACGGATTGAAGTTTAAACATGTAAGAATAAATACACAATTTTTTATAAATAAATTCTGTTTTTTGGGGGAGTCCCCCCTCATATGTTCCCTATTAGGCTATTTAATTTATTAATTATTGTACCTAGCATTGACAAGCATAGAAGAAGCCAGGCACTGTTTAGTCATGCCAATGGAAGCATAAATTTGGCACAAATTTCTGGGGAATATGTTGGCAATATGTGTAAGACACCTTAAAATGTTTACATACCTTGACCCAGGAATAACATTTCTAGGAATTGGTTTTAAGTTAATGGTAGGAGATATGCTCAAGGATTTATGGGCAAGAAAATTTAATAAACAATTTATCATAGTCAAATACTCCAAACAGTCTAATTATAAAGTAATGTGATTTAATAGATTGGTCAAATAAATTGGCATATCCACACAATAGACACTAAGCAAATACATAAAAATCATATTTTAGATCACTATTTCATGGCATGAAAAATGTTTATGATCTGCTGTTATGTCAGGGGGAAAAAATCCTGGAAGATCCATTCTGAATGGTGAACCTTAATTTCTATGTCCTTCTGCCTACATGGTGGCCAGTATTCACTCAGTGAATGACCCAGTGATTTCCACCTTCTGACATTCACTCCCTTTTGTCATAATCCTCCATATGTACCAAAGTTGGTAAGTGGGGTCAATGAAATACTGTAGAAGCAACAGTGTGGCACATATGAAGGTAGTTCATAAGCGACATTGTACCTTCTACCTCCCTTTCTCTTGGATCACTCACTCTGGGGCAAGAAAACAGACCTTCATGACAGCCAGTGAGGAACTGAGGCCCCCAATTAATGGTCATGTGAGTGAACCATCTTTGAAGTGGGTCCTCTAGCTCCATTCAAGCCTTCTGATGACAGCAGCCCTAGCCCACACCTTTACGGCTCCTCCATGACAGACACCCAGCCAAAACAGCCCAGCTAAGCTGCTACCAGATTTCTGACTCTCAGAAACTGCATGAGAAAATAAATACCTGTCATTTTAAGGTGTCAAATTTTAGAGTAATTGTTACACAGCTAAGCAAAATATAGTTTACCTATATTTTCCAAATAGCTATTGCTTTGAAAATCAGAGAATAAAATACTAGACATTGTTTGTCAGTGCAATCCTGATACAGATTTTTAAGATTAACTCCATTGTCTCAATTTTTTCAAGCTAAATTTCCAAAAGATTTTTCAAGCTACGTTTTTAAACAATTCTCACACAGGTAGCATACATGTACTAGTCCAGACTACATGTGCTAGTTAGTTCAATTCTAAATTGAATTTTCCAGTTACAATATATTAGAAAACCTAAAAATACCCAAAATGACCCTTTGAAAATTAAATAAATATTCAACACAAAAACTTTTTAAAAAGAGAACAAACTATATCTAAGGAAAGAAATGCTAAATATAAAAGCAATTATTAATTTCAAAAAATAGTAAAACATGTACATCTGGTAAACAAAGCCAAAGATATTTGGAGGAGAAGAAGAAAATAAAAGGCAAACCTCAATACTCAAGAAAAAGATCAAAAAATAAAATGAGAAAATAAAAAAAGATAAATGCATTAATGTAGAAGAAAGTAAAAGAACGATAAAGAGTACAACATACTGTACCCCACATCATAATAAAAAAAAGTACTACATACAGTTTGATGCTAAAGATTTTTAAAAGTTTGATGAAATTAAAGGATCATCTCAGAAAAGTTGACTATATACCTAAAGAGACAAAGAGTTCTAGAAGTTGAAGTAAACAGCTAATATCAAATAAACCCTAATGATTTGATGTATGGATTCTTTTAAAAACTGAATAAATAGAAAAAATATGGAGATTTAAAAATATCTGTTTTACAATATTAAAACATTCTGCTAGTTGATATTGTAAGTTGATGTGATTAAACAAAAAGCAACCTTCCTGATTGGCAGTAGTGGGAAACTGCCAGGGGAGGGGAGTGCCCACCTCATCAACAAGGGTACATGCATAGTGAACACCTGTATAAATAACCCTGAATTGTACCCCACATATTTAAAATTAAAAATTAAAAAATATATAAAATAATAAACACAAAACAAAATTTTATATTTGAGATACTTTCCCAAAAAAGGAGGGGGCCTTTCTAAAAACACTTTACTGTCCTCCTCTGTAAAACTGTCACAATAACTACACAAATTACAATAGGTAAAAATGTGCAACACACATGCGCACACACGTACATCTCATACTGCACACATCTAAAAATAAAATTATGATATTTTCCGAAAAAAGAAAGAAGGGGGAGCTTCTGCAGAGGAACAGTACAAGAGAAGTCATAGTGAAGAAATAACACAACTCTAGAAAGTCATCATACATATTAATACGATGTACCAGATGAGTGACGTCTCTCTTTCTAAGAAATAAGAAGTGTTTCAGAAATTGTCTAAATATGTATTTATATGATTGACAATAACAGCTTGAGATATGCCAGTGGAGCCCAAGGGTACATAACAAACATTTCCAGGCCAATACTTGTCCTCTCTTCAGGAAGACCAAGGCAAGAAAGTTCCCCCATGGAATGAATACAATAAAAATTTTCCTTTCATCTACCTTATTGTCTTTGAAGTCACTCACCTCCAAAAGCCACACTATTCTGGGACCACATTTTAAGACACAAGAGAAAAATGTCCCCTTTTGATGCCAGGTACCAAAAGTTCTTTGAGGACAAGAACACAGTCACCTAATCTTTAGATACTCAATACTGCCTTACTAAATCACTTAAGCAAACCAACCTAATTATTAAGCTATTAAATCTGCATGTGGTGGAAAAACAGCAATTCACCTATATTAGTATACGAGGTCTGACTATTAAAGTTCACAAACTTGCTACCATGTGCTTATGTTGGCAGCACTGGACAAACAACTAGGTAAGGTTTCATAACCTTGTTATATTAGTGTTTCACAGCTGTGTTCTTGTCGACATGTAGCAGTGTCTTGCTGAGTGGCGTTCATTACTGCTGTTGCATGTTTTTGTGTGTTGTCACAAGAATGTTAGAGCTTGAATCAGAGCAACAAACATTAAATTTCTTGTTAAACTTGGCAAGAGTAGAAGTGAAATCAGGGACTTGTTAGTCCAAGTTTACAAGGATAATGCCATGAAGCAAACAGCAGTGTACAAATGGATTAGATATTTTTCTGAGGAGAAAACGTCACTGATGAAGAGAGGTCAGGATGGCCAGTAATGAGCAGAATTGGTGGAAACATTGCAAAATTTGTCCAATTGTGTATCAGAAATCATCGGCAGACTGTGAGAAGCATAGCAGACCAAATAAAATCAATAGAGAAACAGTTTGGAAAATCTTGGCACGAAAAAGGTGTGTGTACCAATGGTCCTGAAGGAATTCCTGCATCATAGCAATGCACCAGCTCACACAGCACTGTCTGTGAGGAAGTTTTTAGCCAGTAAACAAATAACTGTATTGGAACACCATCCCTACTCACTTGACCTGGCACCCAATGACTTTTCCCTTTATCCGAAGATAAAGGAAATATTGAAAGGAAGACATTTTGATGACATTCAGGACATCAAGGGTAACACAATGACAGCTCTGATGGCCATTCCAGAAAGAGTTCCAAAATTGCTTTGACAAGTGGACTAGTTGCTGACGTCAGTGCATAGCTTCTCAAGGGGAGTACTTCAAAGGTGACCATAGTGATATTCAGCAATGAGGTATACAGCACTTTCTCTAAGATAAATTCATGAACTTGATTGTCAGACCTCATAATCCTAGATAAATTGAACAAAAGTCACTTTTCATGTATCATTTGTTTTAGAATACCAACTACAGGACCTCATACATTAACAGAAAGCTAATATAAAATTATTGACCGCATAAGCCTTGTTGGCTCATTCCAATATAAATCTCTCCATATAAAGAAAGGACTGAGACTCTCTCTAGGCCTATAATATTTATAATGTCTCTCATTTAATGATATTAAAATGCTTTCTTCAACTGGTCCAAGCAGGTATCAGACTTCATGTTCAAACCTGGATCTTGAGTACAATTGTTTGAAAGATAAAAAATGGGGCAAGGAATTGTTTAAATATAATATTGTCTGATAGAATAGGGTAGAATAGAATAATACATTTATTAGAAAGTAATATCTTCTTTTTTAAAAAAAGCAGCAAGTAATATCTTCTGTGCATGTCTCCCTTTCCAATCCAGCAAACAATAAGTAACATTAACTCTTCACTAAAAAACAGGATATACCCATGATTGAGTCATTGTACATAAGTGTAAACTTATCTATTATCTTTCAAGAAGTAGCAGTTTGCAGTTGCAAATGAAAATAATACCAACAGGACATTATCTCAAAATAGTCAGACACAATAAAATCATTCCCATCAGTCTGTTTTGGGTGGACAGAATCATATGAAAATGTCTTCATAAATAATTCTTTGTATTATTTCCTGCAGCCTGTGAGACAAAATGCAGGTACAGTCTGCTACATTCACTAATGAATTTCTTTATCTTATTATTTAGTATGTTAGATGAATACATGAAAATAGGATTTAGCTTTGGTAAACTTTGGAGCTTAGTTTCTTATGCTGTTTCATATCACAAAAGTACTTGCCAGTCTCTCCAAGCACTACCCATCAGTGAAAATCTTAACTATTGGGAAAGTACCAACATCAGATTTTTCCCAGTGATATGAATTACTTTTAAGGCACATCAGTTATAAAGTATCTAACAAGGATGAGAGGTAGCAGACCCTTTCATATATCAATCTGAACTTAAAATAAATTCCAAGAAACAACACTGAATTTCTTTTATTATTATTATCATTTTTTTTTTTAATTGAGTCAGAGTCTCACTCTGTCCCCCAGGTTGAAGTGCAGTGGCATGCTCACGGCCATTGCAACCTTGACCTTCTGGGCTCAGGCGATCCTTCCACTTAAGTCATCCAAGTAGCTGGAACTAAAGTCATGTGCACTCTGCCTGGCTAATTTTTTGATTATATTGTAGAGACAAGGTCTCTTCAAGTTGCCCAAACTGTTCTTTAACCCCCGGGCTCAGGCAATCCTCTTGCCTCAGCCTCTAAGGGCTGGGATTACAGGTTTGAGTCACCGTGCCCAGCCATTGTGAATTTCTTGAAGCGTATGAGAATGGACATACGTTTACCTCTGAAAAAGGTGGCCTTGGTTAGGTCACACACTAGTTTTCATAGTTTAATGGGTGGAATTAAAGATCCCTAGTCAGACAGACCTTTAATACAACAGTAGCTTCAAATTCTGGCTCTGAAACTTTCTGTACGACGTTGAATAATTAAATTCCAATGCTACTGCAGCCTTATCTGTAAAACAGGATAAATAAATATAACTTGTGATGCTGTTATGCTGTTGTAAGGCTTAGATGCAATAATGTATAAAGTGATCAGTACAGTTCCTGGTATCATAGTAAGAGTAAATAAAGCTGTAGCTACTATTATAATGACGTTTATGTTCTAACATCACTTATCCTGGAAATAAAATACCCTCTCTTCTTTAAGCTGGGTGAGGAAAAAAAAAAAAAAACAACTGCTGGGAGATTTCTAAACTTACAAAGCAGGAAGGCTTGGAACTATGGAAAAATTATGACTCAAGAGATCCTTCAAAGGTACTTAGCAATCTGTTACATGCTGCCTGGTAGATGTCTCAAGAAATAAAGTATAGAATACTTCGTTGCATGTAATGGAAGACCATGGCTTAAAAATGCTTTTCCAGGAAGAGGTATCACCAGTGAAAATGGAAGAATTGCTAGTTTCACATCTCTGAAAAGCAGGCTGTATCTGAGTTTAGGTCTTACAGTGTGAATAGCTTACACATTTAGCTTTGCTGTTGTATCTGAATAGAGAACTGGATAAAATTAGTATTCAGCCAATATCAGTGACTATGCTTGCAATCCTCAGCTGATGAAAATCAGTCATGGTTATATCAGCCTAATAGAGAAAATTTCTACTCAAAGAATATGGTCATAAAAGCAAAATCCCCAGAACTACCATATTAATAACTGTTGTGCGCAAACAATAATTCAATAACTATTACCAGAATTAATAATAATTAGATAAGTATAGAAAAAAGCCAAACCTTCTTTCTACTGGAAAACGAACATAATTATAAGCATAAAAATGCTGGTTGCTCATATATAGTACACTAGATTTTAAGAAGAAAAATTGATTGGTAGGTTATAAATATTACTCATCATTCTCTAAATGCCAAAACTAGAAATTAACCCACAGTCACACAATAACTCTTGAAGAGTACTCTGTCCTACGAACAGATATTTCTGTAACCTGTTAAAAGTATTATTTGTCTTGCCCTAGAGGGAAAATTTATTAAAATAAATTAACATTTTACTGGGTCTCTAATTGGAAGTGGCTGTTCTCAACAAATATGTTTATCAAACAGTGTGACTGGCAAAATGTATTACTGGAGCTGTAGTTATCCAAATTACATGCTGTCTAAAGCAAAAAGGGCAAAAGCCATCTGGCTCATATAACTTGTATTTTCTAGACAGCTTGCAGCTGGTTCTGATTAAGCAGCATCTCAGAACTCCCAGAGATCTATTTTTATCCCTGGACGTGTATTTTTAGGACTCACATATCCAAGGCACAGGGCATTTACATTAATAAATGAACAACCAGCTTCAATTAGGTAAAGGTTTATGTGACATTCTGGTTTGGTCTCCAGCTGTACAGGATAGACTGCAAGTTGCATATGACAGTCAGAAACCTGATTTTTAGAACCTACTTCCTCTCCGGTTGTTTTAGTATCCTTAGCGAGGGACACAGAAAAGATGCCTCTGTCTTAAGAAATAAGCAAGGAAAGCTATCTTAACAAGAAATTTAACAGCATTATCTTCTCCATCCTAGGAGGCTGGTACAATTACTATCCCATTTTACAGATGAGGAAACAAAGGTTTAGGTTTAGAATGGCTAATTAACACATTCAATATGCACAATCAGCAAAAGATGCAACTGAGATTCACACCTATATCTTTGAAGATGCATCAAGAATCATCTGGTTGCAGAGCCTGAGCTATTAGCTACAAGATTATGCTATCCCACCACAGGCAGGGTTAATAGTAAATTTCAAAAATTTATTTTATTATAAGAAAATGTAATCATGCTATATAAAGCAGTAACCATAAATTTTGATGGGAGAAGCAGGTTGGAACATTCAAGAACTGAATAATCACATAGATTTATACTAATAAATCTTACAATAATAAAGTTTCTTCCAAGAGAATCCTTGAGCCTCATCCTTCACCTCCGGTCAGTTTCCCCTTGGCTCACTCCACCACATGGCCTTTTGTCCCTCCAACTCCCACCATCCTCTTTCCCCCATAACTCCTCACATCCTCACATTCTCCTCCTCACCCTTCCTCCTCCGCTGAATGTCCTCCCATCATTTACTCTCACAACCCTCTGTACACAGCACAATAGAAATAATCACAATGGCCACTGTACATTTTTGCAACCACAGAGTTGGCAGAATGACCAGCACTCAGAAGTGCTTGCTGAATGCATGACCACTAAAGTCATGCCACCCAGGCACAGATACGGAATATGCAGTATACCCAGTTCTCTCCAGACTCATTTTCTTCTTGTTCATCATCAATTACCAGTCAATATCAGTGATTGTTTATGTAATTTTGTCATAAGGACCAAGTCAAATCACAATTATGAAATACTGCACTATGATCATTTCAGAAGGATACCATGCGTATACCTATAATTCCATAGAAGTCCATCATTTTCATATATAAGGAAAATAAGTCAAACCAATTTAGATATCTTTGACATTAGACTTCCCTCAATATACCACAGCACTATCAGGCTCAAAAAGAACACCATCAGAAACTCGCCTACTACGTGCTATATTTATATTCAAGATATAGTATTAGGGCCTAAAAAACCAATTTTTTTTTTTTTTGAGTCGGAGTCTCAATATGTCACCCAGACTGGAGTGCAGTGGCATACTCACGGCCACTGCAGCCTCGACCAGTTGGACTCAAGTGATCCTTCCTCCTCAGCCTTCCAAGTAGCTGGAACTACAGGTGTGTGCCACCATGCCCGGCTAATTTTTTGATTTATTGTAGAGATAAGGTCTCACCGTGTTGCCCAGGCTGGTCTCGAACACCTGGGATCAGGCTATCCTCTCATTTCAGTCTCCCAAAGTGCTGGGATTACAGGTATGAGCCACTGCACCAGGCTAAAAACTCTAATTTTTATTAAGCTCTCAGATTTGTCATGTTGAGATTGTGAGCTGGTGGGCTTCTCTGGTGAGTGGATCTTCACACAAGCACGAAGTTACTGCAGAATATCCCGAGAAGAGCCTTGTGAAGTGTGCTGTAAAACAGACGCAGTGCTATTGTGTAGATGATCACTGATGGGATTCCCAAGTCTCTAATCCAACACTGACATTTTCTCCTTTATTATTAGACATCCTCATTCCACGGTGATAATTACATGCTTTTGAGCTTCCAGGGGACTTTGTATATCTTGACTGGTGACGGTTTGCATGTATTTTAAGTAATTATGGTAATATTTGCCATCATGACTCTAAAGAAAGGGCAGTTGTGTATAAAATGTCAGGGGGTATCTCATTTCTATCCTTGACGTCATTGCCACACTCCTCTTACAAATAAATACCTTCTGATGGTAAAAACAGATAATAATGAATGGTTGCCAAGTTTCCTCTCCTCCAGACTGTCATGAAGGATTAAGCACTAAAATGATGAACTTGGCTATATATAAAATGGATTATTTCATTATAAATAAATAAAAATTGACATTTTATAACATGAGAAACTACTTCATGCCCAAAGTTAGAAGGGGAAAAAAACAGAATTTCAATTTAATAACCTACTTTGAGCTGAAAAAATACTAGCCATATTGACTTGGTTTTGGTTCCACATAATATAGCAACTCCCTAAAAGCAAAAACAATATTTTCCTGATTCTGGAAGTCTAAGTGCCACCGGGTGGAAAGAAAGAAAAGGGGGTATATTTGAAAACACTTTAAAATTTTGGTACAGGCTGATTTACCCTAGATTGTCTGAAATAGAAAAACTTTTTAATTGGAATTTATGTTCTTCATTAGAAAATTGATAAATGTTCAAAGGTGATTGTTCTAGGAAGCAATTTATTACAATTGAATTTTTGGAAATTAGCAATCTCATATAAATTCAAAGTTTCTCCATTAGAATATAAATATCTTGAGAGTAATATCTGTGTTTTTTCTTATATAAGGTTGCATCACAGAATATAGCAGAAAACCTGGATTACGCTACAGAATACAGCAGAATATTTGGATTATGGTAGGTACCCAGTAAATGTCTAATGAACATGTCTACATTTTAAAGAATTCCTACTATGTGCTTAACTCTCCTCACTGTATCAGATAAAAAACTTTTACAGTATATATTGTTTGTACTTGTCCTTAGCAATCAACAAGAATACTGATATCAGAGTTTTTTAAAAAACTGCATGCTCTCTTTCCCTTAGAGAGGTTGTTTCTCCTTTTTACTAAGCCCCAACCACTCTAATTTCAACAAAGACAAATTGTATCTGACTCTTCTCAATACTGTTGTACAGTCAAAAACAATTAGATCCGCATCTCAATAGTTTGGTTCCACAGTTCAGCCCAGATAACAATAGTCTTAGATTTAATAGAAGATTACATTTCACACAAGAGTAATTAATAAGCAGAAAGCAGAGTATATCCTAAGTGAAAGTCACAAGTGTTCAGCAAGAGATACGGCTGTGGAAAGAACACTGGCTTCAAGGACAAAGACTTGGTTTTTAGCCAAAATTCAACACTTACTAGCAATGTGACCCTGGGCTAGTCTCTCCCTGGGGTTTTGCATTTTTCAATATTAGATGGGGACCATAAAGCACTTACCTTTGGGGTTTATTATGGGAAGAAATATGTAATAAGATTTGAAAAATATCTTAGCATAATGCCTGTTACATAAGCAGGTGATCAATAAAGTTTTGTTGAATCAGAATGTAAAAGGTCACAAAACCAAAAAAGTCACCAGCCCTTTCTATTAAAATGTACACACCTGCAATGGTTTATAGCAATAACAGACCAAAAAGACTAAAGAAGCTTGGATATGACATGCTAAATAAACAAAATAAAAATTAAGAAAAAGAAAAGCTGCTAAATAAGGTAAGTTCATAGTAGCTTTTGTTTAATCAATGGATTGGGACTTAACTAAGGGACAATTAAGTTGCTCATAATAAAAGCAAAATGCAGAAAATGTAAATCTGAGTAAGGCAGGGGTCTTCCTCTGACTTGATGTCATTTCAAGCCTATTATTAAGACTTATAAGACAATTTATATGGTACCTTCCAGTCTCATTGTTTTTCATTCTCCTCATGCCAATTTAATTTTTATTGCTTTACTTTCTCATTGACAACTAGATAAAATTTTTCTTCAAAAGTTCTTCCTATACTCTGTCCTATCAATGATGACATTGATAATGTATAAGAAATGCTCTAAGACAGTTTGACTACAAATCACTAGGCCAACCGCATAAGTTAAAACAGGTTTCAGATTGGGGAGTTATGTTTGTTTTGTTTGTTGCCAGGGATGTTAGGATGGAAGAGGAAGCTATATGGTGACACGTAAAATGTGAAAGGTTGTGATCAGAATAACTAATAAGAAGACTTGAAGTTGTCTCTCAAATAGGATTCAGTAACTTGTTTACATCACGTCTATGTCATATTAGCTCTTCTCTCTCAAACATTTCTTATCCTTCCTTTCTGAAATTAGGTACTGAGTAGACTTATCTGAAATCATCCACAGGTAAGTCAGTTCTTTTAAAGGGAATCGCTCAACAGTACTGCTGAGTTCATCACTTGGTACCTGTTCTGTAAAGGTCTGTACAAGAAATTTATTTTAGTAATTAGAGATTCACATAGCTGTGCTGCTTCTAAAGAACAAAAATGCAACTTGTGTTTTGAAAATAACATAAAGATTTAATGATAAATAAAACAATTATAACAAGTTTGTGTGTGTGTGTGTGCGTGTGTAGCAAAAGAAATGGCATCTCGGCCAGGCTTGGTGGTTCAGCCTATAATCCCAGCACTCTGGGAGACTGAGGCGAGTGGAATGCCTGAGCATGAGGGTTCAAGACCAGCCTGGGCAACTTGGCAAGATCTCATCTCTACAATAAATAAAAAATTAGCTGGGCATGGTAGCACGTGCCTGTAGTTCCAGTTACTTGAAAGGCTGAGGCAGAAGGATCGTCTGAGCCCAGCACGTCAATGCTGGGGTGGCTATGAGCGTGCCACTGCTCTCCAGCATGGGCAACCAAGTGAGACTCCAACTCAAAAAAAAAAGAAAAAGAAAAAGAAAAAAGAAATAGCATCTCTATCTATTCAGTTATCTAGCTATCTATACCATGGGGCCCTTTTTGTTTTGGCTGCTAGAAAGCGTAGGATCAAAATAATAAATCAAAACAAACCCATGTAGACCCTAAAATATGTTTTTTTCTTTTTTCTCATTAGAACTTCCTACTTGTTTATATATTTCCTGATAATGTACCTTTTCCTCTATGTACATTTTCTCATTATTAAGCTGAATATGTTCTTATAAGATATCTCAAATCATTATTTGAAAGAGGCAGTGCATAAATTAAATAAGAGAAATATTTGGACTAAATTTATTAGCAAGTTTATGCCAGTCCCTTTCCTCTGCTTGAACTTACTCTGATGACGCTGAACTTGGATTACCAAAACAATTTCAGTGTGTTCTTAAAAAACTGTACACCACTCCAAAAAGAATTTTTTAAAGGACATTTATTAATTGAAGTCAAGAGCCCTGTGTATATGCATATTATCTTTTGTGATTCATATAGAAAACAAACTCCTCATTATTATTTATTTCATCTCCTGCAACCACAAGAATAATCAAATAATCAAAAGGCTGAAATTTAAAGAGTTTCTTTGGGAATATTTATTCCCCTCACACCTCCATTCTTTCTTTTATATAATGGGATCCTGGCCAAGAATTACACAAAAGAGAAAGTCCAAAGACAATCTCCCACTGAGATTTGTTTATTTACGTCACTGAGGTGCTGCTTATTCCTGGCTTAATTTGTAAACACAAAAATGTTTTTAAATAAAGCATAGTTTATAAAACTGAAATAATAAAATAAATTTTATTCTGCATTTAGAAAGTCATGTTTCTACAAGTGATATAAGAAGAATTCCAGAAATGTTTACTATTTGATGTGTGTTTCAGTTTTATGTTCCTAAACTCCTTAACACCAATTATTCCCTCCTTATCACCTATTAACAGCCACAATGATAGAAACTATAATGCACATGCCAAAAATGATCACTCATAGGCTTCCATAACTAAAAACAGATTGTTTCCCATAAATCCAATCAGGTTTTCACAAAAATACAGCTTTCTGGAAATACAGCTTTCTCATTGGCCTGTCATTGATTTCAAAAATTAACTATTCAAAATTTTAACTATTAAAAAATTACTATTCAAGCTGGGCACGGTGGCTCATGCCCATAATCCCGGTACTTTGGGAGACGAAGGCAAGAGGACTGCCTGAGTCCAGGGGTTTGAGACCAGTCTGGGCAACTAGGCAAGACCTCATCTCTACAATAAATAAAAAAAAATTAGCCAGGCGTGGTGTGCTCGCCTGTGGCTCTAGCTACTTGGAAGGCTGAGATGGAAGGATCACCTGAGCCCAACAGGTCGAGGCTGCTGTGGCCATTAGCATGCCACTGCACTTCAGCCTGGGCAACAGAGTGAGACTCTTACTCAAAAAAAAAAAAAAAAAAAAAAAAAAAAAAAAATATATATATATATATATATATATACACTATTAAAAAAATAACTTCAATGACACGTCTACAATAGTGTCTGTGTTCATAAAATCTTACTAAATCCCAAAGGTACTACCCATGAATGTTTAAGCCCGACACTCAATAGTGAAAGATAAAGAAGTGCAGGCTCTAAATTTCTCTGTGAATGTTTTACCCAGAATACAGGCTTTGTAAAAGAAAGAACTCAAATATAGAATTACTTGTAGATTGTCACAAGTAACATCCACAATATGCACACATTTAACCTGAAAATTTCCTTTTTCTTTTTTTTTTAGATTAGCAATATAGTTTATTTATAATCAGAGAGAAAGAGATGATTCACCTCCCCAAGGTAGGGGAAAGAGCACATGGCCACACCATAGCTTAGCAAGGCAATGGCCTAACCTGAAAACTTTCTAACAAGTGTTTCACATTAACAAAAACTGTAGAACTTAATTGGAAAATAAAAAGATGAAACAGACAATAATCCTGCGTGAGAAGATTACATGATAAAAAGAAAATGTTTTCAAGTTACTTTGTAGATATAATAAATTAGTAGTTAAAACAATAAGACTTTCATTAGAACTAGAAAACACAGTATAGAAAAATAAGCAAGTGAAAATATACTATCTCCTCTGTGTTCTCACTGTTCTTTTTTTCACCTCCTCTTCATGATTCTTTGTAGCATTATAGTATAATTTCATTTTCACATGTCTGTTTTACCAGCAAAACTCTGATTACCAGGAGTGAGAAAACTGGATAATTTTAATTTTCATATTCACATTTTTTTCTGTTGCATAGTAGAAGTTTTTTTGGAAAAGAAGACCTGAACCTACTAGATTTTAAAGTATATTTAAAAGTATTAATAATGTAAATAATGGACTTTCTACATCTAATTTGAAACAGGTCAGTGAATAAGAAAATAAAGCCCAGTAAAATATCTAATCATATGTAAGAATGTAAGAACATGACAGAAGAGAAATTCATAACAATTGGGGAGGAAAAGAAAGAAAGTTATCTAATGAAAGACACTGATGTAACTGTTGGTAATTTTAGAAAACAATGAATCAAAATGTACACCATATACTGTCATGATAATACTAATCTCCCCATCGCTATATGCTTGTGTATATACACATATAACATAGCTCATAAAATTAACATTAAAATAGGATTATTTTTTTATAAATGACACATTTTTTAAACTTCAATATAAAACAAAAAGATGTAAGTTTTATAAGTTTAATCTTTAATACTAAGAAAAGGAATAGTCATGGTGAGATTTTTAAAAAACAGTGCAGAAATGTGTTTATCAAATACTAGAGAAAAGGTGGGAATGACAGTAGTCAAAATCTGACTGGGGGGGCACACCTCATCAATAGGGGTACGTGCATGATGAATGTTTGTATAACCAACCCTGAATTGTACTCCACAATTTGAAAATTTTAAAAAATAAATAAATAAAATAAAACCTCAATAAAAAAACAAAAAGACGTAAATTTTCTAAGTTTAATCTTTAATACTAAGAAAAGGAATAGTCATGTTGAGATTTTTTTAAAAATGCAGAATTGTGTTTATCAAATACAAGAGATAAAAGGTTGATTTCTATGTTACACAGAAGGGATAAACGATCTGATGAAAATAAAAACACAAAATCCAAAAGAAAAATAAGTTAGTAACATGAACATGCACAAAAGGAAATTAAATTATTAAGCACACATTTTTAAAATTCAAGCATTTTATTTATCAAAACAATGCAAATTAAAACAATACTGAAGTACTAATTTATAGTTACTGAGTAAACATAAACTCTAAAAAAGCAATATTCACCATTGTCCAGGTTCTCAAAGTAAACCTGGAAAACTCATACATTGTTGTTGTCATTTTACTTTAGAAAGAAATTTGACAAAGCACTTCAAAAACTAAGTTTTAAAAAATCATATCTTTTGACTCATAAAAATATGCAAAAGTTTTCATCTGATAATATTGGGCTGGACAATTTAAAATGAGTAAGTAACCCTTAACAAAGGGTACTTTCAAACAGATATATGTGGCGATATAATACATAATGAGAAAACATTATAAATCTAAGTCTGTAATACCATAGACACTACAGGTGTACTACAGAGTTTAAACACCCACTCTTGAAGGAATATCATAAAGTCATTAAAAATTATAATACTATAATACATGCAAAGGACAATATAAATTGAAACTGAATATGATAGGAAACTGAAAGGAAATAAATAAATTGCAAAAGTTGGTATGTTGAGGCACACTTCCTTTCTGATTGTAACACTGTCTATTCTCCAATTAAAAATAGGGGAAAAAATGTATGTCATTATTATATAAACTATTAGTAGCTGTTCAAAATTAGGGACACACAAAAGCATCACAGATGAGACCAAAGCTAAAAACAAAACTAATTCCTTTGAGAGAAATTACCATTTCTGGGAAGTGGTACTGGATCTGGCATCTGAATTAAGAAAAGGCTAGAGACAAATGAGAAAATTAGTACAGTAAATACATGAAAGATAAAACAAAAATGCCTATAAAAAAGCATTTTCTCCGTGGAGATTAAGAACTAAAGCTGAATTTAAGCTAAAAACAAAAAACAAAAAACCAGCAAATTGGTTCCATTAGAAGAAGCTGGAAAATAGAAAAAGAAGTATCATTTTAAAACTCTCTCTACCACTAATTTTTTTTTCTGCTTTTCCCCACCAATCACCCCTCTTTACTCCTCTGCCCAATAGCAGCCCATTGGTATCTCAATAAGAAAAGGAGACGGTTACAGTCAGCTTTTGTTTGTTTACATTCATCATTTGGACACAAGTTTTAATGTTAGCTTAGAAAAGAAAAAAGGCAGAGCATCCCCTACAAAGCTATAACATTATCTGAAAATACAGAGTTCCTTCTACTTTTACTTTCATTAAATGTAACCAAAATGAGAAGATTTATTATGATCACAGGTGTTCATACAACTCTACCCAGATCAGCTACTGTGTCAAGGCACATCTGGTGTGCCAGAAACAAACTAGGAGATCATGTGTGGGAGGAAAGAAAATTAAAAGTTGTCAAACATATTTCTTTAGGCATTCAACATAATCCCCTTATTCTAAATATTTTCCTGGTATTTATGTAGTCAAGTTAATTATCATACAAACTAAAGTAAGACTTTTAGATTTCCCTAAAACCTTTTCTTCAGTATTCCTTTCATGATGAAATTGGTCAACTCACATTCACCACATATATACAAACACATTATATTACAAACTTTTCTACTTAGACTACTATGCTCCTGGGTACTAGATTATTCTACATTCCTCCAAAATACCCAACCTTTTCATGCTAGTTAATATCTGTCAATAACTGGAAAACTACTTCCTCAATATTTCCCTTCTAATCAGAGCAATAATTAATACAACACAAAATAATTTTAGTGCCAAACTCAATGCCAACAATGAAGACAACATATACAGGCTGACAATGGGAAATAAACTGTCTGAAATCTTCATATTTCACACAGACTACCAAAGAGCTCAGGTTATATGTTAACATTAAATTATACAAAAGTAAGACTCACAATCTTTTGATGCACACTTCACCTTTAAAAATACAAGCCAGGAATGCCTCAGAAAATATCTTTTGGGTTCAGTTTTCCTAAATAATAATGTGTTTAAAAAACACTTGAAAATACAGAGGAACACTGATCCATGCACCCAAATAAGAATGTGAGGACTGTTTAATAGCTAACATTTATAAAGCACTCACAATGTCCCAGACACTGTTCTAAAGTGTGTTCCACGTCCTCATTCATATTCAATCCTCACAAGAACTTTTGAGGTGGACATCTTAATTAGTATACCCATTGGTGAAGATGAGCAAACTGAAATAGATTAAGAAAATCAGCATTGTAACTGAGTTTCAACCCAGGCAAGTGGTTCCAAAGCCCATGGCTTCTACCAGTACTCTATAATGTCTGGGCATCATCCCAGGAGTGATGTGACAACTTCTATGCTACTTTCTGTAGGCCATCTCTTGGTTCCCACTATCACAAATATTAATATTTGAGATGCACAAAGCAAAAACTTTACAGTGATTCCAGAGAAGTCAGTTAAAACATTTCACCAGAAATAATTCATGTTAATGGTGATGATTTCAATTCCAAGAATGGTACTGGAACACCTTAAATATTTGTACATAAAATCTTAAATCTACAAATCTGCAATTCGGTATCATTTTATCTAAATGGCTTTGATTCTACTACAAGGAAGTGAAGCCTGGTGAGCATCAGAACAGTGAAGGAGAAGGTGTGAGCATTGAGAACAAGAGACTTTTAAATTACTTTTAATTTACCTCTGAATATAAGTACAAGTGTTTGCACACAGAAGCAACGTGCAAGAAATCCTAAGGAAAAATCCCTTAATAAAAAGGAAACGTAAATGTCCTCTGGGCTGTCACAGGTAAATATCTTGAAAGTTAATGTAAATTCTTTTTTAAAAAGATGCCGGGTGCAGTGGCTCATGCCTGTAATCCCAACACTTTGGGAGGCCAAGGCGAGAGGATTGTCTTGAACCCAGGGGGTTGAGACTAGCTGAGACAACTTGGTGAGACCTTGTCTCTACAATAGAACAAAAGATTAGCCAGGCATGGAGGCTCACACCTGTGGTTCCAGCTACTTGGAAGTCTGAGGCGGAAGGATCACCTGAGCCCAGCAGGTCGAGGCGGCGGTGGCCATGAGCATGCCACTGCACTCCAGCCTGGGTGGCAGAGTGAGACTCCGACTCACAAAAAAAAAAAAAGATAATCATGGAAGAAACAATGAAATAGTGAATCATGAAATACACCTAAATAGGTCAACTACAAATTCCAAGAGAGTTCTTTGATCTGAAATTTCATTTAATTCAAGGCCACAGGAAGATAAAACCAAAGCAAGCAAAACGAGATTATTTGAATCTGCCTATAGATAGTTGGGAATGTATTTATTAAAATATAGTGGTGGGTGCTGGCAGAGGTTTAGAGCTTAGACAAAGAAGGCAAAAAGAGAGGTAAAGTCTTTCCCAACTTTCTCTTCTTAAAAGTGTCAGAAGAAGAATGGCCTGGTCAAGAGAGAGCAGAAAAGTTCTCCATTTTTCCATTACCGTGAAGTATTCTGAGCGCATTTCCAAGGTGCCATCTCTCATTACCGGCTACCCAGTTCTTCATTTATTTTCCTCAATTGTAAGTTATCAGTTGCCTAGGCTGATTTGCTTTTTCAATTTTATTCAGGAGGAAAATGGGAAAATAACCCATCTCACAGGGGAAACGAAATAAAATGACATTGGTTTCAGAAAGCTAATGGAAAAAAGGAATGCTGGAACAAAAAGAAGAAAAGACACTTAACCAGAAGGTAAGCTATTGAAGAAGACTGTTTTCTGTTGGTGGGTGTGGGGCTGCACCTCTTGGCCATAGTTGGGAAAGGGGCCTTGGCAGGAGGTTTTTGGCCTCTGGGTCTCTTCGAGGTCCTGTCAGCCAATGCTCCTTTTGGGTAGACCCTGCAGATGGGGTTGAAGCAGAAACCTACAGTTCCACAATGGCTTAAATTCAATGGGGACTTAGGGAAGGCATAAGAATCTGGCTAAGGCCGGGCTCGGTGGCTCAGCCTGTAATCCCGCGCCTTTGGGAGGCTGAGGTGAGCGGATTGCCTGAGCCCGCGGGTTCGAGACCCGCTTGGGCAGCGAGACCTCATCTCTACAATAAATCAAAAAAAAAAAAAACCAGCCGGGCATGGTAGCGCATGCCTGTAATTCCGGCTACTCGGAAGGCTGAGGCGGAAGGATCGCTGGAGTCCAGCAGGTCGAGGCTGCGGTGGCCGGAAGCGGCCACTGCACTCCAGTCTGGGCAACAGAGTGAGACTCCAACTCAAAAAAAAAAAAAAGAATCTGGCTAAGACTTTGAGTCCACTATATGTTCTCACATTCAACATTATTGGTAATGATCTCTTTCTCTTTCCTACATTTATTTTGTAGTGGCTCAGAACATGAAGAGAATGTATATAACACCCTGGAATCCCAACCAAATGTACAACTCATTTTTTGTCTGGCTTCCCAATTTAATATAAAGTATGGGGAAGTACAGACCCACTCTGCTGTGAGGTGGACATAAGTGCCAGCCTGATGGTGCCACAGTTTCCTGTGAGAACTATGGAACTGGGCATAGCTCCCCTCATGTGTAAAATGAGGGCGCTGTACCAAACCATTTCTAGGGCACCTACAGGCTCCGGCATTCTATGATGTTACAACTAAAATTAACTAGCGTTGGCAGCACCTTCAAAGTGAAAAAGAAAACGCACATCAGTCCCACATCACAAGACTGAAGTCAGCCAAGCACCAGAGCCATCTCACGTTAAGAGAGAAGAAAAAGCTGTTGATCTGCAGTAGCTTTTGAAACTGCTGAGGAGGGAAAAAATTAGAATATGGAATTAAAATAGGCCACTGACCTCTGTGAAAAGGTCAAATACAAGAAAAATAATTGTTGGGCTAAAGGAAAAGTCACCTCTCCCTGTATTATTTTTAAAATACATATGTCCTTAGAAGTATCATTAATAATATTGAACTCTCATCTGCTCTATGTTGTAGCCCAGTAAAGTCCCACATTCACTTGCAGATGAATTATGACTTTAGAGTTTATCTGGACTCCAACGTGATCCTATAGATGAGTTGGGTCAAACACCACAGAAATGCCAAGAAACATTTGAGCCAGGCCAAAAAGTGCTGAAACAGTTCACTGACACAGAACCCACAAGTCAACATGAAGCTTTCACTGGAAGATGCAGCCTTTGAGTGAAGTTTTCCAGGGATCCAGCCAAAACTCATAGATTATTGAGGGGAAAAAACCTCTCAAATCCAAAATGGCTCCAAATGGAGGTTTGTATGAGAGGGAAATTATGCATGGAAATTTATCATTCACAACCAGTGAACTCAATCATTGATCCAATTACTTCAGAGGATTTTAATTCATCCTGGAAATTCATTATGAATTACAGATAGCCACAGTCTGAGCAGAACACTAAAACTTCTGTGTGTTATTAAACAAGTCAATTGTTTCAATGAGATAAGTACATTATTTCCACCAGACAGATAATTGTTTTCTTGTTCAATTGCATTACATTTGTGTATCCAGGTATAAAATGCTACAAATGGAAAATTACTGAGAAGCAAAGCAGTCATTAGTGTGACTTATAAAAGGAGCAAAGTTGTCACAAAAGTTTTACTCATGATTTTGTGTTTCTGAGTATGTCAATCTTATTATTTTTTGAATTTTTTATATATTTGCATAGCAAACAGTAAAAGTAGATCCTTGACTCTACAAAACTATACATTATACAAACAGAACTAAGAGGTTAACTAACAGACATGAACAGCTAAATGCCTTCTATGTAAATATACACAAAATAAAATGAATTCAAGGATGAATTACTCAACTTCACAGGAAATCCAGAAATTTGGGATCTGTGGAAAATAAAAAAATAGATAACTTTAAAGTATCTCTATTGGAAATAAATAACACTTCTAGATTTTACTTTGTAGATACAAGAATTGTATCAAAAAAGTACTTATCTGATGACTACTGTGACACTATTCCCTGAGAAAATTCTTAACTGTTAATTGTCCTCAATTAAAGAGCTTTAAAACAAATAAAAGAAACATTAAATGACAAAAAACAACATCAGCACTTTGGGAGTTCAAGGCAGAAGATTATTCCCAGATGGAAGTTGTACATTGTAGATGGTAATTTAGCAGGAATGGCCAAGGAAAGTGCCCTTAAATACCAGAAAGTGAGAAGACAATTGTAATGATCACCAATATTGAACACACGGTGCATATCCTGGGGGCATGATCAGTTCCATTTGATTTAAAAAAGGTTGGTTTTTAATCCTAGTAGTTTAGTGCCTTTAAATTAAAGTTTATGGCATCTATTTCCATCTGTATAACAGTGTCTGTGTCAAATATGTCATACCAACATACATGATATAAATTTTTTAAATATAGACTTTATATTTTTTCCAAACCATTTCTGGAAATTCACCATATTTTAATTGTACAATTAGTCAGAAAAAGTCAAATGGTATACACTATACTTTAAACATCACATATTGATACCCAAAACTGATATTGCATATAACCTAGAAGAATGTGCTATTCAAAATAGGAAATATGTCTGCATAAATTAAAAATGGATATTGTGAGATTGTGTGATGTTAACACAGATCTAAAACATATGAGGTGCAATAGAATCTTGAATGAAGTTTGGTAAACACAGAATCAGTTGAACCACTGATTCCTACCATTGTTTTAAATTGCATAATTTATTCAATGAGAAGATTTTAGAGTTGGAAGATTTGTAATAGAATAAAATTTTCATAAGAACAAACTTTCTTTAAAGCATTGAAATACTTTTAAAAATGCTGCTTGTACTTTATTCTTTTTTACAACTGTATTAATTTAAGGCTATGGAAAATGGAGTTAGGCCCTCTATAGAGAATTTCTGTTTTAATTACATCTTTAATGTTCTGAGAAGAAAATTTTTAGCCCAAAGCTAGACAAGATTATATGAAAGCTTTAATTTATATAATCAATTACAATAATTTTAATTGATATTAAATTAACAAAAACAAAAAGAAGTATAGAAGATGATTTGCTGCAATATTTGGTTTATTTTCTGAATTTACTCACAGATGTTTTTGCAACCTAAAGCAATTTTTGGCATATAGATATTTTTCTCCAGCATGTTTGAGCTATAAGGAATCCTAAAAATTCTTAATTCAACCTCCTCGACTTTTGGAAAAGGACCTCAAAGTCCTAGGAATTAAAATGTCAAACCTCAATCTCTAAATCTCTTAGGTGAGAAGTCAAGATTTGAACAAAGAAACACTAATTCTGCCTCAGTTCTCATTTAAAAGGCTTTATCTCAAGTGGAAAATATAGGAAAAACAATGTCTAGAGACCATGACTATCTAAAACACAACATTTAAACCTGGGGAAACAGAAGCAATTGTTGACCTCATGGAGATGAACTTCTATTGCAGGAGCCTGACAAACCAATGTCAAGAGAGCTCTGCCACCAACTAGTTTGTTTACACACACACACACACACACACACACACACACACACACACACACACACACACACACACACACACTGACTCCTCTTTCTCCCCACAATTCCTGTCTGGAGAACTTCTATCAAAGCCAAGCCCAGTTTGTCTCTCTTACTCCCCTGTGGACCTTGTTCTGACATGTGACTTCTATTCTCCTACTTGTAGGTGATTCCAAGACACAACATCCAACCTAACTCACTCAAGCTACCTACCTCACTAAGCTGGTTCATATAATATCACTTGAATCTCCAATATCATTTCAGAGTCAACAACATCAAAACAAAACCTATTTTCCCTCAAAATTGACAGCTGTATTCAACTTATCCATTCCTTTTATTAAGTAATCTTTAATTTCTTCCTTACTTCCTATGGCTTCCATATCTAGTCAGTGTTCATATCCTATGTGTATTAGTCAGGGTTCTCCAGAGAAATACACACAGGCGCGCGCGCGCGCGCGCACACACACACACACACACACACACACACACACACACACAGAGAAAGCAAGAAACAGAGAGGGAGAGAGAGAAAGAGAGAGAGAGAGATTACAAGAAGTTGGCTCACACACATACACACACACACACACACACACACACACACAAAGAAGCTGACTTACGTGATTAAAAGATCTCTCATGTCTAAAATCTGAAGAGCTGATGTCCCAGTGCAAGTCTGAAGGCCAGTAGACTGCTATACTGCTGTACAACCAGGAAACTTTGATGTCCCAGTTTGAAGCCCACCAGGAAAGAAAATTCCCTTTTAAATAGGGGAAGGTCAGTCTTTTATTCTATTCAAAGCTTCAACTAATTGAAGCCCACTCACGATATGGAGGACAGTCTGCTTTATTCAGTCTGCTGATTTAAATATCAATCTCATCCAAAATCACCCTTACAGAAATACCCAAGATAATGTTCAACCAAATATCTGGTCCTTGGCTCAGTCAGCTTGCCACAAAAAATTAACCATCACATTATAGTTTTACTTTACAAAAGCATTGCACCTTTTCCTCCATTCTCCTTACCATCTTCTCAGTTCAGGTCCTTATGATCTCCTTTTGGTTTTCAGCAAAAGGATGCAAATAAGTCCAACCCTATCCCCTCTATGCCTTTTAGTTTAAGCATCACTGGCTGCGCTGTGGGCACATTTATTTTTTGGAAGTGTTTTTTACAATATCAATCCTGTTCTATTCACTATTGTACCTTACTCTAAATAGATAAAATTCTTTTTTAAAATAATATGTTGCTCTACATAATCCAGCTACTTGACCTACCGGCCTTTTTCTTCCACCATCACTCCCCCTAATCTATAACTTCCATTATAACTGGCCAATAATGTAAATATCTTCTTCACCCTTCAATGCCTATTCCCTCTTAACGTGCTCCTCTTCTCTGGAAAGCACTGCACATTCTTCCTTGCCTATCCCAATCCCATTCACCTGTCAAGGCTTGTCGCAAGCTTAACTTCTTTTTGAAATTTTTCTAATTTTCCAAATCATATAAATTTTTATTTTTCTAATCTTCTCATGTGCATAAACTAACAAAACCACTGTTACTCCACACTATCTTGTTCTCCAATTTATCTCTACTGCACATCCCCCTTTTCCCTGGTCCCTAACCTTACCGCATCACCTCCAAATATTCACCTTCTATTTATCTTGAACTGAAAAGCTTTGAATCTGTGATGTGCCCAGCACTGTGCAAGGTGCTACTCTCAAGAACTTACACTTTGATGGAAGAGATGAATAAATATTCAAATAATTATGGAGCAAGGTAATACATGCTAAAACAGAGGTGGATACAAAACTCTAAGGGAATATAGAGAATAGAACAGAGAAACTAAATTATCCCAGTAGGATGATAAGCTAAGGGATAAATTTAACAGGAAAAAGAGAGGAAGGGCATTTCAGGTTTTTATAATAAACAGTGCAAAGGAATACACACACACACACACACACACACACACACACACACACACACACACATTTCTTTAAGGTACGATGAAACATTTACACACAATGGCAGACATCAAATATAAAGAATCAGAACTCAGGCACAAAATAGCTGAAAAATAATGGATTAAATTCAGCAGAGGAATTATTGAGTAATAAGTAGTACATAACTCCAGAAATAAAAGTGTCTGTAACACTGAGAATGCCAAGTTTATGACTTGAGTGGGCTGAGGAGGAGCAGGCACACCAGGAGCACAAAGCCAAGCCACTTCCAAGCAAGGGAGGCAGATGCCCCCAAAACACAGGTGAGACTGTGTTTGTTCCTCATCCATAATCCCAAAGGATAAAAGATTTCTTCAGAACTCATTTGGGGACAAACCTAAACTCATCTGGAAGCAAAAACTGGCCTGCACAGACATGAAAATAAACACTCTTTTATTATCTTTATTTATCTTTGTTAGGATTAAGATCTATTAATTTCACTGCAGAAATATTAATTTCTATTATTATGGGGGATCATCCAGTCCCCATCAAATGTGACAGGTAATATAGGGTATATGGTCCTTTTAAAAACTGAATACATTTTTAAAATCACCTTACCTTTTTAAAATCTGAAAATTCTCAATTCTAAAACACACTGTATCTCTAGGGTTTTGGATAGGATTCTGTGAACCTTAGGTTTTGAGGTTCCACAGAATTAGTCGGGTACACAAAGATATCTCCTATCCAAAAAAGATTTCAAAGTCCAAGGAAGAATCATTTGCAGTTTTTTTTATCAGATAGTGAGTTTTCAGTGCTACATATTTTCTACCATTGACTACTTTTGTGACCAGTGACAGTTTATTTTACTTAAATATTAGTTAAAAACAAAAAATAAACTGCTGATCATAAACTCTGAAATCAACATCCTCCCCCCTTATAATACCAAGAACACCCCTCCCCCCACACATACACATACACATACACAATGTAAAGCAACATGCTCCTTGCCTCCTACAACCTTAAGAGATAATTTCCTGGAATTGTCTATTCAAATAGAAAATTAATTTCCATGCACAGCTGGAAATACCACACTGGCAAGTGAGAAAAACATCAAACACCACTAGATTAAATAAAAAGTGGAGAAACTATAAAGACTAAACCTAACAGAACTTGCTCAGTAGGATGGTCTTATGAGAACAGCTGTTTGCCTGTTTATTTAATGTATGAAGACGTCTTTTAAAATGAAGTAGCAATAGTCATGGCAGCATTGGATTTAGAGAAATAACTGGGGGATTATATCATTCAAGAAGTGTTTCTAGTGTTGTATGAAAGAAGAGAAGGTTAGCACCCTTCTTGAGAATGGAAGAGGCCCTCAGGCCTGCACAGCACAGGTAGGGTTAAGGCTTTGCCACCTACTTTGTAGCATCTAATCATAGATTTTTTTAGTTCGAGATGATGGGAAGATTCTGGAGATGGACAGTGATGAGGGTGGCACAACAATGTGAATGTACTTAATGTCACTGAAGCACACTCAAAATGTGTTAGAAAGAATTTCAACAATATACAAAATGGTCTTATAGGTCAAAACAAAATAGACAGTCTAAAAGAAAAGTGAGCAAAAGACACAAACAAATTCAAAATAGGAAGATAATCTTATAAAGATACGGGGGAAAATGTGGTTTTTTTGTTTGTTTTTTGAGTCAGAGTCTCATTCTGTCACCCAGGCTGGAATGCAGTGGCACAATCATGGCTCACCGCAGACTTGACCTCCTGGGCTCAGGTGATCACGCCTCAGCCTCCTGAGTAGTTAGGACTACAGGCACATGCCAACACACCTGGCCAATCGTGTGTGTGTGTGTGTGTGTGTGTGTGTAGAGACAAGGTCTTGCTATGTTGCTCAGGCAGGTCTTGAACCCCTGGGCTCAAGTAATCCTCCCGCCTCAGCTTCTCAAAATGCCAGGATTACAAGCATGTATAACTGTGCCCAGACTGAAAAATGTTTAAAATCACTAATAATTAGGAATGTAAGTAAAATGGCTATAAAATATCCTGTTTAATCTTTCAAAATTAACAAAGATTTAAAAGATTGACAATTAAAATAAAAAGCAGATTTTCTAGACCCACTGACAAGATCCAGCTCTGCTAACACCTCTCTGTCCTTTGGCTCAGACCTACCTACTGGGGATCCCTCTTTTCAGTGACAGGCATCAAGAAAAATCAGGCTCCTGGTGCCATCTGGGGACTTTTCCCTGATGCCGTAACTACTTCAGGCAATGAGCTACATGGCCAATGCTCAATTAATAAGCAAACTAAAAACAGAATAATATGCTTTGCACAAACACTTTCAAAACAAACAAGGAGAGACAGAAAACAGAACACCAACTTCAAGAACTGCCCCACAGAAAGGCAAACAGGAAGCATAACTATGTGGGAATGACAAAGCCTCGCATGGCAAGTCGGCTCCCGGGTCCGGCTGCCTTGATTCTCAAGTTGTCAGAGGGGAAAAAAAAATCCATCGGCTCGTAGCGCAGAACTGACACTATGTAAATAGCAACAGGGAGAAAGTTCAATTAAAATCAATGTGTTGTGAAAGCAAAGATAGAGAAAAATATTACCATGGGGGGAAATTACCATTGCAGGACTCCTAATGAGTGAAAGGTTGAGTTCAAGGTATTGGGACCATTACTAGATAAAGCGTAACAGAGTTCCAAAGCAGTGTATTGTGTTATAAAGCATGAACTACAATTCTTTTATCTTTGACAAACAAAACACCTCTTACTTCAGTAAATCTCCAATATACCACAAGCTAAAGGAGGGATCTATTTAATTGTTGGACTAATTCATTCCCCATAAAGGAGGAAGGAAGTGGCTGGTAAAATGCCTGGCAAAAAGTAAATAAATATTTGTTGAACTGAAACGCATAAATGAATAAGGGTTATTCATTTATTAGGCCATTGGTCCAACTTTCCACTGGACTTTACCTACGGAAAATAACTTGCCTTACCTATAAAGAGAGCTGTAAATCTTTTCTTCTTTTCTCTTTGGTATTAGATACCACCCACCTACCACAAGCTCAGAGATTCACTGAAGATTTGACTCTCTGGAATAAGTATTGTATTGTATCTTTGACCCAATTTCTGGTCAAAAATATAGGAATTTTTAGGCATGAGAGAAAATTGTAAAAGATGCATAAATGATCAAACCAATTCTAATAGGAACAGACCTGATGATAGATAAGTCACCTCAAAAAGACCCACTCAAATAAATAGGAATCAGCCCCTTTCAGTTTTCTCATCTCTAAAATAGGAGAAAAAATCAGTCTTCCAAGCTTTCTTGGCTGCTACTCACATTGAGACACATTTTATATTAACTACAGTGTACAATTCACAGATACATGTTTAGCTATCGAAAACTCAAACATCAGTTTCACTAATAAATACTTAATCTTACAATGTGTGTGCACTCTGGTATGTTGTTGTATTGCAGTCATTCTATTTCGTTGCTTATTCTATTTCATTGTCATCTACTAAATTGACTTCCTGAGTGCTGGACTATATGATTTCTTTGCAGTTCATTAAAATAAAAATCATGGTGTTACTTTGAAGCAATCTAAAAATACTTACTATAGCCAAATACTATTTCCTCAGTGACATTTCCAAAGCGAATTCCTAAGTGAAATGATATAACCCCTATGATATCTTTACCTTCTCTTCCTACTTACAGTAAACACCCATGATCCCTTCCACACCACAGATTTAAAAGTGATTTTCCCAGGGTGCATGATAGCTGCCAAGCCTGGCAACATAAGTGAGCACAAGAGGTTTTGCAATAAAAGTTACACATCTACCAAAGGAACTCCCATTTACCCATAATGAAGTTCCTTGGAATCTTTATAAACTGTCATACAACAGCTAAGCAGAAGTCAGCATGATATCATGCAGCAGCAGCAAACCATATAAATCTTGATTTTAATTAAATGAAAGGCATCTCAAAAAAAGTTGCAGTCTCCCTTCCAAACTACAGAATGTGTCCCCTGAAATAAAAAAGTATTCTAACTTTCTAGAATAGCATCTCTTGTCATTTATACATTTCCCGAAGCCACTACCTTCTACTATAACTCCCCCTACCTCATCCTACCTCATCACCAGCAGGGTGCAGGAATCCCTGGTGAAAAATGAACTGGCTTTTGCATCAAGCAAGACTTTCCAATAACAATTGGGGGTTTGTTAGCACATAGCTGAGGAAAAAATGTTTACTTCTTCCCATCATAGTTTAAAAGTTACTTAAAATGTCTCCTTGAAGGCTATATAGTCTTTGGAATCCTAACAGAACCATTTATGCTTGTCAATAATATCAAAATGCTTTACTTTAAACCTCTCAGTTTTGAAGTCTACAGAGTAAAGAAGAAATAAATTCTCCATGTATTTAATGGTATTTGGATACTTTAATCATTACAGCTTATAAAATAAAATGAAGGCCGGGCTCGGTGTCTCAGCCTGTAATCCCAGCACTTTGGGAGGCCGAAATGAGTGGATTGCCTCAGCCCACGGGTTTGAGACCCACCCAGGCATATTGGCGAGACCTCATCTCTACAATAAATAAAAAATTAGCTAGGTGTGGTGGCGTGCGCCTGTAGTTCCAGCTACTTGGAAGGCTGAGGCAGAAGGATCGCCGGAGCACAGCAAGTCGAGGCTGTGGTGGCCGGGAGCATGCCACTGCACTCCAGTCTGGGCGACAGAGTGAAATACCAACTCAAAAGTAAATAAATAAATAAAAAATAAATAAAATAAAATGTAAAGGCTCAAAGTTTTAAATTTTAAAAACAATTCATAAATACCAAAGAAATACAAATGCCAAAAAATTAAGTTCACTGTTATCTTGGAATCAAAGAGTCTGCGTAATTTGCAAACTTGGCGGGCCACATTTTCATTTTTGATTTTTTGAACTACTCATTCTAGAGAAAAAACAAACACCATTAACTTCCTCTTCTGTCACCTAGCTGCCTGTGCCATGTGTTTGTATCGCTTCCTGCCACAAGGAAATACACTTGAAACAAAGAATGATATTCAAAGAGAATTCTTTGGGTTAAAGTTATTTTTTCAGGAATTGAGAAACAGTATAAATATATTTAAACTATGGTACGGAGTAATAAATCTATGCAGAAAACCTTCACATTTTTGTGTTACTACTTGATTTCATCTAATGCTTACCAGATCTGCTAAGATTATTGGATAAATAAACTGAGCTTGGTCAAGTAATTCTTCTTCACCCACATAACTAATAAATGGCAGAGCTAGAATTTAGGTCTCATTTTAATCCATTACCAACATCATGGTGGAAACCATATCACACTGTTTTCCTTATGAGTCTTTTAATCAAATTATAGGTTTTTATTTTAGCCTATTTGTTTAAACCACCATGGGATTTTGTGTATGGGTGATAAATGGAGGCTGTAGATGATGATAACACAAAGACTAATTATTCTAAGTTCAACAGTTACTATTGAATCCTATATACCAGGTAGTACACTAAATACTGGTAATCCTAAACAAAGATGCAAATTATAGCCCTTGTGCTAAGAAGTTAGTAAGAAGTTTAGTAAGGGAACCAAAAAAGCAAAGAAAGCACAATTACAGTGGGCCCTTGAATGACACAGGCTTGAATTGCTCAAATCTACTTATACATGGATTTTCTTCCACCTTTGCCATCTCTGAGACAGCAAGACCACACCCTCCTCTTCCTCCTCAGTCTACCAAACATGAAGACAATGAGAGTGAAGATCTTTAGGATGATTCAATTCCACTTAATGAATAGTAAATATAATTTTCTTAATAGCATTTCTTCTATCTTTATTATAAAAATATAGCATATAATACATACCATATACAAAATATGTGTTAACTCTTTATGTCATTGGTAAGGCTTCTGGTCAACAGTAGGCCATTGATAATTAAGTTTTTGGGAAGTCAAAAGTTGTGCATAGATTTTCAACTAGGGGTGGTATCCCTACTAACCCCTATGTGGTTCAAGGGTCAACTATAGTACAATTCCTATAATTTTAAAAATATTATCCCTGAATCACATTCAGCAAATATTTATTGGTGGTGAAAGGGAAGTAAATGTTTGACAGTGGACGAAATCTATAAGATAAATAATATTCTGAACATTTTACAAATGTAAAAGATGATAATTTGTCCAAGATCACTTACTGAAATCAGAGACTAGATTTAAAGGAGAGTCTGTCTTGTTTTAAAGACTAGCCTCTTTCTTCCAGAACAGGACAGATGAAACTAACGTTACTTGGTCACATTCAGAATGTATAATTAAAGGTGTCATTTTACTCAGGGGTTTTAAAGTGATTTCTTCACCTTTCAATTAAACAACTATATTTATTTCTAAGCCTAATTTGTACAATAGCCAAAGGGTCTAGATTTTTTGTATATAGAAAATTACATGCTACTATTTATTTGCAATTGTTTTACTTTTAATTCAGAAAATATTATATCTAAATAGAATTTGGGACAAATAGAAATTGTTGAAAAGAAAAACATCCATAAATATGGCAAGTGACAATATAAGTGAATTTTAAAACTGAGTAATTTTACTCATTAACAGCACAAATTGAGAAAAATAAAAGAAAGAGAAAAGCGATGGTCTTTATTTCAACATGATATTTCATAACTATTTCAATGATAATGTAGAAAGTTTTACAGAAACATATTTTCACTCCATTTTACTTTCTCGTCATTATTTAACTCTTGCTTCATAATTTTATTGTTAATGTCTTTTAGCCTGCAATATTAAGGGTCTTTTTTATAAGCCAGTTTATACAAACAGTCCCTGACTTACAATGGTTCAACTTACGATTTTTCTGCTTGCAATGGGTCAGGATGTAGCTCCATTATAAGTTGAGGAACATCTGTATAATTACTGGGAAAGGCAAGTCGTGTCTCTCTGTGTCTGTGTGTGCGTGTGTGTGTGTGTGTGTGTGTGTGTGTGTGTGCGCCAACATACACGTGTCCATAATCATTTACGTACATATATACACCTATTTAATTATATATAATTACATATGCATATCTGCCTATCTATATAATTTCAAAATGGGACAATTCATGTGCTAGCTAAACATTTATTTACAAGTTAAACTCCTTTATGTGTTTCACACTGTGCTCACATAAAAATATCTCATGCTCCTACAAATGTGAGAAAACCACCACTTTGGAGGATTCACTTTAATTAATGTGTCATTGGGTTTTTTGGCACTTGGTTTGCACCTCAGTGATGTGTGAGAAAAGGTGGCTGAGAGGATTCAGGTATGACTAAGTGGGATCACGTCAGGCATCACTGGCTGACTTTCTTAACACCCAGTGCTATCAAGAGGCCAGGGATGTCATAGCTGTGCGCTTGTGCTCTGAGTCTTTGGGAGGACTACCAATCTCACCATGTCCCACAAGGCTCTGTAAATCCTCAAGGATTCTGGCTCAGTAGGTTCAAGTGGGGCCTTGGAATTGTATATTAGTAAGACCCAGGTGACTCTGTTATCAGACAAGCCTGGGAAACACTGATTTTATGGATAGGAAGGAGCATCTTGAGGGAGAAGACAAGAGCACACCAAAGAAGGTGGCAAGAAATGTGGTTTGCCCTATGCCCTGGACAGCATGAAGACCTCTTGAGTACTGACAATTTCTGAAGACCATGGCAAGCCAGGGAAGATTTTGAGAGAGGACATAATTAGATGTGTGCTTTAGTAAGAGTCACCAAGCAGCACTGTATTGACTAGACTGAATGGAAAAGAGAGTAAAAGTAGAAAGATTAGTTGGAAGCCTACTGCAGTAGTGATAGCAAGAAGTAATGAGTGCTAAAGGTTGGCAACAAAAGATAAGGAAGATAAGGTTGATGGATATTCAAATAACCTTGATGTGGACAGGGAACAGAATTAGAGTTTCAAAAATGGTGCCCTTGTTTTAAGCACAGGTGCCTAAGAAAATATATCTGTGCTGTTCATAGAAAGATGAAAGCCAAAAGGAATAGACTGAGTATAGCATGAGTAAATGAATTAATATTCAAATGGTCAAAAGAAAGACCGATTGCTGGAAGAGGAGTTAGGGTTTTAATCCCAGTTCTATCATCGCCTTGCTAAGAGGTGCTGGACATGTCTCTTAAAATTTCTAAACATCAATATCTTCATTTATAAGTAATTCTAGTAAAAATTATATTGCAGGATTGCTGTGAGGATTCATTGAGGTTATATGTAACACTTGGTCCATATTAGGCGCTTAATAGACACTTTCATATTTGTCTGCTTTTATTTTCACTGACTTTTATTTCCATTCCAGACATACAATAGACACTTAATATATATTTGTTGAATGAATGAATAACTACTGCTATAACAATTCCAGTGAAGACTGAGAAAAGACCATGGGACTTGGCCATTAGGCAGTAATTGGTTCACTTGGAGACTGCTTAAATGCCTAGGGGCTTTGAATACTTGGGGGAAGTAAAAGTCAGCCCAAGTGTTTAAGAGTAATCTAATTCAAGTAGTATTACAGAGTAAAAAAATGTTCTATTTTTTTTCTACATGTAAGATACATAAAGGCTGCCAAATAGAAAGCAAACAGTTGCTTTATTAACATGAACAATTTTTTAAAATCATCGATCGCTATATTTAGAATGTTTATGGAACATTCTTTTATTTGGTATTGAGCCCCTTGAAGTAAGGAATTCAGTTACCATGTCATCCTTTTCATTTCAAAGATGAGAAAACTGAGATTCAGAAAAGTTGAGTGACTTTCAGGGCAGAAACAGCAGAGCCAAGAATTTAATTAAGATGTTTTGATCACAAGGTTGCAGGGCTTCCTACTCCCCACATTCATCAAGCCGACTCGTGTTAATCTAGAGGCGGTCTCTTCTTCAACCCCCCACCCCCACCCCAACGTATTCCCTAAGATTTGAAAGAGTGGAGCAGAGTCTTCCGGGCTTCGGGAAGTTTTAAGCATAATGCTCCTTCCTCAGAAGCCAACCAGCATCATGCCCACCACAAGACCAGTGCCTGTGGTGGATGCTAGCACCAGCAGTGCACCTGTTCCTTGTTAGCTTCAACAGAAAAGTCTGTTGTTCAGTTGGGAAATAACAGGACTGTCTTTCTGGAAAGCTTCCCTGTAAAGAAAGCACAAGCTTTAATTTTAGTCCTAACCAGCCATCTAAACATAAAAACGTGCCTTCACAGAGGGTTACTGTTACCTTGTTACTACTGGGCATAGTGCTGAACTGCTTGAATTCACATCCTGGCCCAGTCCCTAACTAAATGTATAACTTGAGGCATGTTAACCTTAGACAAGTCTCTAAGGTTTGGGTTCTCATCTTTAAAATAGGATTTTAGCAAACAGTCTTTATTCCACAGGGTTTTTACTCTGATTAAATAAGTTATCACATGTAAAGCACTTAGCACACTTAGGATCTGAAATATAATGAACACTCAAGAAATGGTAATTGCTATTCAAACAACGTGTGATATCCAAGTTTCTCAGAAAAGGCAACCCAGACCCAGAATGATCAAGATACTTTGCACAAAATGACCAAATACCATTTTGTAGCAGGAACCATGCTTTCCCTAAGGAGAAAGAAAGGAAGGACGGAAGGAAAGAAGGAAGGAAGGAGGGAAGGAGGGAAGGAGGGAGGGAGGGAGGGAGGGAGGGAGGGATGGAAAGAAAGAAAGAAAGAAAGAAGGAAAAAGAAAGAAAGAAAGAAAGAAAGAAAGAATCCCAAGATAATCACTGAATTTTTCATTGACTGCAAGTGTCCCATTTATTCCACTGATTTTAAATTATTCATTTGTACATTAATTTAGATTTAATTCATATATTGGAATAAAGTGGGGGTGGCAGGAAAGTAGGCCCATAGTTGAGATTCAGTAATGCTGAATCTAAGAAAATAAGTAAGTTTAGATACAAACAGGAAAAAAAGAAACTTTTTGGAAAACATAAATGCATACTCTCTTATCCCTGTAACAATATTTAAATGAGATTAATTTGTCTGCTTTTCAAATGGGACTAAAAGTTTAGTTTCCATAACTAATTAGACAATATTTCCTCTTTTAGAAAGGATATGTCATATCCTAAATTGTAAGGATTTTATGTGTATTTACATTATCCTGTTGTTTTGTATTTTCCTGATGTTTCCTTTAATAGTGGTTTTCAACAATGCTTGTACATTATAGTCACCTTGCAGGTTTAATGAATACTCATGCCTAAGCCTCCTACAAGTCAAATTAAGTCAGTATCATTAAAGTGGTAGTCCTGGTTCAGATTTTGCTTTTATTTTTTGTTTTTAGTTCTCCAGGTACTTTAAATGCATAGTCCAAATTAAGAATAATTAGCCTCCTTGATGTCATTCAAACAACCAGTGGACTTCTTGCCTTGTTGATTGCTGTCTCTAAATAAAGCTATTCTACTTCTAACCATAAAATCACTTGCTCTGAAAGCCAATCTTGACCTTTATTACAAGTGAGCTTGATTTCCCTTGCTTCTAATCAAATGCTTTTGTGAGACTTCCATTCATTAATTTTCCTAATAAAGTTAGGTGGGATGAATTATGTAGAAAGACCACATTTTACATAGCAACTCAAAGACAGTACTAGAAAAAATAGGACATGCAGGACATGAACTAGAGTGAGCTCTTCAGTGTTTTTAAGAGATTAGGTATGAGGCTAATTTTATAATAATTGAAATTAGAAATTTCATTTAAAAACCAACATAAAAAGTACAGCACTGTAACATTAAAATATTTGACATAACCATTTAGCTATTCTGAAATCCTTTTATTCAATTCTCTAAACCTTTCCAATGAATATGCTGGATTCTGATTGTGGAGCCCAGGAGTTCAAGACCAACCTGAACAACATAGCAAGGCCTCAACAACATAGCAAGGCCTCATCTCTACAAAATATTTTTAAAACTTAGTGGGGCATTGTGGTGTACATCTGTAGTCCCAGCTAACTGGGAGGCTGAGGCAGAAGGCTGGCCCGAGCCCAGGAGGTCAAGGTTTTGGACACTCTGACTCAAAAAAAAAAAAACGAACAGGATAAGCATAGGAAACTTGATCTAGTAATACAGGTTGAACATCCCTAACCTAAAAATTTGAAATCTAAAATGCTCCAAAATTTGAACAGTTTGAGCACTAACAGGATACCACAAGTAGAAAATTCCACATCTGACCTCATGTATACAAACATTGTTTCATGTACAAAATTATTAAAAATATGTGAATAAGGTGCATACGAAATATAAATGAATTTCATGCTTAGACTTGGGCCCTAACCCCAAGATATTTCATTATATATGAAAACATTCCAAAATTTAAAAAAACTCCGAAGTCTAAAACACTTCTGGTTCCAAGCATTTCAAAAAAGAGATACTCAATCTGAAATGAAAAGTAGCAAAAAAGAATGTAATGTATATATTTTAAAGGCAATAATTTTATTTTTCTGCATTATTTAGTAGTACCTTTTTATGTACATTCATTGTGAGGATGGTAGAATGAAATAAGTTTCAGGGCACCATGAGAGGAAAAGGAAAAAGACAGTCAACAGTTCAAGATACTTCATCATATATGTATTAATTGTTGCTTTAATATCTTAATTTATAAACTATGTAAAATGACAAAAATAGAGAGCTGTTCTGCCAATCTTCTTATGCTAGTATAACCTCTCCAAAAGTAGCCATCTTCTGCTGGGGAAAAGATGAAGTAAGGTGGAATCTAAGAAAGACTTTAAGAATCTGAAACTGAATCAGGTTCACAAAAATAGGCAACACAAGCTGAGAAAGCTGTTTAGATCTATCTCCTTCAAGCTGTTGTAATTATTAAATAGGTAGAATCTTAAGCACAGGTAGGAAAATTTAGTGATGAGAGACTTGTTCATTTACTTATTTAAATATTCAAGGCTCTCTCTCTCTCTCTCTCTCTCTCTCTCTCTCTCTCTCTCTCTCTCTCTCTCTCTCTCTCTCTCTTTTAGAAAAAAATAAACCATATGTAAAGTGTATGGCAGCCATAAAAAGGGATACGAGAGGAAATCCAAAAAAAACCAGAATTATCTTTTGGCTAGCGGGTCCCTTGTAGTACAGGCTTCCTTGCTGGGTAAGTGTTCTAGGAACCCACTGGCATCAGTGTACCAGCTAGCATTGTTGGGAGAGGCTGCATTCAACTTCAGTGCATTTTTTTTGGAGATTCTTTAAATACATTTGCCCATTACATAATGGGTAATTTACGAGCCCACCTGCCCACGCACTGAGTGCTTATCAGTTTTTAACCAAAAATGGCATGACCCCTGTGTCCCACCCTCCCTATTCACCCGATCTCACCCTGAGCAACTTTTTTTTGTCTCCCCAGATGAGAAATGGCCCCAAAGGGAAATGTTTTGCCAATGTGGAAGAAGTGAAACAGAAAATGGAAGAAGCACTAAAAGGTATCAAAATGGATGAATTCAAAAACTGTTTTGCATAGTGGAAAAGCATCTTTTTCTTCTTCTTCTTCTTCTTTTGAGTTGTAGTCTCACTTTGTCACCCAGCTGGAGTGCAGTGGCACACTCACAGTCACCCCAGCTTTGGCCTGCTAGACTCTGGTGATTATTCTGCCTCAGCCTTCCAAGAAGTTGGCACTACAGGCACAAGCTACCACACCTGGCTAATTTTTTTTTATTACTATTTACTTATTGTAGAGACGAGGTCTCACCAAGTTCCCCGGGCTGTTCTCGAATCCGCGGGCTCAGGTAATCCACTTGCCTCAGCCTCCCAAAGTGCTGGGATTATAGGCTGAGCCACTGAGCCTGGCCAGAAAAAGCATCTTGCTAGGTATATTGCATCAAATGGAGAGGACTTTGAAGGTAACTGAAGTTTAAACATGTAAGAATAAATACACAATTTTTTATAAATAAATTCTGGGTGTTTGGGGGTCTCCCCTCATAAGATACTGCCATGGAAGTTTCCAAGAGACTTGGTCCTCATCTGCCTACTCTTCTCTCTTTCTTGCATCTTTTAATGGGTGTGGTGATGCTTGCTGATTTGATGCTACCTGTGTTTTTAACTACGACCTCTCTTCTGATGATTCTTAAACTCCAGTCTTTGGGTCTAACTTCTCATCAGCTTTACTCTCCAGCTAGCCTCCTGATGACTCATAGAACTGGGGTTTACAATACAAACTCTAGAATTAGGATACCTGGACCCAAGTGCTAGACGTTCCACTCAATTTACTGTGAGACCTTGATAGAGAGCAAGATAATAATCTCTTCAAATCTCAATTTCCCTATCTGTAAAATGGGGATAAGAATAGTACCTACTTTAAAGGCTATGAAAGTAATTCAACGACATATAGAAAATGCAATGATAAAAGCCCCTGACATATGGGAAGAACTCAACAAGCACTAGCTATCTTTCTATCAATATCCCTCATGTCCATTAATAATACCATCATTTTTGAACTTCTAAATTACCTTTGTTACTTCTCAGTGTGCCTGTCTTCCAGTCAATCACCATATCCTGGCTACTCTTCTCTTTTTTTTTTAATCAATATTTTTTATTTTGATATTGTAGGGTACAGTTAAGGGTTAGGTATACAAATATGCTTCATTTAGGCCCCCTTGTTAATAACAGGTGTCTCCCCATCCCAACACAGATGTTTACTGCCATTAGTTCCATCGCCCCCATGGTTTCCCACAACTGTCAGTCATTTTCTTATGGTAGTGCATTGGATGATCAAGGTCCACTATATGAGTGAGAATATGTGATATTCAGATCTTTGTTTCTGTGAGAGGTCACTCAGTATTATAGACTCTAGCTCCATCCAGGTTGCTGCGAAGCTCATGATTTTGTTCTTTTTTATGGCTGCGTAGTATTCCATCATGTATATGTACCATATTTTTTTAATCCAGTCCTCTTTTGATGGACAACATGGTTGGTTCCAGGTTCTTGCTATTGTGAACAATGCCGCAATAAACATTGCGGTATGCAGGTATGCGGTGTGCAGGTATCTTTTTTATAGAGTGATTTGAGTTCTTCAGGGTATATTCCCAGTAGGGGGATTGCAGGGTCATATGGGAGGTCGATATTTAGAGTTTTCAGGAATCGCCACACTGCTTTCCACAGAGGTTGCACTAGTTTACACTCCCACCAACAGTGTAGGAGTGTTCCCTTTTCGCCACACCCTCTCCAACAGCTATTATTTTTTGAGTTATTGATAATTGCCATTCTGACTGGAGTTAGGTGGTATTTCAGTGTGGTTTTGATTTGCATCTCCCTGATGATTAGTGAGGTTGAGCATTTCTTCATATATTTGTTGGCTGCTCGGATGTCTTCCTTTGTGAAGTGTCTGTTCATATCTTTTGCCCATTTTATAATAGGGTTGTTTGTTTTTTTCTTTTCAGCACATTTGAGTTCCTTGTAGAGCCAAGATGTTAAGCCTTGTCAGACCTGGAGTTAGCAAATACTTTTTCCCTGTCTGTAGGCTGTCTTCCTGCTCTCTTGATGGTTTCTATGGCTTTGCAGAAGCTTGTCAGTTTAATGAGGTCCCACTTGTCTATCTTATCCCTTATGGCCTGTGGGTTTCGAGTTTTGTTCAGGAATTGGATGTCAGTTCTGAGGGTATGTCCTTCATTTTCTAAGGTTCTTATGGTTTGAGGTTTTACATTTAGGTCTTTGATCCATTTGGAGTTAACCTTTGTGCATGGGGATAGATAGGGGTCCTGTTTCAATATTCTGCATGTGGTCAGCCAGTTTACCCAGCACTATTTACTGAATAGGTTGTCCTCTCCCCAGTGATAGGTGGTGGAGGGTTTGTCGAAGATGAGTTGGTTGAGAAATTGAGGTTTTGCTTCTGGAATCTCAATTCTATTCCATTGATCTATATGCCTGTTCCTATACCAATACCAAGCTGTTTTGATGACTGTAGCTTTATAGTAAAGTTTGAAGTCTGGTAATGTGATACCACCTGCTTTGTTGTTTGTTTTTTTTTGCTGAGGATGGTTCTGGCTATTCTTGGTCGTTTGTGTTTCCATATGAATTCCTGCATTGTTTTTTCTAGGTCTGAGAAGAATGTTGCTAGTAATTTGATAGGCATTGCATTGAATCTGTAGATTGCCTTAGGTAAGATGGACATCTTCACAATGTTGATTCTTCCGATCCATGAGCATGGGATATTTTTCCACTTGTTTGTGTCATCTTTGATTTCTTTGAGCAGAGTTTTGTAGTTTTCATTGTAAAGGTCTTTCACATCTCTGGTTAGGAAGATGCCAAGGCATTTCATTTTTTTTGTGGCTATTGTGAATGGAACTGTGCTTCTTATTTGGGTTTCTGTTTGTTTATTATTGGTGTAAAGAAATGCGATTGTCTTTTGCACATTTATTTTATATCCTGAGACTTTGTCGAAGGCCTTTATCAGTGTAAGGAGGTTTTGACAGATTCTCTTGGGTTTTCAAGGTACACGATCATGTCATCTGCAAAGAGAGATAATTTGACTTCCTCTTTTCCTATTTAAATACCCCTGATTGCCTTCTCATCTCTGATTGCTCTAGCCAGAACTTCCAACACTATATTGAACAGGAGGGGTGAGAGTGGGCATCCTTGTCTTGTTCCAGTTTTCAGGGGAAATGGTTCCAATTTTTGTCCATTTAGGAGTATGCTGGCTGTGCGTTTCTCGTAGATGCCTTTTACTACTTTGAGGTATGTTCCCTGTATGCTTAGATGTTCGAGGGTTTTTATCAAGAAGGGGTGCTGGATTTTACCAAAAGCTTTTTCTGCATCTAATGATATAATCATGTGGTTTTTGTTTTGACATCTGTTGATGTATTTAATTACATTTATGGTTTTATGAATGTTGAACCAGGCTTGCATCCCAGGAATGAAGCCTACTTGGTCATAATGGATGATTTTTGAGATGTGTTGTTGAATCCGGTTTGCTAGGATCTTGTTGAGAATTTTAGCATCTATGTTCATCAAAGATATTGGCCTGTAGTTCTCTTTTTTTGTTGGATCTTTACCTGGCTTAGGTATCAATGTGATGTTAGCTTCATAAAATGATTTGGGGAGTGTTCCATCTTTCTCAATCGCCTGAAATAGCTTCAGTAGGATTGGAATCAGTTCCTCCTTAAATGTCTTATAGAATTCTGCTGGAAAGCCATCTGGTCCAGGGCTTTTTTTTTGTAGGTAGTTTTCTTATTACATAGTCAATTTCCTTGATTGTTATTGGTTTATTTAGGGTCTTAATTTCTTCTTGTTTCAACCTAGGAAGGTTGTGTGATGACAGAAAGTTCTCCATTTCATTGAGGTTTTCAAGTTTGTTTCCATACTAGTGTACATAGTAGTCTCTGATGATCTTTTGTATTTCTTCTGGGTCGGATGTGACTTCATCTTTTGTGTTTCTGATTGTGCTTATTTGGGTTTTTTCTCTCTTTTTCTTGGTCAGTCTAGCTAGGGGACCATCAATCTTCTTTATCCTTTCGAAGAACCAGCTTTTTGTTTGATTTTTGTATTGTCTTCTGTCTTCTATGTCCTGGATTTGGGCTTTTATTTTGGTGATCTGGATTCTTCTGCTGAAATTAGGATTTTTGTGGTCTTGCTTTTGCAGCTTCTTTAGGTGACTTGTTAGGCTATTAATTTGTGCTCCTTCCATTTTCTTCATGTGTGTTTGTAGGGATATAAATTCCCCTCTTACTACAGCTTTTAAGGCGTCCCAGGGATTTTGGTAAGATGTTTCTTCATTTTCATTTGTTTCCAGGTATCTTTTGATCTCTGTTTTGATTTCATCATTGATCCAGGAGTTGTTTAGTATCATGCTGTTTAGTGATCATGTCTTTGTGGGTTTTGGGGGGACCTTGTTGGTGTTAATGTTTATTTTTATTCCACTGTGGTCCGAGAAGGTGCATGGTAGAATTTCGGTCCTTTTATATTTGCTTATGCTTGATTTATGGCCAATTATGTGGTCAATATTGGAATACGTTCCATGCAGTGATGAGTAGAATGTGTATTCTCTGGTCTTTGGATGGAGTGTTCTATAGATATCAATTAAGTCTATTTGGTCCAGAGTCACATTAAGGTTCTGGATCTCATTGCTGATTTTTTGTCCCAGTGATCTGTTGAGGGTTGTGAGTGGGGTATTAAAGTCCCCAGTTATGATTGTGTTAGAGTCAATATCTTTCTTTAGTTTTCCTAGGAGTTGCTTTATAAAAGTTGGTGCACCTATGTTAGGTGCATGTATGTTTAGGATAGATATTTCTTGTTGATGGAGTGAACCTTTTATCATTATGTAGTAGCCCTCTGTATCTTTTTTAATTTTTGATAGCTTAAATGGTATTTTGTCTGAAATTAGGATCACGACTCCTCCTTTCTTTTGTGTTCCATTCGCCTGAAAATTTGTTTCCCATCCTCTTACTTTGAGTCTGTGCATGTCCTTTCTAGTGAGATGGGTCTCTTGAAGGCCGTATATTGTTGCCTGGTGATATTTTATCCATTTTGCCATTCTATGTCTTTTCAGTGGTACATTTAGTCCATTCACATTCAGGCTAATTATTGAAATGTGAGAGCTCGTCCCTATCATAGAGTTCTTATAGAGTTGTTCTTCCACTTGGTTTATTGTCTTTCTTTTGTTTGGGGGGTTGGTTCATGTGTATTTTATTCTTTTTCCTGTGCTCTTGTGAAGAACGTTGCTCTTTTTCTCCCCTTTTCTTCTGTGTTTAGTACTTTCTTAACTATTTCGTGTAGAGGTGGCTTGGTGACAGCATAAGTTCTTAGGGATTGGATATCTGGGAAAGATTTTAATTCTCCCTCGCTGATGAAGCTTAATCCGGCTGGATAGGTTATTCTTGGTTGAAATTGTTTATCTTTTAGGACTTTGAAGATAGGGCTCCAAGCTCTCCTAGCCTGCAGGGTTTCTGTAGATAAATCTGCTGCTATTCGAATTGGTTTTCCATGGTAAGTGATCTGGCCTTTTTCTCTTGCTGCCTTTAGGATTTTTTCTTTTATGTCTACTTTGTTTAGGTGAATTATTATGTGTCTTGGAGTTGGTTTTCTCATTTGTTGTCTTTCAGGGGTTCTCTGAATCTCTTGTGTTTGAGTTTTTTGCATCATTGATTAGATAAGGGAAGTTTTCTTAAATGATCTCATGGAAGGTTTATTCCAGTGTGGTCTCTGTCTCTCTTTCTGCCTCAGGAAGAACAATTACTCTTATATTAGGCCTCTTGAGGTAATCGCTCATCTCTTGAAGGTTTTTTTTCTGTCTTTTTGAGCTTGTTTTCTGTGTTTTTGAGAGTTTGGGTTAGTTCTATATTTTGGTCCTCAAGTTCTGAGATTCTTTCTTCTGCTTGGGTAATTCTGCTTTCCATGCTTATCAGTTTGTTATTTATTTCATTCACAGTATTCTTTATTACTGTTATCTCAGATATCAGCTCCTTTCTAGTTTCTTCTTGAGTCTCCTCAATTCTTTTTAATCTCTCCATTAATGTCTTGATGTCTAGGTTTGTATTTTGAGACCAGTCATTCTGGGGGCTCTTCATTGTTTGCATTCTGAAGTCAGTTTTCTCAGTGTCTGCCCTCCCAGGAGTCTGGGAGAGACCATATTCTTTTTTTGGTTTTTCTTCATTTGTGTAGATATTTCTCTCGTCCAGTAGTGGCTAAAGTCCCTTGAGCTCTGATCTCCCGCCTCTCCTCTCTGTTTTTGTTGCAGGCAGCTAGCCTGTTGCCTTGGTGGTCTGTAACTCTTAGTTGTCTCAGTCTGTTCAGCACAGGGGAGGGGCTTTGTCTCCTGTTTAATGATGTCACCATAGGAACTGAGGGGGAGGCTCTGATAGATGGGCAGGGCGATGCAAGTCTGCCTTGAAAATGGCGGAGGTGGTAGTTTTACTTTCACTTTTAGAGATGCTCATGTGGGTCTCTAGGCGGGACCAGCTACATGGCTGGGTGCTGGATCCGGAGTGCCACCAGCAGGCTGGGGTGGAGGAGAAGGTTGGGTGTTCCCTCCTCTGGAGCTGGGAGCCTCTGATAAGCACCTTATGCAAGCTTGGGGTTCTGCTCCCTTACACAGGCTTGAGGTGGCACGCTGAGTGCCTCAGCCAGGGTGGGCCCAGGGCTCCAGATCTCCAAAGCTCCAAAGGGCAGGTGGTGGCCCTGGGTCCCTTACAGGGCACTTCAGCCAGAAAGGGGACTGGTATCTCTGAGGGGCGGGCACCCAGAGCCTCCCTGGGTGACCGGCAGCTTGGTGCCGGGTGCTGGTCGTGATGATGTAGCCAGGGAGGCAGCGGAGATCCAGGATTCAGGATTCCCCAGCCGGCAGGAATCATATATATAGTGGAGCAGCGGCAGCCAGGCCGCAATATCTGGCCCTGCATGGGACCAAAAGTCCCCCAGCCTCGTACCAGTGCGGCTGGCAATGGGCAGGGGGTTTCAGGGAGAAAAGTAAGAGTGTTTTGGGGAACTTACGTTCAGAGAGTCTCACGGATCCACCTATGCCATTGCCACCTTCAGGAGTCCCCGGCTATTCTTCTTTTAAAGCATTTTTTTTTTTAGTTGGAGTCTCACTCTGTCACCCAGGCTGGAGTACAGTGGCACTCTCACGGCCACCACAGCCTCAACCTGCTGGGCTCAGGAGATCCTTCCACCTTAGCCATCCAAGTAGCTGGAACTACAGGCGTATACCATCATACCTAGATAATTTTTTGATTTATTGTAGAGACAAGGGCTCACCAAGTTACCCAGGTTGGTCTCGAACCTCTGCGCTCAGGCAATCCTCTCTCCTCGGCCTCTCAAAGTGCTGGGATTACAGACTTGAGCCACTGTGCCCAGCTTTTAAAACATTATAAATCAAACCTTCCTTTCCAGTTTTATTTCTTTCACTGAAGCCTGCTCCTAATACTTACAGGAGCTAGAGCAAGAGTACAAATAGAAGCCCAGCTTTCACATTTCTAAATTTTTTTAAATTATAAATCAATCTATATCACCTGTCAAAATATATTCAACCCTCCTCTCCTGAAAAAATATACCTTCATGACGACCAGGAAAGCCAGGTTTTAATTTAGAATTCTCAGACTCTTCAGGTTCTAGGCCAGAAAGTTTCAGCAGAAGGAGAATTAAGTGCCTAGATGTTGGCCTGAGGCCCCTGCTGCCATCCATGATCCATCCCTTTCCCCAACTCCAGGCCTCTGTGGAGTCTCCTCCCTCCAACCTCCCCTAATTGATGCCTGTTGAAATCTTACACATCCATGCAAGACATGCCAAATACTTCCTTCTCCAAATTTCCCTTGAACCAGGTATGGCTTCATCCTCTCCTGAGTATCCACTTCATTTTGTTTCTATAGATCCTAATAAAAGTTATAGCATTCTGTCTTGCATTTTTATCAGCACTTGTGTATTTCTTTTTCTATTCTTCTATGAGATCAGAGGTACTCTGTGTTAAGTGCTATCAGCATGTAAGAATCTTCTAATGAGCTTTGGGGAAAAAAAGAACCCCAAAAAACCTGTACTCATCCCCAAACCAAGAACAAGGTGGAGTGGGAAAAACAAACATAGGTAGTTTTAATGATTTGCTGTTGATGTGCAGCCAGGGCTGATAATAATAGTATACAATCACAAATTTCTTGGGGGGGGCCCAAAATGCTATGCGATATTTTTGTATTCAAAACATTCCTTTTAATTTAATTTAGCTGATATATGCTTTGCCCCCTGCAAAACACTTTCTGGTCCACAGGCTACACATAATCTCTATAGTTGGTGAAATAATATATAACCATATTTATAGAGGCTTGTGCTCTATAAATATGTAAAAGAAGACATAAAAATAATTAATCCAATGGCCTGAATTAAGTTGTCTCTCTTAGTTTTATCACAGCATTTATTCTATAATTTTGACAAAAAAATAATGAACTTATTAAAGGCACGATTAGTGGGCTATTCCTAACACCTAGAATAGCGTCTGGCACATAGTGGGCATGAAATAAAAGTTTGGCAAATGAGTGAATGAATGAAACAAACAGTAAATGTGTGAAGAGAAAGTACAAGCCCTTATGACTTCAGAAATTATTTCAAGTCTTTGGTAGCTTAATAACAATCTTCTCCCACAGAAGATATTCACATACTTATCCCCAAAATGTGTGAATACTGCTTTATATAGCCAAAAAAGAACTTCATAGATGTGATTAAAGACCGTGAGATAGGGAGATGATCTCAGATTGACCAGGTGGGCCCTAAGTGAAATCACATGTATTCATATACGAGGGAAGTAGAGGGAGACTTGACAAACACAGAAGAGAAGAAGGCAGTGTGACCTGGGAGGAAAAGATTAAAACGATGCAGCTGCGAACCAAGGAAAGCTGGCAGCCACTTTAAGCTAGGAGAGGCAAGAAACAGATTTCCCCCCCAAGTATCTGGAGGGAGTAAGGGCCTGCCGACACCTTGATTTCAGCCTAGTGAAATTCATTTTAGATGTATGTCTCCTGAAACTAAGAAAATCAATGTCTTGTCTTAAATCACCCAGTTGGTGATATACCCCATTTGTTACAGAAGTCACAGGAAAGTAACAAGATGGTGAGCTGAAATCCAGAGAGGTAAAGTATCATTCAAAGGACCAAAGTTAGTTAGAGCAGAGCTGGGTTTCTAATATGGATTTCCTGGCTCCTTCTGGTATTCTTACTTCTTTCCAAAGTACTATGCTGCCTTTTACATCATATAGATAGTTCTGTGACTCTCTGATCAAAATCTTGGCACCAAATAAACCTCTTCTATGGCCACAAGATAGAAACAGTATAAATCTCTCATATTTACCAATGTTATCAGTGACATATCTGATCTGACAAAAAAAAATTGACCAAAAAAATCATTTGACAAAAATGACAAGACAAAGTTGCAAGTGCAATGTCCAGCAAGATATGCATGACAAATATTTCCATTAAGCCAGATGTAATCAATTTACAGTACTAAATGTCCATGTGGTAAGTGAGGGATAGGGGTTACTCACAAGAAATGGCACGACAAATGGCATAAAAACACACCAAAGGGTGAAGCAAGGCAACCAAGTCACTCACTTCTGAGGGTGGGATAAAACAGGGAGCTGGAATATAATAAAAAAAGGGGGATGGTATGATTCTATTTGCTCAAAAGTGAACAAACCTTGAGACAGAGATAAATCTGGATTGTGATAGAACCAAAAACTGATGGCTTAAGGCATCAATCATATTAGTATAGAAATAACTATAGACATTAGATTTTATGATAACATTCACAAAAGGAGAGTTACATGTCACAGTTGAGGGGGGAGAAAAGGTCAAATTTATGTGATAACTTCAAATGAACACTGATACTTTACTCTCTCTTTCAATTATATCTTTTATTAACAATATAACAAATTCATGACATTTTTCAAATGAGGAAACTTGAACAAAGGAAGACTTAGTAAATAACACATAGATGGCAGATGTTTTCAAACTGAGTTTAAGTACTTGGACTTTTACTAGTAACTTTAAATACACATTTGTGCAATTTTTCATTAATAGATAGATAAGGTAATATAATATTCAAAAGCAAAGACATATGGGTTTATTTAGACCCAATGAGTAAGAACACCTTTTTTCCCCCTTAGGAGTGGGGCATGGAAAAGGGTAAGGAATAAACAAAAAGCAGAAGTAGAAAGCTTCTTCACCATAGGAAGTCCTAGGACTGGAAGCCCTGGCCAGAGTGATCAAGCAAGACAAAGAACTAAAAGGTATCCAAATAAGAATAGAAAGTCCTATCTTATTCCAAATAATCACAGAAAGTCCAATTCTCTCTCTCCACAGATTATATGATTTTATAACCAGAAAACCCTAAAGACTCCACCAAAAGACTCTTAGACCTGATAAACAACTTCAGTAAAGCCTCAGGATACAAAATCAACAATCAAAAATCAGTGTCATGTGTATACACCAACAACAGTCACTGAGAACCAAATCAAGAACACAATCCCATTTACAGTAGACACACACACACACACGCACAGACACACAGACAAAAATACCTTGGGATGCACCTAGCCAAGGAGGTGAAAGAAATACAAACAACAAGAAATACAAAACACTGCTGAAGGATATCAAAGATAACACAAACAAATGGAAAAACATTCCATGTTCATGGATTGAAAGAATCAATAGCTAAAATTCCCATACTGTCAAAAGCAATCTATAGATTCACTGTAATCCCTATCAAATTACCAATGTTATTTTCACACAATTGGAAAAAAATCCTTAAATTCACATGGAAATAAGAAAGAGCTCAGACAGCCAAAGCAATCCTAGGCAAAAAGAACAAAACCAGAGGCATCACATTACTGAACTTCAAACTTTACTACAAGGCTACAGTAATCAAAAAAGCATGGTGCTGGTGCACAAATAGACATATAGACCAATGGAACAGAATAGGGAACCCAGAAATAAAGTCACTCACCTACAAATAACTGATCTTCAACAAAGTAGACAAAAATAAACATTAGGGAAAGGACACCCTGCTCAATAAGTGGTGCTGGGAAAACTGGTTAACCATATTCCCAAAAATGAAGCTGGATTCCCACTTCTCACCATACACAAAAAATAACTCAAGATGAATTCGAGACTTAAATATAGGACCTCAAATCAAACTATAAAAATTCCTAGAAGAAAACCTAGGAAACATCTTTCTGGACATTGGCCTAGGCAACAAATTTATAACCAAATCCTCAAAAGCAAATGCAGCAAAATTAAAATTGATGAATGAGACCTAATTGAACTAACAAGCAAAAGAAACTATGATAAAGTAAATAGTCAATATACAGAATGGTAGAAAATATCTGTGAACTATTCATCCAACAAAAAGCTAATATCCAGAATCTATAAGGAATCTATAAAGAACATAAATTGAAGAGAAAAAAACCAAATAATCCCCACGAACAGACACATCTCAAAAGAAGACATACAAGCAGCCAACAAAGAAAAGAAACGTTCAACATCACTTATCAGAGAAGTGCAAATCAAAACCACCATGAGATACCATCCCACACTAGTCAGAACGGCTATTACTAATGAGTCAAAAAACAATAGATATTGACAAGGTTATGGAGAAAAGAGAACAGTCAGACACTATTGGTTCAGCCCCTGTGGAAAGCAATTTGGAGATTTCTCAAAGAACTAAAAATAGAATTACCACTCAGCCCAGCAATCCCATCATGGGGTATATACCCAAAGGAAAACATTGTTTTATCAAAAAAACTGCACTCATAAGTTTATTGCAACACTATTCACAACAGCAAAGACATGGTGCCCATCAACAGTGGACCAGATAAAGCAAATGTGGTACATATATACCATGGACTACTACTTAGCCATAAAAACAAATAAAATCATGCCCTTTGCAGCAAGAGGGATGCAGCTAGAAACCATTATTGTAAGCAAATTAACACAAAAACAGAAAATCAAATACCACATGTCCTCACTCATAAGTTGGAGCTAAACCTGGGTACACACAAACATAAAGATTAGAACAACAGACACTGGGAATGCCTAAAGAGGAGCGAGAAGGAGGGGGATAAAGGTTGAAAAACTACATGTTATACCATGCTCACTATTTGGGCGATGAGTTCAATAGAAGCCACACTTCACCATCACACAATATACCTATGAAACAAACTTGTACTGCATGTACTCCAAATTTAAAATTTAAAAAAAGAACACATAACCCCAACAGGATGTAAACATCTCCTTAATGATCCTGTATTTATGACAAGTAAAATAAACAGCCAACTTTTAGCATGTCCCTCCTCCCTTAGGACCTCAGCTTTACCTTGTAGTTTAAGAATTAGTCATTCATTTAGACTCGGCCAAGTCCCTGTAGATTCAGGGAGTTTGCAATCAACAAATGGGTTATGGCATTGTTGTCAGTGGATGCTACCCCACAGGAGGCTGGACCATTGCATCATTCAATAATGACATACTTGTTATATGTGTGACAAACAAAAGCCTGCCCAAAGAGGTTCCCCAGAGAGCTCTGAGCGAAAGACATGCAGTGCCTGCCTGTTCTACATCTGTTCTTTCCCTGGTCTTTAGAAAAATGAACTTCTTGAACAAGTATGAAAAAACTCCAGTGGACTATTTATATTCTAAAGTAAGAGAGTCCATTCCCATCAACTGCCATACTGTAACTCTATCAAAGAATACAGCCAAAAACACATCTTTAATGGAGACTCAAAGAAAGCTAAAGATCCTAATGCAATCTTTATGAAAACTTCAACTCCTATGTCATATTGTGTTTATAAGTTCTTCATTTTAAATAAGAGGAACTGAAACCATACATAGATTGAAAAGTCATGAATTTTAAACCAATTGTTTTTCCTTTTAAATATTTTACTAAAAGTCCTCAGAAACCTCATACATTAAAAAGTCATTGTTACTTATCCAGTATGCAAAAACTGTACTCATTTTTGGAAGTGTAAAGAATATTAGACCAATGAATTCCAAACCAACTTAAAACCATCTCCTGCTTAACTACAGTTTAAAATCTTTTCCCTCTTTCCACCATTCTCAATGACAGTGTGTATTTGGGGAAGGTGGTAACTTATAAGCTTCGGAACAGGGAGAGGTCCAAGTTACAAAAAGGAAAGTGTGTGGTTGGTTGGCTTCTATCACCATGCCAGCTAAAGCAGACCCAAACTTAGCAACTTTTCCACGTGTAGGGAGCTCAGTATGAAGCCACACATCTTGCAAACAATGACCAACCTCCTGCAAGACAGGTAACCTTAGAAGGGGGTGGGGGAAGAATCAGTAAATCGCACTAAATGGAGGCAAAAGAATATCTCAAATGTGTGTCATTCAAAGAAAAAGTGAAAAGAACAATGTCAACAAGTGAGTAAATAAGAAGAAACAAAGGAAAGGGGCGTGATTCGTGACAGAAATGAAGCAGCCTGGTTTTGCTCAAATATTTCCAACTGCTTTCCCTACCCCAATTCCACACCCCAGCACCACTGTGATCAGCTCCATCACAAAGACTCCTTTGTTCTTCGTTTATTTGCTCCTTTTAAGTGCGGGGCAGAATATTCCTTAACTAATAGAGCACCCATAAATAAATTTGCCAATTGCTTCTCTTCATACTAAATAAAATAGAAACTTAGATGCCCCTTGCCCTCAAAAAGCTCAGTCAGTCAGAGAAGACAACCCCAGCACTAGGAGACAAGTTCCAGAATTGAGAGGTAACAAATGTCAGTGCCACCCAGGAAGGCTTCACAGAAGAATGGAGCAGGAGTTGTCTGGAAGGATAAGTAAACAGGGCACGTCAGCAGTAAGAAAGGTGCATTCAGAAGCCAACAGGCAGGAAAGCTAGACCTGGGGAAGACATGCAACTCGGCGTGGTGAACGGAAACGGGCTTCACTGAGGAGAAAAAGGAAGACAGGCTTGAAAAGCGTACAGCATTCTTGAATACCTTAAATAGAGGTGAGAGGGAGGCACTGACGTTTCTTAAAGGTTGTAACTAGCGTCAATTTAGGATAAGGGAAAATTAATCTCATAGTAGAAAACACACTTGCTACCAGGAAGCTCAAACACAGACCTATCCCTCTTCTAGCAACTTTACAGAATTTGTAAGTAATAAGAGTGTTTACACAATTTCCCTTCATTTCCCTTCTTCCTCACATATTCCCTTTTTCAAACCTTACTTACACGGACCCCAAATCCTTTTTGAAGTTAGGCAGAATAAAAGAAAAAGAAAGAAAACTAAGAAAGGTAGAAAGGCAGATGGGTAGGCGGATTATCAGTTCTCTCAACAGAAGGGAAAATGAACTCTACTTTGACATACTTTATTGAAATTTGAAGATGCAATAACACATTACCTAACACAAGTTATGGTATGTATTATTTTTCTTCTTTCTATAATTGGCTTTCTGAATTTTTTCTGCTAATTTCTAGGTTCTTTCATTGACATACCATGACCCATTAAAATCTGTTTATCAATTTATTGTTTCACTTTAAACATAAAGCCAAAGTAGGACACATACAACTTTTCTTCAATAAAAAAGAAAGCATAATTATATAGGCACAAAGGTACAGATACATTAAAAAATAACATAAAAATTACCTAAACAGAATTTTAATAACTGTATACTTTTATTTTCTAAAAGTAATTTTTAAAATATCTCTATTTATAATACTTTTTTTTTTTGAGTTGGAGTCTCACTCTGTCGCCCAGACTGGAGTGCAGTGGCACACTCTCGGCTACCGCAGCCTCGACCTGCCGGGCTCCGGCGATCCATCTGACCCAGCCTTCCAAGTAGTTGGAACTACAGGCGCGCGCTACCATGCCCGGCTAATTTTTTATTTATTGTAAGGATGAGGTCTTGCCAAGTTGCCCAGGTGGGTCTCGAACCCGCGGGCTCAGGCAATCCACTTATCTTGGCCTCCCAAAGCCAAGATTACAGGCTGAGCCACCAAGCCAGGCCTATAATACTTTTTAAAATACAACATATAATGAGAGGAAAAAGGACTTTTTAAAGAACTATTTACAATCACCAGGTTAACAATGTATTTCAACCGTCAGTATACCCTGAATAATAGTAACATCCAAAAATGTTCATGTCCATGAATATACCTGGCAAACATTTGGAATCCCAGTGACAAATCAAACAAGTAACCACAATGCTTTGCAATATTTCATTCTTATCAGATAGGGATTCTTTAAAGTGAGGTTCAAGATAAAGTCCAGGCTTTCCCCATTTGTATAGGTAAGGTAGTCAAGTAGCATTTCCAATAAAAGTAGATACCTAAAAGGTGTCGCTAGCTTTTAAAAAACATGTTTACATTTCTACAGAGTTCAAAATTCATGACTAGTTTTTCTTATTAATAATTTGTCATGACCCAATCTTACAAGACCACCATTAAAGTCTCATTTCTGCTACAAAAAAATAATAATCATTTGTCATTTCAACATTTCCTTCAGAACAACAATTTCTTGCGAGAGTGAAAGATAAAACATGAGTGCCCATTCATGTGCCACTATGATTATTTGCTCTCTCACAAGCCTCACAGAATTCCAAAGAAGGCAAAATATTTAGGGCAAATTCCAACACCAAAGGAGAATTCCCAGCTCTCGCAGAGCAGTTTCTGGTGTAACTACAATATTGATATGAAGAGAAAATCTTGGACGTTAAGAGTCTGGGAGAAAAGGTTAACTATAAAATGATATTTGAGGAGCAACCATCTGTCATAAGAGGAAAGCTCCTTATAGAATCAAATGCCAGAAAGTTATGATAAAAAGGTTTAAAATAATTTTACAGGACTACCGCAGAGTTTCCTGATTTCCTACAAATCAATACAAGGATTTTTTTAAAATCACCAATAATTCAGTCATGAGTCTTTCATTTTGGATATTAAAGTAACTCCAAAGCAACACAAATCAACACATGTGCATGCATTATAAAAATGTATTGATCATAATTTACAAGGAAAACCATGGTAAAATTAAAACCATAACAATGCCTCACCTACTAGAAACTCAAGATTTTGTAAATCTGTATAGCAAAGACAGAAAGAATCAAGAAAATAAGATTGGTGGGGTGAATGGTGAGGCAGTTAACATGCAAGTACAGTAAGTAAGAAAAAACATGAATTTTGCTCATAAAAGAGACCTTTTCACCTCCTCAGAACTTATGATCTACTGACAATTTATGTAACACAGTTCCTAGCTTTCCAATCCGACAAATTAGAGACAATAAATTATAAATGAAGATTTTGATGTTCTCAAAATATAGTAGAAAAAAATGTAGAAATATACAGAAAACCACATACATTAAAGCCTTTGAAAGTTATTTAGTGTAAGTGCAGTTTACACGGCTATACATATCTCTGTATTCCCTTCACATTATTATAGTAATGCAACACAAACACACACACGAACACAGAAAGAATCTGAGCACTCTTAGGAGCAAACTCTAAGATATGCAGAAAAAAACTTCTATAAAAAGTCCCACATAAAACTATAAACAAAAGGCTGTACATGTGTTTTGCAGAAGTACCAAGATTTTGTTCATGGAGCTCCAGAAAATAGATAGTCTAGCGTTGTTTTATAATTGTATTCATGGAAAGATCAGGTGTTTGTCAACCACTGTACACTTGGCCTAGATTTTTCATCATAATATTTAAAACTGTGGAAGGGTTCAAAAATGCAATAAAGAACAAATGCAAGAATTGTAAATATCAAGTTTAAAGTACTTCAGCATATGTGTAATTATAATTTCAGATACACTGGCATAACTTTTATACACTAATGAAGGACACACTGTGTTCTATATCATACATTTTATTCCCATGTCTTCAGAGTTCCCACTTAACAACAAGAACTTGAATTGTCTTATAGCTACATAGGACATTATCTATTCAGCATGATTCATAAAGAAAGGCTTACTTAGGCAGTTCATAAAATGTAGGTTAAGTCATCTGCCCTGATGTTAGTTTGTTTCTATCTATTTAAAAAAGTGTTACTTAATTTTTTAATAATTGGCTTAATTAAGAGTATATTATGAAATCCTCCCCCTCTTATGTGAAGTACTATATTTGCACACCTAGCTGTAAAATTTCAAGATAAATGTGCTGGAGACTGGTCAGATGTTCACCAAACTTATTTCCTCCTCTCCCTGGAGTTCCACTAGACTACATTTCCCATCCTCTTTTGCAGTTAGGTGTGGCCGTGTGATTAAATTTCACTCCTTGAAATGTGAACTGAAGTGATGTGCCCATGAAATCTTCTGACACACAGCCCACTTCTATTTTCCATCCAGCAGCTTGATGTAGAGCTGCACATTGATCTTGGTCAATGGCTTGAAGAAGAACAAATTACAAGTGGGAAACGGTCCGGGACCCTGAAGAGTCCCTTAAGAAATGAACAGCTGGCTGGGCTCAGTGGCTCAGCCTGTAATCCCAGCATTTCAGGAGGCTGAGGTGAGCGGATTGCCTGAGCCTGCGGGTTTGAAACCAGCCTGGGCAACTTGGCGAGACCTCGTCTCTACAATAAATCAAAAATTAGCCAGGCATGGTAGCACATGCCTGTAATTCTGGCTACTTGGAAGGTTGAGGCGGAAGGATCCTTGAAACCCAGCAGGTTGATGCTGGGGTGGTGGTGAGTGTGCCACTGCACTCCAAACTGGGCGACAGAGTGAGACTCCAACTACAAAAAAAAAAAAAGAAAAAGAACAGCCCACACTTAGGAAAACCCTTTTAGTCTTAATAGAAGCAAGAAATAATCTCCTTTTCTGTTTGAACTATGTTATGAGGTGCTTTTTTTGTTGTAGTGTTACAATAATGAAAACAATGAGAAACATATACATCAAATGACTCACCAAAATTAATTGTGAAAAGCAAATGTAAAAACAAATAAATATGAAAAGTGAATTTATACTGAACATTTGGGGAAAATGTTTATGTCTCACTATTAAAGCACTGTCTCTCAAAAATTGGAGAATGAATAAAATGCTTTCTCTGGTTTATGTTTCAAACTTGAATATCAAATGGAGAAGTTCAGACTTGGAAATAGCAAAAGAATGAATCACTGAACTGTGAAGTTAAAGTAGTATAAGAAAACATCCAAAACAATAATTGACAAATTTAACATGTAGTGCTTCCTGTTAGTACTATACCCTGTAATCAAATTCTGTTACAACAAACCTCAAAGGACTAATTTATTTTATTATCTTGGAATATTTTTTCTTGAATATTACTTGAAATAGATAATTGGCCAGGAACCAGAAAATATGTTAGTTACATAGAGCTTCTTGTAATGGGATTTGACCAGTATTTCATTAAAAAGTCAACTGATTATATTCATGAGGGAAGGCTATAACCTATTTGATTTGTCCTATGCCTCTATTTCATTTGACATGCATTTTTTATGGCAACACATAGGGAACACACTGAAGAAAAAATACCCACTTGGACAGTATGATATTTGTTTGTAGCTTTGTCCTGGTTTTAGTTTCCTACTTAATGACTAAATGGCACCACAGTGGGTAATGCACTGAAGTAAAAGTGGTGAATCATTAAAGAGTTCGTAAATTTTAAAAACAGGGGCAGGCCTTCTGGGTCCCATATGCTTCTAGGAAACTCGATGTTGTGCTGTATTAATTGAACCATGAAGCTTTTATTAGTCCTCTTTAAAAATGCTTGCAGTGAAGCTTTTATTAATGCTTGCCCTCGAATTGTTTATACTACTTAGCATTTCCATAACAATTTATATTTCAAAAAACTTTTTGATCATTAGTTAAACCTACTCTACATTTCTATAAGGGAATTCAGCTGGTTAGCAAAACAGAGATATGAAGGGAAATCTCTTAACTAATTTTTGCCCAAGGTCTGCCAATGAGAAAATAAATAGATTATGAGAAATTGAATGAGAATACGAGATCTTGCTATAAACCTTTAGTTTTTATAAGCAGCCTGGTCCTCTTATTCCATATGAGTAGAGTAGTTTTTAAAAGTGTTCCCACAATGGTGAAGAAAAGAGAAATGAGCTGTCTTTATGCAACAGGCTTTAAAAACTAATGTTGTAGGACTCTGTAACACAGTCATGGCTGCTCTGTCTTCCACTTACCTAGAGGCCCACAAGGTCACAGACTGGCACAATTCTAGGAGCATCAAGCATATTGTGTTCTATGCTTGAAAAATTCCTTTGAATGCATTTTCATGAGAATTACATTATAAAAAATTATATTCATCAAATTTAAAAGTCATACTGAAATAATTTTTAGGGTTGATGCAGCTCAATTTATTTACTCTTAAAAATGTCTAGGCAAGCTGGGTGCAGTGGCCCAAGTCTGTGATCCCAGCACTTTGGGAGGCCAAGGCAATAGGATTGCCTGAGCTCAGGGGTTCAAGATCAGCCTGGGCAACTTGATGCACTCTCATCTCTATAATAAATCAAAAAATAAGCCAGGCAGGCATGCCTGTAGTTCCAGCTACTTGGAAGGCTGAGGCAGAAGGATCACCTGAACCCAGCAGATGGAGGCTGCGGTGGCTGTGAGAGTGCCACTGCACTTCAGCCTGGGCAACAGAGTGAGACATCAACACAAAAAAAGAAAAAAAAAGTCTAGGCTCAAATCATGATTTCTGTAATCTTAGGATCATACTAAAACTCTGCTCTAGGTTAAAATAGGTTTAAACTTCCTTTGAGAAAAAAAAATGTACTCCTTAAGAATCTCTTTGGTCTATCCACCTCCCTAAAAACAGGATGTCCTAGATAGCCGAGGATACATGCAAGCCACTAGACTATTTCCCTCAAATTATTAACTTCTCTAGGCTTTGACAGCATTATCTTTTTATTTATTTATTAGCAGAGAGCAAAATAGCTGAATTAGTGTATTTTAGCTCACAGGAGAGATACTGACTTGAGATGGGACTTGATGTATTTTTTTATAGAATCTCAAAATGAGAAACTCTAGTGCCGTTAGACAGACTATTTCTGGATTTTGCAAGTCATTGTAAAGAGCACTATACACTGTGTTATCTAGCACCCACCCCCTCTCTAGGTCTACAGTATAAGACTCTTTCTGAAAGGAGTCTCAGAATCTGTATTTTTAACAAAAGCCCCAGGTGATTATTATTATCAGACATGTTTGGAAAATGCTAGATTAGATGAGCTCTAAAGTCTTCCCTTCTGAGATTTGGCAATTCTTATAGAAATTAATTTATTAGAAATAGCACCCACACTGCTATCTAGAAGTGTGGTCCTATATTGATTAAAATACATAACACTACTGGGTAACACACTGCCTGGTCCAAGACAGATAGATGCTTATTAAGGTGTTTTGTTTTGTTTTGTTTTGTTTTTGAGTTGGAGTCTTACTCTGTCTCCCAGGCTGGAGTGCAGTGACACGCACGCTCATGGCCACCCCAGGGTCGACTTGCTGGGCTCCAGTGATCCTTCCGCCTCAGCCTTCCAAGTAGCCGGAACTACAGGCACATGCTACCACACCCGGCTAATTTTTGATTTATTGTAGAGACGAGGTCTCGCCAGGTTGCCCAGGCTGGTCTCGAACCTGTGGGCTCAGGCAGTAAGTTTTAAATGAATGAATAGCTCAACTGCAGTAGCTCACCACCAATCTTATCCAGATAGTCTTTCCTCCATTGAGATTCCTCAGTGCCCAAAAGCAACACCCAATGCTCTAACTCTGAACATTACTGGGGCAGCAAGATTAAAATAAAAACTAGTAAATTCTATGTGCAAAAATTAGCACATATTGTTTGACTGAATACATGATTAAGACAGTAGCATTTTATATGCGATATCAACTGTATCTGAATATGGATGGAGAACTTTTCTGAGAATGGTGTTAATGCACAGGGAATAGAAGAATTCACACTACCCCAGGACCAGTTTTGAAGACAAATATAAATAGTCTGAAACATGAACTATTAAAAAAATTCTGGAACTACTGGAGTAAGTCTATTTTCCTTTCTGGTGCACAATAACCCCTTAAGCCATTTGCAGAACAAAAGCAAAATAAATGGATTATGATTGCATAAGACCAATTTAATTCTCTTTTTAGAGAGTTGGGGGAAAAAACAAGATGTAAGAAAAACACCTGTTTCTAAGTCAACTAAGTTATATCTCACCAGTAGAATATATATGTAACATAAGATACAGGCTAATAACAACAGAAGAATATGTTTGTTGCAAGAACATTTTGCTTTATACATGCGAAGTCCATTTCAGGTCTCTGTTTATTGTTTGTCACTTGCAATAAATAGGAAAGACTCCTACCTACCTGGCGCATTTACTGTGACTTTCCTCTACTTCAGATTCCATTCATAAAATTTTCCCAAATAGTTGGTTGAGACCTCTGTATAACATTGTTGTCAACAGAGCAGAAGGAAAACATGCACAAAGAAATCTTAGTGATCCCAAAGTCAAATAAGCTTTACTCCAAAGTTGTCTCATTTATCCCTACTTTTTCCCTTATCCTAACTCAAAAATTATCATAACTGGTAAGAAGTTCCTCATCAAAACAGCAACCTCAAAGGAAATTTTCCTATTATATAAAATCAATATTTTGGAGGGCAAGGTATCCCAACATCCATTGCCAAATACTACCATGAAGAAAAAAAAAAAAAACTTTGACCATGGTGGTTCTCAATTAAATGCCTCTTTTAAATTATGTAATTTGGAAACATTCAATTTATATACAAATAAATATGTGTGGTAATATTCAAAATGCTATATACATAGTGCAAACACTATTCTATTTTCATCCCAATGGAAAAGACAATAATACTATACTATACTATTGGAATACAGTGAGCTATGCAGCCCGCAGAACACACTTCAACAGGGCTGTCTGAAGGGGATGAAGGGGGAAGGGGAAAGAAACAGGTATAGGAGGCTAGACCCGTGGTTTCCAAAACATGGTCTCCATACAACAAGAGCATCATCTAGGGAAACTTGTAAAAATCACAACTCTTGGGTCCCACTCCAGACCTACTAAATCAAAAACTGTGAGTATGGGGCTTGTTTATAACAAACTCTCCAAGTGGTGTCAATGTATGCTAAAGTTTGAGAATCACTGGGCTACAGGGACTTAAAGATAGCTGGCATAGGTAACTTTCATCTGCTTAACCAGGTGACATGATGCCAATTATAAATCACAATGGTGACTAAAGATTCTGGAATTTCTTTACTACATGACTCAGAATCAACAATCACAGTTACACTTCTAACAACTCCCAGTTCCAAGTTCAACATACAAGTTGGCAATCTGCTGGGGATATGGAGAAAGACTGGTGAGACAGTGGAACTCCCGAGTGGCTCACCTGGGTGTGGCAATCCAGGCAATGAAAATCTTGGCAAAAGTCTTCCCCTTATAAACCCTGAATGTAACAGAACATAAGCTTCAACTTGGAGACCTGAATAACTCAAGGAAATAATATGCTGAGGAATATATAGACATAAATGCTCCTGTAATGACCCAAATAGAACATTCTTTTAAAATGTGTCTGTTATTAACATGTGGTATCTGACCCTTTTCCATCATCCTTTAACTTGGACTGTGTTTGTTCCAAAAGTGACACCCTGTTCCTGGAGGATTGGGTGTTGGCTGTGCTGATCACAGCACTACATAAGCCACACATCACTCTGGACTCAGAGGAAGCAAGTGCGGAGATTATAATTAAATATGTATATAGGAAACAGGAGTGGCAGCAAAGAAGGGTGGGGAGGAAAAATATCCTTCCTGTGTGTCAAAGAGATGGAGGCGGAGTCAATCCACAAGCTGACTTCCAAAACTCCACAGCCTAATTTAAAAACATACAGGCACACATTACATCAGAAAGCCTGGGGGTGCAAATTGGATTCCTATATATTTAATAGTAATAACTTCATAAAATTCAATCTGAGTGTTACCTTTGAAGCAGAAGAATTAAAGTCCAGTGTTCAGACTACAATGCAAATGAAATTTGTTGCCCAGGAAGCAAACGGTGTTAAATAATAGAGAATTAGCTATAGAATACAAAATTGAAAATGTATCATTATAACAAGTAATCTTTGTCAGGAAAAAAAATGTTCTTTCATAACTTAAATTGCTTGGTTTGAAGTAATACAAAGCAACACCTTTCACGCAAATGCTACCAACAGTTTAAGAAGCAACCAGACTGACCGGGCTGCACTGGTGAGCTCATCATGGGAATCAGAGAGACTGACAGACTAGGATGCAGGTTCACAGCCTTTGTTCGTTCAGCCAGCAACAGTGGTCCAAGAGGGGCTGGCAGAGGAGAAACCTAGAATGTAAAAAAACGCAGTGTGTGAGATACAGGCTATGTCGTGTCACATCGGAATAGAAATACTCATATAGAGAATGGGCCTTGAGTGTCCACTTGGCCACCGTTCGACCGTGGGTCTTTGAGGCTGTCACATCAACCTCCCAGGTCTCTAATTCCCATCTATAGAAGAGCAAATGTAGCAGTTCTCAAATAGAGCAATAGAACAAGTATATTGTGAACATCAAAGTAAAATTATAGATGCAGAAGGAATTCTGCGAGTAAGAAAGCAACTCACATAAATATAATTAGTTACTGTTCACTATAATTCGTTTGCTATTATCATTTGCTATTATAAATTTAAAATCTTTTTTTGGATTTTTGAATATAAGTTTTTCACTACCTAGCATTTTAAGTTATCATTGTCAAAGACTTCCTTCTACAGAAAAGTCCTCTTGCCAAAAAAAAAAAAAAAAGTTTAATGAACTCAAAAAAGGAACAAATAGGCTATAAACTACAAGAGTGACAGAAAAGTCCCATTACAATTGCTGTTTCTTCTTGAAGGCTTTCACAATCTTGTTCCAGCCTAAAGTAATAGCTGCCATGGTCTTCCTAGGCGTCATATTAACAGGATGGACTCCTTGAAGGGAATTTAAGGGACTTTCTGCTTTTAATTTGAATGTACTCCCACTTCTAGACACTTAAGACAGAGGAAAAGAAATTGGAGGGACATTTTCCTAACAGTTTACTGGAATGTCAAACTAAAAAAAGAAGAAGCTTTTAAAAGTACACTTAATGAGTTTCTTACTAAAATAGTAGATCCCAAGTGCACTATTTTTATAGACAGATGCTGTAGCTCTGAGAATTACACACCCCTTTATCTTGAGAATCCAACATATTTATTGTGACTCGTTTTCCCATCAGCATTTTGAAAGTGTTATTGCTATTTTTGCCCAAATGTATAAATCCGGATATAAATACATATTTTCTTTGAAAAACTTTATAACAGCACCAAGAATACGTACGATACTTCAAATGATCTCTAAACAGAAATGTGCTAGTTATTAACACAACTAAGTAGAGTAATCAGATCTAGCAGGTTACTTCTCACCACATCTTTAGTGCTCAGTAAGAATTAAGATTTAGTAACAATAAAAATGTACATTTTTATAAATGTCCCTCAAGAACTACATTAATGTGCTATTTTGTTAGCATTATCTAAAGGACCTTAATTTCTATGTCAATGAGAAAGCAACATGTCTACAAAAGCAAGATGAAAAATGAAGAGCGAAAAACTTTATTTTTGTATCAGGAAATGAACATTCTGACATTGGTTTTAAATAAAAAGTTGTCAATATTATACATATTATAATAAGAACATAGCTCTTTAAAGTGCTTTTAGACATTATTTTCACAAGAGTACATGCTAATAGATCACTTGTAACTCTTTCCTCTACTCCCACCTAAGAAGTAGGAAATTGAGATGTCATCCACATCATCATTAAAAGTAAACACAGTACAATAAAAATTAAATGTACTGGATTTGAACTTAGAGTATCTTGAACTAACAAATGTGAGCTTCGAGATCTGTGTTACTTTTATTTTTTCACACTGTAGTCTATAACTTTTCACAGATGCTCTTGATATAGTCTTAATTCTCAGTGACAGTTTGATTTATAAATAAGAATAAACAGCAAGGGACAGAAAACCATAGAGAAGGTAAGTGAAGCAGCTCTAAAGGTGCCTTCCACTAAGGACACAATCAGCCTGCGTTCTTAAAAAAAGAAAAAACCTTCAATCATAAGCAGACCCTGAACATTTACTATAATACTATAAGAAAGGGATTGGCAGTAGCCGGAAACTGCCAAGGGAGTGGAGGGGGAGCATATAACATCAATAAGGGTACCTGATCTCAAACCAGGCAAAGTGGGGACGAAAGGGAGGCCCCAACTGTACCTGTACGATGGCCACATGTATCACCTAATCCTGAATTGTATTCCACATCTTAAAAAAAATTTTAAAGAACTGTTTTTAATCTTTAATGTCACTTTGTGCAATTGATACTTGTATATTTATAAATACAACTCAAATTTGACCAATAGTTTCCAACAGTCAACAGCCATACCTTCTGCCATTTATTGCCACACACAACACACATAATGACTATCATGACATGCTGATTTGTAGCTAGGTAAATAATTGCTGGGTTTTAACTTCACAGCACCAAACTTGACTTGCAAAGTGAATCTGGGATGGAAATACAAATTGAACTTCCCAATATCGACCATTTTTGACATTTAAACAAGATTTTGGCCATCTAACATTTTTAATAACTGCCTAATCATGACATATTCCTGTAACATTATGAAAGCATTGTTATCTGGACACTGTTATAAAGAAAATTAATAGGCATTTCTATATTGATATGCATCCGTTTCCATTTGGTGCATTTCAGTTTCCAATAAGCCACATTAAACCAAAGTTATCACTTTTACTATAGCTGCACAACTGGAATATGGTTCTTGAAAGAGTTCTCCTCAAATGTTTCAGAGATACTGATCTGCTATATGAACATGTAAATCATGTGTATGAACACATCATAAGCTATATGATTCTTTCTCCTCATAGCCACAGAAGCAGCAGATTGGCAGCCTAATACATACCTTTTAGGCACAAAATTGATACAGAAGTTTATACAAATTAAGACCATTCTTAGTTGCTTGGAAAAGAAGGATGGGTCGATGATCGGCATCTATAAATAAGAATGGGCAATTGATTCTCAAATCTTCCCACACTTCTTTATCCAAATGGGCTGCAGAGAAATAGACATTTTACAATTTCCCATAATGTACTAGTCATTCTTATGATAAGCCAGAACTAGAAAGAACAGGACACTGCCTTCAAGTAGGTAGATTCAAAAAATAAAAATAAACAGAATACAGATTGTTTGTAAATACAGATTATCAAAGCATATAATAGAAATATATCTATTTTTGCACAGGCATGGTGGCTCATGCTTGTAATCTCAATACTTTGGGAGGCCAAGATGGAAGCATCACTTGTGGCCAGGAGGTTGAACTCAGCCTAGGAAACATAGCAAGAGCTCATCTCTACAAAAATATAATTAAAAAAATTAGCCAGGCATGGTGGCACATGCTGGAAGTCCCAGCTACTTAAGAGGCTGAGGTGGAAGGGATTGCTTGAGCCCAGGGATTTGAGGCTGCAATGAGCTATGATCATGCCATTGTACTCCAGGCTGGGCAACAAAGCCAGATGCCATCTCTTCAAAACACAAAAAATAAAAAATAAAAATAAAGAAATACATCTACTTTCCATTGATAGTTTTAATTAATCTAAACATAAGTTTGCCCATGCTGTAAATATATGTGTGTGTTTATAAATATGCATGTATATATATACATATATATGCACACTTAAGGAGATAAACAAAAGTACAGGAAAAAAAAAAAAAAACTATTGCTATGGAGTACTTGTCTCTTGACATCCAAGAACTGTTATTTTGGCTCTTAACTGTATTCCATGGAACTATTTGGATCCACAATAAAAGACTAGGGGCCTTTGCTTCAAAAAGATCATCTCTGACTAGGAGGTGGTCAGTTCCCTGCAAGTAAGTTCCTGCTGTGATATCATGGTTATAGCACATGATAGCAACCCAATGATTTGACATCTTGCAATCCTAGCTTTCCCATGCAGCCAAGGAAACAGAGGACACCAACACATTTCATTGCCATTACTGTCATTAACATCATTTAAGGGAGTCTTTCCACAGGTACTTTAACCACTCTACCAACATGGCCTGTTCAAAGTCATAAGGTCACAAATCAGCAGAGCTTCAGAGGTCACAAGAAATTTGCACGTGAAATAGCTCCTCTGATCATCACAACAGCAATTTAGCATCTATGAAATAAGTTATTATTATTCCCATTTCACAGATGAAGAGTCTGTGATGTGGAGAGTTTAGGGTATTTGTTCACAGACATGTGACTGGTAAATGAATGGCTGGTCTTCTGCTGTTCTATTTGTTGTATCACAAGGAATTATAGATCATTCAGGCAAAACTATGTGAAAATCAAGACCATGCCTACCTACTCATCACAATTTCTGTATTGAATCATTGAGATACAGATTTTTTTTTAACTAAAGGACTTATCTAGCTATTGCAAAGACTGAACTCAGTCGCAAAATATGACAAAATGAATTAAAAAGTTAAAATAAATGTCTACAAGTCATCTCACAGCAGAAGCTTTCCAATTTGACTTAGAAATTTATGACCCTTGATTATCACAATATTTCTTTTAATTTTTAACTACATTCTGAGCTTCTTATGACCGTTTTGTTTTGTTTTTTCCTTTTGGGCAATTAGTATTAATTTGGATAGTGTGTTACTAAGAAAGCAAATTGCTTTTTGGTCTGTGTAGGCAACAAAAACTTTATGTGACTCTAACATATCCTTCCCACCATCTACAACACCATTCCTATTCATCTGAAGGTCCTTCTCTTCTCCGATGGAGTCATTAGCCCTGATTCCTCTCTAAAGTACGTTTCATAAACTGACTCAGCTTATCAGATCTACTTACCTCCAAACAATCTGTCGAATTAAGTTTAGCCAACATTGGACTAATCCTTGCATATCTGGGGTTTGACCTAGATGTTTCTCTGTAACCTTTCACTGCAACCTAGCTGGATGTATAAACAGACAGTAACTGACTCAAGTGCTATCACCTCGTTTTGGCCAATCACTGGCAGCCAACTGTTCAAACCAGGTTTAAATAAAGCAAATACTGAGCTGTAACCAGTCCGGTTGTGTTTCCATTTCCTGTAGTCACTTTTCTCTTCTGTCCATAAAACTCCTCCCACCACATGGCTGCTGGAGTCTTCTCTGAGCGTACTGCAGTTCAGAAGGTTGCTTGATTGGCACATCATTATTTGTTCCGTTAAATTATGTTAAATTTGATTTGTCTTAAGTTTTTTTCTTTTAACAAATCCAACCATTAGTCCTCAAGACACAGAAGTATGGAATGCAGGAATTTAAGGATACTGTTTCCTTTCAACTTTAGTAGCAGAAATAAGACTGTGTCCATAACGCTCCTGACAATTCTTAGGTTGTTCTAAGGAACAGGATGGTGGAGAGTCTGGACTCCGGGGGCTCACAGGACTGGGAACCGATGGGAACAGGCAAAAGTCTGCAATTGGTGACGTAACCTTTCCTGATACCATAACAGACACCTGGTGCTCTGAATCACCAAACACACTAGCAAAGACTGGCAGGCATGTCAACTCTGTTCAGCACATTCTGGTCCCTGAGGAGTTATCTAAGCAAGGTTATTGGCTTCATGCCCCCCTCCTGCACTCCTGGAGGTTTGCTGACTTTACCCTTGGAGGATAGCTAAGAGCAGAATGTGTCACCCAGAGGGCCACACATCTTGCAGACACTCTCTGTGCTTACATTTTAAAAGCAAATAATAGGCTCCATTCTAAGACCACTCTCCATTCTAGGAGAATCGTTTCAGCACAGGCTACATTGTTGGTGTAATACAGAGCAGGGAACGCAGCTTGGGAGGTTAGTTATGCATATATTTTGCATATTTAAGATAGGATTCAGTAGTCTATACTATAAATATAACTCAATGGTAACATCTAAAAATACATAACATAATCAGGAATGGTCTGCTGGATATTGCATTTCATAAGAAGAAATCCTGCCAACTACAGTACCTGCACTAATAAAAATAGACCTTTATGTACTAAGCCTTCATTTTTAAAACACTAGGCTTAGCCCCAGGGTATTCAGTACCCAAGTTATATCCCAACATCCTCTATATCATAAAGACTATTTTATCAAAAAGCCTTACTCCATTGATTTTTATTAGATCATCTTTGAAGACTCCTATCAGCAACTTCCCTCCTTGGACAATAGGGAGTCCCAGGCACCATAATCACCAATTTGAGTTTAAAAGGAGATTTCACAATGTCTAGAAACTGCAGGATAGACAAGGCTCCTTTTCAGTCATGGCAAAGGGGCTGTTAGGGAAAAAAAAAAAAAAGCTTTATCTACCTGTAAATACACATGAGACAGAAGTCCAAAATAGAATTGTGAAAAGGAAGTAATAGTCGAAGTGAAGGAACTTGTAACAGACAACCTCTGATACCTGTGCAGCAGGAGGGCTTTGTAACTCACACACTATAACCTTCCCTGCAGAAAACTGCCAATGAAGCATGCTTAAAAGAACCTGGCTCCCTGGTCTACTACCTTACCAGTGTGGAGGCATGGGTTATGATCAGTTAGCCAAATACAAAAGACCTTTATCCATCATTGTAATTTAGAGTGACATGGTTCTTTTTCAAGCTTCAAAATTGTGTACATTTTATTAAAAAATCTGTGATTTCTTTAATGCTACAACCTATCTCTTGAAGATCTGATAATCCTCATATTTAGCAAAGCGCCCTTGTAAAATTTCTCACTAGCTGGGTGGTCTGGAAGTCAATTAACCTCTCTGAGTCTTAGTTGCTTAAACATGAATTCTTTAACTTACCAGGTCATTGTGAGACTTGGAGGAAATAAACGTAAAGCAATCATCAGTAAGGAGAATGGTGCTTAGAAATGCTGGCTATTATCATCATTATTATTGTAGAGACTGTGTTTTACTTCAGGCTGATTCCATCCCAAGAGAAAACAGTGACACACAGCGCCTCTCACTGTGGACCAGTCCCGAAGCATAGCTATTAATCTTTCTCACTCTACTAGAGTTACAACAGGGATCTAATTACCAAGACTTTTTTCCATTCTTTCTTTCTTTTGGAAGGCAAATGTGTACTCTAAGGAAATATCCTGTGCTGTCCTTTGCTTGTGAATATACCATGTTTACTTTAATCTTTCATTGATGTTACTCATATTTTAAAAATAATCTGGGTGTTCATAGAAAGAAAACATTAGAATAGAAAAAAAACTATGATAGGAACAACTATCATTTTGTAGACATTTGAAGAGAAATTGAAGTCTATCCCCCAAGTACTGCACAGATCCTCTATAAAGAACTTTTTTGTGGTTTTAACAGATTGGCTTGGGAGCTTCAATAGACCCTAAGGTCCCTCTTTCTATCTTGGGCATGATTTTACTCATCATTTTACTTGCTGCTCTATTGCTAGTAGTCCACCCAATGTTAAGTCAACCAAGACTCATCTCCAGATACAGACAGATATGCCCCTTAGGTGAAGAAGTGATAACAGCAGATACCCACACTACGATGAAGAAAACCAGGATGAAACGTGAGCCGCAAAGATGTGAGGGACATGGGACCCTTCCACAGACAAGACCCCATTTGTCACTGAGTCCATTTACTCTTCATCACCCCACCTGCGACTCTCTTCTCCAGCATTTCTTCCAATTAAATAGACCATTCCTTCTATGACATCATTCCAAAGAACCTGCCTTCACTAATGAGCTGATCCTGTCTTTCTCGCCTTCTCGTCCCCTCCCAAAGAACCATACTCTATACTCAAAATTCATCCCGACTCTACCCCTCTCTATTCTACCTGTTTCCTTTTTCTAAAGAGGCTTCCCGGGTGAGCACAGACCAATACCCCTAACTTGAGATACACATACATTTCCAAAACACACTAATATGTAAAAAAATGAATCATGATATCAGATATCTTGTTCTTTGAACTTAACCCTACAAATTAGTACAGACTTTTCTGACTTGCACAAACTTTATATTTATATTCAAGTTGAGAACAACCCAGGTTCATACTACAAAACTGTATGGGCTATATTTAGCACAGGAGCAATCATGCTTGAATGTAACATGCACTTACTGAGTGCTTGTTATGAATGCCCAGACAGAGCTGAGAGAGCAGTTCAGACAGCTCCTGCCCCACAGATTTCATGCCAGTGATTTCTCAGAGTGTGCTAGTAGTCCACCCAATGTTAAGTCAACCAAGACTCATTTCCAGGCACAGACAGATATGCCCCTCAGGTGAAGAAGTGATAACAGCAGATACCCACACTATGACAAAGAAAACCAGGATGAACCTTGAGCCACAAAGATGTGTGGCACATGGGACCCTTCCACAGACAAGACCCCACTTGTCACTGAGTCACCCCATCTGCGACTCTCTCTTCTCCTGCATTCTAAGGACACCCCTGAAAACGCAGATTTAGACACTCCGGACTTACCTGAGACCTCCTGAGTCAGACTCTTTAAGACAAGGGCCCAGAAGTGGCAGTTTTATCAAGTACCTATGGTGATTCTTAGCTAAGCTGAAGTATGACAACCACTAGAGAAACAACATATTCATATGAACAATTAAGTAACAAAACATACAGACAGAGTAACACAATGAAAAGACTCTGGAGTCTGACTGACCTTAAAGCAAATTCTGGTTGCTGTATTTTCACCTGCAAATTATTTACCACGCTGACCTGCAGTTTCCTCACCAGTAAGTTGCTGGCTCTAATAGCTAATACTTGAAGGATCACTAGGGATGGGTTATAATATATTGAAAATACTTAGCACAGTGCTCAATAAATGTGAGATATCATTATGACATTCAGTGCCTCTGTTACAAATCGTCCCTAGAATTGTGAAACACTGCTATTTTCATTTTGATAGCTGTTATTTCCATTTTTTAAAATAGTGGAGCAGCACAAGTGCTACAGGAATTTAAAGAAGGGGGTGTTCATTGTGATTAGAGGGGAAGGGACCATGAAAGAGCTGGCACACAGCTTTAGGGCACTGAGTTTTATTGAAATATACATGGTTGGCAAAAATACCCCCCTTTCCCAGAAGTTCTCCAAGCCCTACACTCAATGAATTGTAAATAATTTCAATAAACAATTTAGAAATTACCTTGCTGCATCCTTCAACTATTTGGGGATTTAAATGATCTATTTTTGTCTTTCCTATATCATAAAATATTTTCACTGTCAAAATTATCCTCAAAATTATCTCAAATTTTTTGCTAGTAACACAATGTTGATGGTTTGTTTATGTAGCACATGCCACTTCCAATGAGATGGCAGAATTTTATACAGACTGCTTCTCAAATATACCATCAGTTATTTGTATGCAAAAAAGATAGCACTGACCTCCACCCAGAAGGGGGCACACTTTGGGCTCCTATACTGCTAGTGTAATATGGGTTGCAATTTTTCTATCATCTTTTCTAAGAACCATGTGAAAAACCGTTCACAAAGGGTCAGGGAAATGGCATAAGCAGAGATTCGCCTGCCCCAGATAGCTAATTGGTCCATGAGAGGACCAAGCCTCCTAATGATCCCATTAGTAAAACAGGCTAATCAATTAAGCTAACTCACTCAGAGCCAATCCTATTAGACGTCATTATTCCTGTGAAAAATCAAAAGCAGCTGCAACACCCTCTCAAAAAATAGAGAAAAGTTTCAAACGATAAAACTTGCAGAAATAAGGTAACAATTCCTGCGTATATAAATACACTGTCAGAACTCAAAACGAACTCAGCACTCCATCCACAGGACATTCATTCCCTCTGAGAAAGTCGCCTTTGAAACAGAATCCATGTAAACACAAGGGAACTAAAACGATTCACTTTATCGCAGGCAATTTCTGATGTCGTACAGGGGAAGAGATACAGCCTTTGCTTTTATATTCCAGTTCTGAAAAAATATGCATATATGTATATATTAAAATAGATGGAGACAGATCAACATGTATAAATAGCTCAATCCAACATCTGTAGCAGCCCCTTAGATTGTATTAAAGTCCTTGTTGTTTATCAGGTTGGTAAATCATATCAGCTCCTAGTTATTCAAATTGCCAGTTGCCGGGCAACCACATCTTTTTGTCAACTGTCACTCACTGTTAAGTTCTTCTGCAATTCTCCCTTTAAAAAAATAGTGAAAAATCTTGAGACACTTATTTTGGGCATAAGAAGTGCACTTAATTTTATCACCGAGTTTCAGGAGTCTGGGAATTGAATGATATTGATAAAGTAAAACCTATTTTGTAAGTTGCAGCAGGAGTAGTAATGTGAATGCGTTCCCAGACAGAAAAGTTGTGAGACTTTGCTAAAGTGAGTTTCCCTTTGGGGACCTGGCCCACGGTAGAGGTATGCTTGTGACAGAAGCCTTACAAAAGAAAATATGCACTCCAGAGACAATAGGAGATTCTCAACAAAATTGATGTCTAGTGATTATTTTTATAAGCATACTTTTCAGGTAATGTAGGAACCCCGAGTCAATGAAGATTATATAACGCAGGATGTAATTCACTCTGTCAATACATATCTTCTAGAATTGCCACTCCCTGTCTCTCTGGGCATCAGTTTCAGACAGATCATCTCTAAATTCTTTCTAGCAATAACATTTCATAAACCCATCAATATTTTAAATTATATAGTTTTCAGTTGCAGTCCATATAAAAAGTGAGCCAACCCAATAAATCAGACTTTTTTATGTTGCTACATCTCAAAAAATAGAAACATATATATCTTTTTTAAATATATATATTTAAAAGTAGAATGTTGCTCTTTATGTATAGTATAAAAAAGAATATCTTTTTAACTTCAAGTAAGAAATGACAGAATTTGTCAACTTTGAAATTAAAACCTTTATGCAATAAAAGAAACCCTACAAAACTAGAAAGATAAATCACACTGGGAAAAATATTGCAAGGCAAATAATCAACAAATGATTAGTAATGGGTTTTGGGGTTTTTTAAAATTGAAGTCTCACTCCATTGCCCAGGCTGGAGTGCAGTGGAATGCTCATGGCCACCCCAGTGTCAACCTGCTGGGCTTAGGCGATCCTTCCACCTCAGCCTTCCAAGTGGCCGGATCTACAGGCACTCGCTAACACACCTGGCTAATTTTTTATTTATTGTAGAGATGAGGTCTTGCCAAGTTGCCCAGGCTGTTCTCGAACCAGTAGACTCAGTTAATCCCCTCATCTCGGCCTTCCAAAGTGCTGGGATTACAGACTTGAGCTACCTCACCCAGCTGGGATTATTTTTAAAAAACTACAAATGAACAACAAAAAAAAAGCAAAACATAAAAAAGAACCATTTAAAATTAGGAAAAGTAAAGGAATAGGCAATAAGCACAAAAGAAAACTTCAGCAGTCAATATATATGAAAAGATGTTCAATGAGATACCAACACACCCATCAGATTGGGCTACATTTTAAAGTCTTATAATCCCATGTCAACAGGGATATTGATCAACTAAAATTCTCATACACTTTCAGAGAGAGTATAAATGCACATGTACCACTTAGAACAGCGATTTAAAACTATCCAGTGTAATGGACAATGATACCTTAAGACCAGCAACCATCCAAGATATTCATGACAGTCCCCAGAGCCTTTGAATAATGTCGCCTTATATATCAAGGGAAAATGACCTTAAAACTGGAATACTGCTGGCTCGGTGGCTCAGCCTGTAATCCCGCGCCTTTGGGAGGCTGAGGTGAGTGGATTAACTGAGCCCGCGGGTTCGAGACCCGCCTGGGCAGTGACACCTCATCTCTACAATAAATCAAAAAATTAGCCGGGTGTGGTAGCGCATGCCTGTAATTCCGGCTACTTGGAAGGCTGAGGAGGAAGGATCACCGGAGCCCAGCAGGTCAAGGCTGCGGTGGCCGGGAGCGACCACTGCACTCCAGTCTGGGTGACAGAGTGAGACTACAACTCAAAAAAAAAAAAAAAAAACTGGAATATTATACTGGATGTTAGGCCTTGGTCAGATATACAGTTGGCAAATATTATTTCTCATTCTGTGGGCTGTCTTCCTACTCTCTTAATGGTTTCATTTGCTTTACAGAAGCTTTTCAGTTTGATGAGGTCCCGCTTGTCAATCTTATCTCTTATGGCAGGGCTTTTGGGGCTTACTCAAACATGCTTAAAGGAAAAAAAACAGACAGCCCTATTAAAAATTGGGCAAAAGACATGAATAATATCTTCTCAAAAGAAGACATATGAGCAGCCAACAGATACATGAAAAAATACTCAGCCTCATTAATCATCAAAGAAATGCAAATCAAAACCACAATACATACCACCTAACTCTAGTCAGGATGGCCATCATCAATAACTCAAAAAACAACAGATGCTGGAGAGGATGTGGGGAAAAGGAAAAACTTCTACACCGTATGTCTACCTCTGTGGAAAACAACGTGGTGATTTCTAAAAGATCTAAAAGTTGACCTCCCATACAATCCAACAATCCCCATTTTGGGAATTTACAGGAGGAACTCAAATCATTCTACAAAAAAGATACCTGCACATGCGTGTTTATTGCAGCATATTCACAATAACAAAACACGGAACCAACTGTGCTGCCCATCAAAAGTGAACTGGATAAAGAAAATGTGGTACAGTCGGGTTCAGTGGCTCAGCCTGAAATCCCGCACTTTGGGAGGCTAAGGAAAGTGGATTGCCTGAGCCCGCGGGTTCGAGACCCGCCAGGGCAACTTGGCGAGACCTCATCTCTACAATAAATTTTTAAAAATCAGCCGGGTGTGGTAGCGCGTGCCTGTAATTCCAGTTACTCGGAAGGCTGAGGCGGAAGGATCGCCGGAGCCCAGCAGGTCGAGGCTGCGGTGGCCAGGAGCGGTCACTGCACTCCAGTCTGAGCGACAGAGTGAGACTCCAACTCAGAAAAAAAAAAAAAAGAAAATGTGGTACATATACACAATGGAATATTATGTAGCCATAAAGAAGGACAAAACTATGGATTTCACAACAACCTGGATGGATTTAGAGTCTATCATACCCAGTGATCTATCACAGAAACAAAGAACTGAGTGCCACATGTTCCCACTCACAAGTGAACCCTGAACATTTATCATAATTCCATAGGCAGTAGCAGGATACTGTGGGGGGAAAGGGGGGTGCTGGGGGGGACACAACATCAATAAGGGCACCTGACCTCAAACTAGGCAAAGTGGGGACCAAAGGGGGCCCAAACTTTACCTGTATGATGGCCACTTGTATACCTAATCCTGAATTTTACCCCACATCTTTAAAATAAAATAAAATAAATTTTAAAAAATACTATAAAAAAGGAATTGGCAGCAGTGGGTCACTGCTGGGGCAGGAGTAGGGGACACATAACACATAACATCAATAAGGGTACATGATCCCAAACCAGGAGAAGTGAGAACCAATGGGAGGCCCAAATTTCACCTGTACAATGACCACTTATGTACTTAACTCTGGACTGTACCCCACATCTTTTTTAAAAAATTGTTTTTTATTGGAAACATATCCTGGATTATTCAGGTTGGCCCAACGTATTCACAAGAATTCTTAAAACTGGAAGAGGAAAAATATGAAACCAATCTAGGTGTCCATCAATGGTGGATTGGATAAAGAAAATGTGGTACAAATACATCATGGAATACTATGCAGATATAAAAACCAAAATCGCGTCCTTTGCAGCAACTGGGGGCTAAGCAAATTAACACAGAAACAGAAAACTGAATACTGTATGGTCTCACTTATTAATGGGAGTCAAACACAAGTCATATATGGGCATAAGGAAGGGAACAACAAACAGTGGAAGCTAATAGAGACGTAGGAAGCCAAGAAGAGACCTAGCAATTCTACTCCTGGGGAAAATCTTTCACGTGGCTTCTTGGGAAAGATCACAAAAATGCTCATAGCAAGACTATAGGGAGGAGGGAGGTAGAGGAGTAAGAGTTGAAAACCACCTATAGGATACCATACTCACTGCCTGGGCAACAGGCTCGATAGAAGCCCAAACCTCACCAACACACAATACACACATGCAACAAACCTGCACAGGTACCCCTTGAATCTAAAATTTTTTTTAAAATTAAGTGGAAGAGGGAGGCAGAAGTCAGGTGGAGATGTGACTATGGAATAATGTCACATGGCTGGCACTGAAGACATAGGACCGAGGCCACAATCCAAGGAAAGTGAGCACTCGCTACAGACTGGAAAAGGCAAGGAAACTGATTCTCTCCTAGAGGCTACAGAAGAAACATAGCCCTGCCTATGCATTAATTTTAGCCCAGTGAGAACTATGTCAGACTTCCGACCTATAGAACTAGAAGGTATAAACATGAACTGTTTCAAGCCGGCATGTAATTTGTTTTTACAGTGCTAGGAAGTTAATAAGTGACCTAGCAATTCCAATCCTGGGGAAATTCTTCCATGTGACTTCTTGGGGAAAAAACACAAGAATGTTCATAGCAAGACTAGTTAGAACACAAATTTTGGAAACAATCTAAATGTCCATCAACAAGAGAATAAATATGTAAAAACTGTAGTAATTTATATAATATTGCATAGTAATCAACATAAAGGACATAGAGCCGTGTGTGTGTGTGTGTGTGTGTGTGTGTGTGTGTGTGTGTGTGTGTGTGTGTGTCTCAACATGGATACACCTCAGTACTTAAAGTAAATTAATGAGATAATAAAATAAAGATTTGAAGGTCGGGCATGGTGGCTCAATCCTGTAATCCCAGCACTTGGGGAGGCTGATGTGGGAAGATTCCTTGAGCCCAGGAGTTTGAGACCAGCCTAGGCAACACAGCAACACCTCAACTTTACAAAAAATTTTAAAAATTAGTTGGATATGGTGGTACCTGCCTATAGTTCCAACTACTCGGGAGGTTAAGGCAGAAGGATTGCTTGAGCCCAAGAGTTCGAGACTGTGGCAAGCCACGATTGTGCCACTGCATTCCAGTCTGAGCAACGAAGTGAGACCTGGACTCAATAAATAAAATAAAATAAAGATTTGTATAATATACCATGTGTATAAAGTCCAAAAACATATAAAATGCTATCATAATATTTATGGGTATTTTATAGTTAAAAGAGTAAGCAAATCAATAGGAATGATAAATGCCACACTCAGGATAGTGACCAATTCTGTGGAGTGAGTAAATGTGTACACAGAGTGCTTCAAGTATATTTTAAATGCTTTATTTAAAAAAATAGTCCAGAGGTAAATAAGACAAAATGCAAGGATCTGACGTGAGTACATAATGAGATGGGTATTTATTGAATTTATTTCATATTTTCTGGATTATTGAAATAGTTCATAAAAATAAACAACATAGGCTCAAACGATGTATTATCCATGTGTCCACTGGCAAACAGGCAAATTGATTCTTCCCAAGTTCACAGAAAATGATCTCACCCAAGGAAGTATCCCTATTAACTTGCCAATTAAGCGACAAAAATACCAAAAAGCAAACATCAATATTTAACCCAATTTTTGTTACCTTCCAAATGTGCACTAAAAGAAGCCAAGTATTTTTATTTTTCCTTGTATTTTAAGCAATTCCATCTTAAGTCTGAAAAGTCAAGAAGTAATTCACATTGGATTTCTTCTGTCTTCAAAGAAGCACACCCAGGTATAATGAGGTTATTTGCAAATGAGTATTCATGAAATGGACCATAATAAATATACTGTCACTCTAGACAAAAAAAATGAGATGGTTCATCCAGAAATAACAGTATTTAAATAAGTTGTTAAGTAGACAAAATAGCATTGTACATTCTAGTCAACCCTCCATCATGAAGATTAATACATCTATTAGATAAAAGACAAAAATATGGAGGAAAAAATATAAACCAGCTTTTTAATGTTTCTCCATTATTACTGGTATTTTTATCAAACATGTTGCAATTTCTATGCTTCTCCTTTTTAAGGGGCAATGTCTGTCAGATGTCCCCAGGGCATTACGAAAAGATTAGGAAATGACTGTTCTGCTTCTTGGGAAAATGTGAAAAATGAGGGGGTTTTACACTTTGACAGCTTTTCCTCCTGAACTGGAAAACTTCAACTCTTTCTCTAGGAAGCATTAATAACTTAAAATACTGGAGCTAAATTGTTTTTGCTAGAAGGCAAAAATAAACACAAAAATAATCTGAGAATAATGTATAACTTAAATCTATGACATGGATAAAAGTAAAAGCATTGTTTTGCAACCCATTGTTATATTCAAGTAAAGCTTATTTAATCTCTTTAAAAGCCAAGGTCCCTTTCTTTTAAACCTGAGAAACTGAGTTAATTATATTTAACTCTGGGTGGCACACAACTTAATACCTGTGCTGCAAAATGCCAACCACAACGTAAAAGCATAAACATAGTAACCCTGAAGAAAAACATGTTCCTTTGTTGTTTTCCTGACAGGGCCAACCCTGAGTCCAAATAAATTTATATCTCAATCGACAACTCTGAATATTAAAAAATGAAGACATCATATTATCATGCCTAAAATTAAAGATAAGCATAATACTGCAGATTAATTTAAGTAATACTGTTCAGGATACTGATGGACTAAAAACTATTATCAAAAAAAAATAGTGATATAAGAAATATCTCAGCCAGATATAAACTTACAATCAAAGTTTATCCTTTCAATTTATTCTGAGCATGACTGCATTCAATATTCTGGAATCACTGGAGAGAGTCCTTCTCTTTAATAACACCTTTCCCTTTCTTGATCTCTTTCTCATCTTTCCATTTCTTTTCTTTTCTCAACCAATCAGTATGAAGACTTTTTTTGGGGGGGAGCTAGTGAGTCAACATTTTTACATATTTCCTGTGTGTCCCTTCTCCAGAAAATGTTTTCTCTTGTTCCATCCACCTCTTCTGAGGAGTCTTCCTGTTGTGGCTCTGATTATCTCCACTTGGAATACTTACCTCTATTCCTCCTAGGTTGAGCTCTCTACGCTTAACACAACAAGGATCTTTAAAACCATCCAGGTTACTTTTCTTTCCTTTAGAGGAAATTCCCCACTTATCACTAACAGATCACCTGTATTCAACACATCCCCTGTCAAAGACTCACCGCATTCATTCTATTGATGAGTGAATTATAAACACTGAAAAGATATTCTCTGTATTCAGTTAAAATACTCCTCCCTGTCACCTCTATTTATTGGTTTACTTCAATCAGTCTTCTAAGGTGTTCTCCTTGTTACAGTATATAGTCATTGAATTATTTGAATCTTATCATGTTTCTTTCAAATCTTAATTAAACATTCTCTAGTCACTCAAATAAGGCTCCGATCCTAAAACTGTTAACCCCACAAATATGCACAGCTCTCACTACAGCTGTTAGTTTAGTATATGTTTGGCATTTGTCTGGAAAATACACTGGTGTGTACATCAGCACAGTCCTTACCAGTTCAGCCAACTTGAAATCATATGATTGCATCCAATCCCATCACATCACCCTGTATTTATTACTTCCAATTATCTCCTTATGACACTATCTTGCTTATTCATTGCTTCTTGTTGAGTGTCTATCTCCTATCACCAGACTACAAAGTCCATGAAAGCAAAAAGAATGTCTGTCAAATTCATAGACAGACATCAGTGCCTAGCATATAATAGATAGTTCATATATATTGTTGACTCCTCAAATAAAATCTACCTAAAATATTGCTTCTCAGGGACTTTTACCTGACATAAATATTCAGGGTCACTTGCTGACTTAAGTTCTACCATGCCTCAGTGTTGGCCATAAATTGTGGAAACAGAAAGCAAGTGAAACTTCATCTTTGAGAATAGGGAGTGTTCCCAGAGTCGGTGATGAAAAGCTGAGTTTTGGAGTTGGAACAGAAAAATGTCCTCTAAAATATGTATTTATAATAAACATGCAGTACCGCAATGTCTTTTAACTTCATTTTTTTTTTTAGCTCTCAGGGAGGTTTGAGATTTCAAGGAGGTTGGAAGACAAGTGTCATAGGTACAGGGAACAACATGTATGATCACTGTGGAAGTAGGAAAGAGAATGGTCTAGAAACTGCTAGCTCAGTGATTGACATGATGGCAGAGAAGATGAAGAGGGGAAAGGCAGGGAGGTGAGGCTGGGGAGTTATCAGGGCAGATCATAAAAAGGGCAATGGGAGCAGCTGAATGGATTTACACAAGAGTATGACATCATTGGGTTAACATTTCGGGGAAAAAAAAGGCATGTTGGTCTCAGAATGGCACATATAGAAAAGAAGGTATGACTGGGGGCAGGATTCCTAATAAGAGAGGGAGACTGAATTTGGATAATGGCAGTGGGGTTGGACCAGAGGGAGTAGAGCATAGGAAAATCCACAGAGGTCAGACCAATAGAGACAAAAGATGAACGCATGAGGAAAAGAGGAAGTCCAAGATGACCCCCAAGGTTTCTGTGTGGTGGACCAGAAGGAGGTCCCAATCACAGAAATCAAGAACAGAGAATGAAGAAAAAAAGCAGCTCTAAAGCTTCCACTTTCCACGAGTTGAGGGATGGAAATGTGTCCAAATGTTCATGGTACCCTTTGAGATGGGTATTTAAGGTGATTTAGTCTTCCTTATTCTTTGTCTTTTAATTTCCAAATTTTCTATGATAAACGTGTATTATTCATAATCAGAAAAAGGTTTTAGTTCCAAAAATTTTCAATAACATGGGTTTTATTATTTGTTTATTACTTCCCATTGAAGAGACTGAAAGTCATTAAAATCAAAACCAGGTGTGACATGTAGATAGATCTGGAGACTGAGAAATTTTATTTTTTGCATAAATAGAGGCAGCAGTAGAGAACTACCAGGTGATCCATGTCAACTTAAATTTTTTTCTTCTAATGAGATTATCTACCACATGGCACAGGAATTTCGTTTAATGCCTACAGTAGGGATATGTCAGGCATAACCATACTCTACATCATATTAATAGGTAAAATAAAAGGGACATCAGTTTCCATGAATTAATTTGCTTTTAATTTTTACTTAATTATATTAATAGCTGCAATTCATCTTATGTACATACTTAAAAATCCTAACATGGTAATTTAAATAGATTCTGTCATCACCTTGCCATAAATAGAGCTTCTTATAGAATGCACCATTTTCGCAATCAGACTGACCAAAAGTATCATACTTATAGAGTTTTCTTTTACTTGAGAAATCCTTTTCCAGATTTTTGAAAGAATTATCATTAGCATTTGCTACAAAATACAAATATGCTACTGTAGACACTTATTCATTCAACAACAGGCCTAGGTGCATAGGATACACCAGCTTACCAAAGAGGAGGGGAAGTCTTTACCCTCATGTTGCTTACATTTGGGTAAGGAATCAGGAAGGGGTGGAGTTCTGGAAGTATCTCAACCAGATTACTATAAATCAAAAGTGGTTTCTCAGTGTGGCAATTTCTGAAAGAACTAGAAATTGACCTTCCATATACTCCAGCAATCCCCCTATTGGGAATAAACCCAGAGAAACTCAAATCATTTCACAAAAAAGATACCTACACATGCATGTTTATTGCAGCACTATTAACAATAGCAAAAACATGGAACCAACCATGCTGGTCATCAAGACTGGACTAGATTGAAAAAAATTTGATACATATTCACAATGGAATATTATGCAGCCATAAAGAAGGACAAACATATGGACCTCACAGCAACTTGGATGAATTTAAAGTCTATCATAGTGATCTATCACAGAAACAAAGACAAGAGTACCATGTGTTCTCACTCATAAGCGAACCTTGAACAATCATCATAATACTATAAGAAAGGGATCGGCAGTAGTGGGAAACTGCCGGGTGGGGGAGTGGGTGGGATTGACAGTAATGGGAAACTGCCAGGGGAAGGGAGGCACACCTCATCAACAAGGGTACCTGCTTAATGAACATGTGTATACCTAACCCTAAAATGTACCCCACATCTTTAATAAAGAAATAAAATTAAATTAAAAAGTGGCTCCAAACCTAGGGATCCAAAGAGTGGAACCAAAGCCCCCTCCAGAGGGACTAAACGTACTGAACAACTAAGTCCAGGGCTTATGTGGATGCTGCTGTTATAATAGAAGATTTTAAGGGAAGATGCCTCCTCAGCTTGGTACAATGTTTGCTGTAGGTTTACTCCACACACTTGGAAGCAGGGAGAGGAGGAGTCCAAAAAGATGTGAACCTGAGGCTGAATACTCTTGACCTGCCAAACCCTATGGGAGGGGGACTGATAGAGTTTCACTTCAAGGGAAGTAAAAGTCTGCAGCCTATGGGCCACCAGAGATGAGGGCCTGGGCCAGGGTGAGCTGGGAGGCCATTAGATTAGCCTGAGACAAGCTGGTCCCAGAAAGGACAAAACTATGTGGCCAGTTGTCCCCTCTGCTCACAGTAAAGAAATGGCTAGAAAATTAATAGAGCTCTAATTCCCTTGCATGATGAAGGAGACAGCAAAGTTCTATGTGGTGACATTCACCTCAGCCCAGCAATAGCGGAACAAGGTCTCCACGTGAAGTTGTGGCACTACGTAAGAATCCAATACAATAAATCTTTATACATTTTGCCCGTTTTGTACTGGGGTTGTTTGTTTTTTCCTTTTCGGCACATTTGAGAATAGACACTTCTCAAAAGAAGACATACGAGCAGCCAACAGACACATGAAAAAATGCTCAGCCCCACTAGTCATCAAAGAAATGCAAATTAAAACCACACTGAGATACCACCTAACTCCAGGCAGGATGGTCATCATCAAGAACTCGAAAAACAACAGATGCTAGAGAGGATGCAGCAAAAAGGGAACACTTCTACACTGTTGGTGGGAGTGTAAACTAGCACAACCTCTGTGGAAAACTGTTTGGCGATTCCTAAAAGATCTAAAAATCGAACTCCCATACCACCCCACAATTCCCCTACTGGGAATATACCCAGAGGAACTCAAATCACTTTATGAAAAAGATACTTACACACACAAGTTTATTGCAGCATTATTTATGATAGCAAAAACATGGAACCAACTGTGCTGCCCATCCATCGAAAGAGGACTGGATAAAAAATATGTGGTGCATATACACAATGGAAGATACGCAGCCATAAAGAAGGACAAATTTATGAACTTCACAGTAATTTGGATGGACTTAGAGGCTATAATACTGAGCGATCTTCCGGGCTCGGTGGCTCAGCCTGTAATCCCGCGCCTTTGGGAGGCTGAAGTGAGTAAATTGCCTGAGCCCGCGGGTTCGAGACCCGCCTGGGCAGCGAGACCTCATCTCTACGATAAATCAAAAAATCAGCTGGGCGTGGTAGCGCATGCCTGTAATTCTGGCTACTTGGAAGGCTGAGGTGGAAGGATCGCCGGAGCCCAGCAGGTCGAGGCTATGGTGGCCGGGAGCGGCCACTGCACTCCAGTCTGGGCGACAGAGTGAGACTCCAACTCAAAAAAACAAAAAAGCAATACTGAGCGATCTATCACAGAAACTAAGAACCGAGTATCACGTGTTCTCACTCATAAGTGGACCTTGAACAACAATCATAATACTATAAGAAAGGGATTGGCAGTAGTGGGAAACTGCCATGGGAGGAGGGGCACACTTCGTCAACAAGTGTACCTGCTTAATGAACATTTGTATACCAAACTCTGAATTGTATCCCACATCTTTAAAATAAAATAAAGAATTTTTAAGGAAAAAAAACAATTAATCTTCAAACATTGATTTTTTTTAATAGGAAGAAGAACCTCAGGGATAGAAATGAGAACTGCCAGCAGAGGTATGGAAGGATGAGCAGATGTGATGGGTTTCCCAAGGGATTACTCTCCTCTTATTGTGTTGGAAGCTCCTTATATTTTAAGAGTAGAGTTTCATTGGGCCAAATTAAGACACTTCTAATCCCTTCTACATCCCCTAAAATTTGCTTACAGGGGCAGGGAAATGGGAGAACCCTTAGAAATATGAGCTTATTGTAGCCTAGCTCCATCCTCTCTAAGAGACAGAATAACTCACCCACACTGACAGCAGGTGGGGTGCAGAAATTCTCTAGGTAGAACTTTTCACTTCATTAGGATTTAGGAATAAAGGTCTGAGACCATAAAGGACTAGGGTCAACTTGATATACTAAGAATTAAAAGATTTGTGTGAGAAAATTATGACTCAGTGAACTGACAGGGTGTTCCAGAACCTCTCCAATATTTGCCCCCTGAATTCCAAACTCCAATTCCCCTAAAACATTTAAAGGCAAATATTTCAATAAATAATGTCTTAGAGCAAGACCAAGACCCTGGTTATTTCAACTTGGTAATTACAAAATGATACCAGTCACTAAGAATAAGAGATACATGGGAATGGAAAGAGGGTTTAAAAAAAAAAGAAATTAATAAATAAAAGGGAAAAATGAGCTCCAATCCCACCTATTCTGAGCCCTACAGACATTGCCTCAAAAAATACAGATGAGCTCCAAATACCCTAGCAGTTTAAAATTTTATTTGATGAACTAGGCTGTCAATATCTATACAAGTACCCTGGCATCATGAAAATTTGCTCTATCTATTCAGAGATGTTAGTCCTTCCCTGGATTTAATATTCCTTTCTGAATACCAAAGTTTTAAAGTATTTACTATGCAAAATTTCCTGCTCAAGCAGCAGCTCAGGAAAGAGAGCCCTGCCTGGAGGTTCAGAAAGGTTTTTAGACTCTGTGTACCTTGGATCAAAGGCAGGATTTTCAAATAATTTTAAACCCCTTGCCAGGATGCTCATGGAATGTTCAAGGTTTTAAAATTTATCACCAGACATAGGGACAAAAATATTTTTTCAAGTAGATAATTTTTCTGCTGTCCTGAAAGTACTTTTTTAAAGAAACCATAATCACCTCACTCAGATGGACTGAAACTAGCAAGGGAACAATAGAGTTTACTTTTGAAAGGACTCTGCAAAATACTCATTACAGAACAATAGAAGCTGAGCTTCAGCGGGGCCCTCAGTTCCATTTTAAAATGCTTGAAGTCTGGTGCAGCTCCCTTGCTAATCAGGGCACAACTCCTCAACAGCTGAAGATGCGTGTTTTTGTAGAAACTGGTTTATTCTAAAGAAAAATGCTGCTCATTGAGAATCTTATCTTTATGAAAGGATAGGAAGCAAAATTCTATTGTAACCATTCTATTTTAAAACTTACAATTTAGTTTCCCATTCAGAATACAAGTTGACCTCCAAACAAAATTCTGTGTCAACAGAACTGTTTTGTTTTTAAGTTGATATGTTATCACTAAAGAACTTTAAAGAAAAAACAAGAGACATCTTTCGCCCCCAGTGGCATAGGCAAGTAGGTTAAAATCTTTGATACTGGAAAGCAAAAAAGTTAGTTTTATTTCTTCCAAGATTGCATACCAACCAATAACTTGGGAAAAAAACTAAGTTATTGTAATAGATGAATGCAATGATTGCACAGCTAAATAAAAGGAAAAATGTTAATATTCAGTTACCTAAATATAATCAATATCAGTTTTTCCTACATAATACAAAGTATCGATACAGTTTATGACTTTCATTTACTTAAAGTAAAATAAACAATAAGAGGCTGGGTGCAGCAGTTAATGCCTGTAATCCCAGCACTTTGGGAAGCCAACGCAAGAGGACTGCTTGAAGCCAGGAGTTCGAAACCAGCCTAGGTAACACAGCGAGACTTCATCTCTACAACAAAAACTAGCCAGACATGGTGGTGTATACCTGATAGTACTCAGGAGGCTGAGGTTGCAGTGAGCCATGATCATGCCACTGAACTCCAGACTGGGTGACAGAGTGAGACCTCAACTCAAAAAAATAAAATAATAAAGTAAAATAAGTAAGAGATGGTATGAAATTTAGATCTAGCCAAAGGATGACTTTCTCAGTTCTGTGGAATATAGTATATTTTATTTTTCTTATTTCGGTGAACTCAAAGAGAAAATCTTGTAAAATAACTTTGCTGATATTCCAATTTCTGAAAAAGATGGCAAAGTCCACAATGTTTAATTTCTTCTTTTGCCAATTGTGTCTTTGTCCAAGTGATAGAGGTCATATCCCTGTTGCCAAGAATCCCAAAGCAAGAGAGTGACCCACTGCTACTGGTTTCCCATTGGAACCTCCTCCTTTCCCAGGTAGAAGAGCTCCTGGATGTTTGCAGATTTAACTTTGGTAAGATTTGAATTTTACCTGGGCCATGAGTGCTCTGGCCTTGGAGGGGAAAAGTCTACATACAGCCATTTTTTGTTTGTTTGTTTTAATGGACTGAGGTTGATTGAAGGCTTTGATTTCTTCATGGTGTTGTATTAGTTTCCTGTGGATGACATAACAAAATGACCACAACGTGGTGCCTTAAAACAACAGAATTTATACTCCCATAGTTCTAGAGGCCACCAGTTGCCACAAGTCAACATCAGTTTCACTGAGACAAAATGAAGATGTCAGCAGGGCCAGACTCCCCCCAGAGGCTCTGGGAGGGAATCCATTTCTTCTCATTTCCAGTTTCTGGCGGCTATATTATTCCAATTTCTGTTTCCATGGCCACATTGCCTTCTTCTCTTCTGTATATGTTAAATATCCCTCTGCTTCCCTCTTATAAAGATGTGGGTGATTGCATTTAGGGTCCACCTGGATAATACAGAATAATCAGAATAATCTCTCTATCTCAAGTTCCTTAATTTAACTATATTTGCAAAATCCTCTTCAGCATATAAGGTAACATTTACAGGTTCCAAGAATTTGAATGTGGATATTTTCTGGGGTACCATTATTCAGCCTACTACAGGTGTCTCTACAATTCAACATATTACAGAACAGTTTGTAAAACCAGCCAACTTACTTCTCCCTGACTCTCAGAAAGAAAAGAATAGTAAAACACAATATGTATAGATTATAAGTAAAGCATCATATGTTCTTTAATTGCTTGGTAAAAGGGAATAAAATGAAATGTCATAAAAAGTTCAGACTATAATGATATGATGATGATATCCAATAAAACTAAATAGTCAATATTCTTAAGCATATTTTTTACTCTCTAAAATACATCATTTATGGCCAGACATGGTGGTTCACACCTGTAATTCCAGCACTGCAGGAGGCCGAGGCAGTTGGATTGCTTGACCCCAGGAGTAGGAGACCAGCCTGGGCAACATGGCAATACCTCGTCTCTTAAAAAAAAAATCAAAAAATTAGCTGAGCATGGTGGTGCACACCTGCAGTTACAGCTACTCAGGATGCTGAGGTAGCAGGATGGCCTGAGCCCCCAGGAGGTCGAGGCTGTCATGAGCCATGATCATTGTGATCATGCCACACTGCACTCCAGCCTGGGCAAGAGAGCAAGATCGCAACTCAAAAATAAAAACTAAAATTAAAAAATAAAATATATAATTTAAAGAAATTTTTTTAATTAAAGTACAATTGTTCCACTTTATTATTATTGTTACACTCCTACTGTGCCAAATAAAGAAATTTTTAACACATCTGATTACCAAGTTTAGAAATGGAAGATTACTAGAACTGCTATTAAACATGTACATAATCAAAGCATTTATTTGCTGGGATTCTACCACATCTCATGCAGGAAATTATTATCTAGAGTGCCAGTGAGATATAATGAAGTGAATCCAGCACTCTGAATTAAGAAAGACTTGGGTTTATATCTCATCCTTGCCCCTACGAAGTGGGTGACGTAGGCAAGTACTTAGTCTCAATGTCGTAATCTGTAATGTGGGAGATGTCCTGGGCATTTTTCCTTGCTAATCAAGATTAATAATGAAACAGTCCTGAGCTTCTAATTCTTTGGCTAGTGCAAATCCAAGTAATCCTATCTCTCTTGCTACCTTTCCTGGAGCGGTTGCAGCCTGGCATACTCTGCTTCTTGGGCTCCCTCCAATTCTGTATCCATTTGAGCCAAGAGCCCAAATTTGTACACACATGTGCGCACACACATACTCAACCTAACGCTTCCTATTATCTTGCCCTTTGGTTACTTTTTTTCCTCCCTCTCTCATCTCTATTCCACACTCCCTCCATCTCAGATAAGCCCAGGAACTCTAAACCCTTCTTATACTACCTTGCAATCTAGTTTTCGCTCAGACACTTTGGCACCAGCAACAGGAAAATGCCCTTACAAGGGGAAAGGGCAAGAGGGTCATGCAGATAGATTAGGGGCTTATGGTCTCCCAAAACTTTATAAAGATATTTTTGAACTAGGCATAGTAATCCCAGAGCTTTGGGAGGCAGGTGGGAGGATCGCAAGGCAGGAGGATCACTTGAGGTCAGGGGTTTGAGATCCAGGATTTCAAGACCAGCCTGGGCAACAGTTCACAGAATAAGAAAGTTTATACATAGTTTTAAAAATTTCAGAAAAATGTTGAAATAAGTTAACATCTGGCTGGGCATGGTGGGTAACACCTGTCATCCCATAACTTTAGAGGCTGAGAAGGAAGAATCACTTGAGGCCAGGAGTTCGAGACTAGTCTGGATAATATAGAAAGACTCCCATCTCTAAAACTAAAATAAAATAAATCAACTGGGTGTGGTGGCACATGCCTGTAATCCCAGCTACTTGGGAGGCTGAGGCAGGAGGACAGTTCGAACCCAGGAGTTCAAGTTCACAGTGAGCTATGATCACATCAATGCACTCCAGCCTGAGCAACAGAGCAAGACCCTGTCTCTTAAAAACAAAAAAGAAATAAGAGAGGGAGAGAGAGAGATTTTTGCAGGCAAACACAATTTTCTTCCTAACAGGAATTTTTTTAACTGTTATCAAACTGATAAGACATTTTCCACCTCATTGTATTTAAATGAGGCTAATACTATTCACTTGAAAAGGTAGTTATGACAATTTAAAGAAAAAATAGATGCAAAATAGCACAGAGTCTGGCATATACACATATGAAGAACTCAATAAATTATATTGCTATCAGTATCATTATTAACATTACTATTATACTGCAGGGACTTAAATTAGTTCTGTTTAGACACAAACCGTATAAGAAAATATACTTCTAATATCCTTAAACTGACAACAAAATCTTTGAAATCAGAATCATAGTTTGATTCAATGCTATATTCTAAGGGATTGTCATGCATAAAAACAAATGCCAATGAATTCCACTTTAAAAACAATTTTGCATAGCTTTATTTTTAGTTTCTCAAAACTGGCCTGATTCTCTTTTTTCTGGATGAAAAAAATTTCCTCTGAAATCCCTAATGTAGCAAATAAAGAGAGAATATTTCTGGTTTCAGTCAAATATTTGGGTGAGGGTAGGGATGGAGATGAGAGTGAGAACTGGAAACATAAAGCTGATTCAAAATCACAGTTCCCAGTACTTAAGAATGAGCAATAATGTAGTTCACTGTGTTGATAACTTACAATTAATCCTCCTCTTTTTTCCTTTCATATAGTCCTTGTAATGAATTTCTGCCTTTAAAGATTCATATGCAACTTCTGCTGCTTCAAATAGGCTCATGCACGGGAATCTCTGAACTATGTATATTCAATCCATGAACTTGGGGAATGACAGGTATAAGTGCAGCTAATAATGAAAATTAACCACTAGCTCCATTGGTCTTGATCCATCAGAGTTATAAAGAAATTTATACGGTCACCCAAGGCTCATTTCTTTCCCTAGCAGTCCTTTAATAAGACTCCTTAATTAATATATACTATGACATTAATAAAAAATAATACGCTATCAAGCAGAATTAGAAATAAAACAGGTCTACTCAGTATTGGTCAGCCACAAGATAATTTAGACTCTGAAATACCAAGGCTCTCACTAAAGAGACTTGAACTTTACAGCAGTCCCACAGTATGAACATTGAGAACACTATAGTGCCAAGGAACCAGCACATTTACGGGAAGCTTCCACAAGGTTATTCACACAATGGTTGTAATGGACCAATTCTAGGAAGATGAACACTATAATCAAACCTAAGTTTTATTCTGTTGGCCTTGCCTAAGAAGTGGCACTCTGATACTAAAAAAAAAAAAATGAGATGAATGGATATATATATATATCCATATATACATATATATGCTTAGATAGACAGACAGACAGATAGAGATGTATATATATGCAGAGATATAGAGAGATATTTTTAAGAATAACTGCAAGCGAGTAAACAAGAAAGTGAAATGTAACGCCATGGAAATGTTGCACGCTTCCCATAGCAACTTCCAATAGTCAAATGGCTTTTCTCTGAGTAAGTGACATGAAAGCATTTACAGAAACATGTTGCTTTCCCTTTTTTCCATAATAATCCTTTTTTCCATTTTATACTTTTGGTTATCTGTCTCAAGTGCCATTTTAAACACAAAACAACCAACAAAAACAGAGCCCATTAAGTCATTCAAAAAAGGTGTTCATGTACAGAATTTGCTAAGTGAAAACGTTCATCTCTTCTGACTAACGTGTGCATCCTATAACTGCAAAATTGAGCCCGGGGATAATAACCAGGAAAAACAGATATCACACACTGAAAAAAATAAGCTGATGCCAAAGCCACCAGACTTAGCTCCTAAGTCTCCCTAAAATGACAAGAAGTCATGCTGTTTTTAGTTTCAAGTCATGGATATTTGACAAGTCTTCTCACATGTCATCTAGAATATCACCACTGCTTAACTAGAAGCTCAGTGGATTTTTTTTTTTCCTCAAGAGGGTGATAAGAGAAATGAACAGCTCTGAATATATTATAAGGTTCTGATATGTCCAAAGACTATAATTATTTTCTGTGATTAATCCTGTTATTATGCTGACATGCCATGGACAATTTGGGTGGAATTTGTTCTGTTTTGAATCAAGAGTTCATATCCCTGTGCTTTTGTGTTATAAAGTTCCAATGCAATTTGTGACAGAAGCTAAGAATGGTGAGTTAAGGGTGGGAAGGAGAGGTCTAGATCCAGATTTGCTTTCCTTGACAAACAGACCTCTGGTATTAATTGTTTCCATGGTGAATTTCGACATTAGAGGCCAGAGGACTCTGCTAGACTAAGACCCAAAGTTTACAGCCAGTAGATTTAATTCTGAGCTATTTTAAAAGACTGCTAACCTCGAAGTGCTTTACAAAAGTAAAATCAAATAAAAAATGAACTCATTTTATTCAGGGGGGCAGCAGGGCACATTGGGGTTCTGACATAAAAAAATAATATCATTTGGAAAAGGTTTGTACCAACCAACTTGCTAAAGGCCAATCTAGGCCAAACACTTTATTTTATGGAGAATAAAACTAAACCCTCAGAGGTCCAAAGAATTCAGCCATGGTCATTTAATGATTCTATGCCATTTTCTGAATAACTTTGCTTGAAGGAACATGCAGTCTTTTTTGAAAAGTATTAATTTCTTTCACATAATTCAGAAAGTAATGTTTTTTGATCCCACAAAAAATTGGCTAAAGATTTCAATCACAACCTTTGCATATATTCAGATATGACAAAATATTTTACCTATTGTTCTTCATATTACTACAACCTTATGAGAGTTTCTAAACACCTTGAATGTAGTTCCATTTTACTTTTGTAGTTAGCAATTTGGAGATCATTGTGGATTCTGGAAGCTACTAATTGTCTGAAGAAAAGAGAAATAATGTCACTAGGACACTTTGGCACACTGGAGGCAAGAAAAAGCCCTTAATTGCTGCAACTTGGGAGTAAAGAGAGGGAAGCAAATGAACATGCAATAGAGAATTTCAAAAAGAGGCGTGTGAAGGTGTTAGAGAATGGAACACATTCAACTCATTTCTCTAAGTCTGTAATTACCACCTGGTCCAAAGAACAAGCAGCGATTCTCCGTAATCTATCTGTTGTCATTAGCTAAAATAGCTCTTAAATACTTGACTGAAGCCTCTTCTTGGAATAAAACAAATTGGGGAAGGAGGTGTCTTAAATTTTGATTCCAATTATCTATCATTCCTAGCATAACTTTAATTTTTGTATTGTTCAGATTGTGAAGATCAAAGATGGGCATGATGGCCCGACTGGACCTACTTTCTTTGAGGGGTGGGGGTCTCCAGTTCTTTACTAGGATAGAGCCCCTCACTGCCTTACAATGGCAGGGTTTACTTATACCCTCCTCCCATGCTCACAACATCAGAGTTTCTTTCCTTTGGTGGAAGGGAGGGAAATAGTGACCATTGCCAAAGTTTTGGCCCAGGAAAAACACTGACTCTCCCATTCCTGTCTTCAAATATGCTTTCTACAATTTACCCCTTCTACCCCACAAATGGTAGAATGGTCTAGTCAAAAATAAATGAAGATTAATACTTCTTAATTTATTTTCCTTGGTAGGAAAGAAGTAACATAACTTCCCAGAAACCCAGGGATTCTGATGAGTATTACTAAACTAGTTCTTCAACTATAACATCCTGGTTTTCAACAGATTGTGGATATCTAACCAGCAACCAAATTGTGCTATTGGCTTTCAAATAATCAATCAACATTAAGTTCATACTAACAAATTTTGAGCACTGAATTATCACTTTTCTATTTTTAAAGCAGAAATCTACCTTGAAAAAAATCAGTGGAATAGATGTGGGTAAATATCTATTCTTTACACATACCATCCAAAACATCAACATTTCCTCTTATTTAGAGGGACATGAAGTTCGTACAATGTGTCTATTACACTGTACAGACTCATTTGAGATTCCTAACTCTTTAAGATAAAAGAGACCACGTTTGGGCAACAAACAAATGACCAATTGGTGATCTGGAAAGATTTCTGAACACTGACTAATTATAAGGAAAAGGAATGACAACTTTTCAGCAATATAAATTTTACTATTTCATTTAGCAGTATGGAAACTGTTCTAAATTTGAACATTGCTAATGGTATTGGGAGACCAAAAAAATGACATCATTATAAAAAGTTGGCACACTGATGGCAAGACAAAGTCTATAAATACAGTGACTTGGGAGTAAATGAACATGCAACATAACATTTTAAAAAGAAGCATGAACAAAAGATCACCTATAAGATGACTCCATACATGAAATTTCCAAAACAGATAAATCTAGGAAAAGTAGATTTGTGGTTGCCTAGGACTTGGGGGATGGAGAGACTCGGTGACAGCTAAAGAGAACAGTGATGAAAAAGTGCTAAAACTATAGTGATTCAGGTGCACAACTCTGTGGATGTACTAACGACCATTGAATTGTATGCTTTAAATGGGTGAACTGTATGGTATGTAAATGATATCTCAATAAAGCTGTTACCAAGAAAAGAGGCATATGAGGATATTGAAAAATGGAACACCAAGAAAAGCAACTGCAAAGGAGTAATTTAGTAAAAGAATAAAACATTTAGGGAATTGGGAACTATAAACAGTATTGCCTTCCCTCATGCCACCAATTCTGATGCTTACCTTTCAATTCTTTAAGCCCACGTGGCTCTTCCAGAGCCTTTATGCAGGTAGAGCATCACTGATCCAAAAATCCAAACTCCAAATGGTTCAAAATCCAAAGCTTTTTGAGCACTGACATGACACTAAACGGAGATGCTCATTAGAGCATTTCAGATTTTGGATTTTGGGATTAGGGATGCTCAATTGGTAAGTATAATATAAATACTCCAAAATCCAAAACACTTCTGGTCCCAAGGATTTTGAATAAGGAATACTCAATCTGTATATACCATGTAATATGTCTGATCTACTCTTCATCAGTGGTTTGGCTTGGTGTGGTTTGTTGTTGTTCATTTAGATTTAGTTTGTTTTGTTTTGGTTTGGTTTGGTTTCATCTAACCAAGAACTATTCATCTTCGAGAACAAATCCCTCTTGGTTTTAGAATTTAAAAATACTCAATCCAGAGTAGGTGACACTGTTATTCTCATTCACTTGAAACCTTGTGTTCTCCTTAACACTTACCTCAATTTGTAAATAATTGAACAGATTAGAAATGAATAAGTGAACACTACTACCAACGCCTTACAAGACTTCACAAGTTACAGATAACTGAACATGCAAAAATGAATACACAGAAATAAAGCACATACTCTAATATAACAACAAAGCTAAATATTCCACTTTTTTCATGTTTTAATATTGTATCAAAAACTAGGCAGAATAAGTCAAATAAAAACCAGTTAAATTTATGTATACAAGGTTGAACAATAAGGTTTGCAAACTCATGCTAGAAAAAGTGTTACATGCCGCATTGCTGAATATCACTACAACCACCTTTGAAGTACTCCTCTTGAGAAGCTATGCACTAATGCTAGCACCTAGTCCACCCATCAAAGCAATTTTGGAACTCTTTTACTGGAATGGCCATTGTTATTTGTTGAGGTCTGACAACTAAATTCACGAACTTGCCACTGTGTGCTTATGTTGGCAGCACTGTACAAATAATTATATTGCAACAATCTCCCTGGACTCACCTGATCTGGGCACCAATGACCTTTTTCTTTCTATATCCAAAAATAAAGGAAATATTGAAAGAAAGACATTTGATGACATTCAGGACATCAAGGGTAATATGACAGCTCTGGTGGCCATTCCAGAAAATAGTTCCAAAATTTGCTTTGACAGATATACTAGGCACTGTCATCAGGGCATAGCTTCCCAAGGGGAGTACTCCAAAGGTGGCTGTAGTGATATTCAGCAAAGAGGTGTGTAGCACTTTTCTAGAATGAGTTCATGAACTTAATAGTCAGAACTTGTATATGCCTTCAGACTCATCAGTATACATAAGAACCTACTAAATGCCACTTTATATTATAGGTTCTATAGACCTATTAAGCAAGATTTGAAAGATGAATAAAACAAGGTCCTCTCATCAATGGCTTTAGAGTTTAGCATGAGAGACAGACTCTTATAACAACTCTGGAATGACAGAGGAAAAAAAAAGAAAAAAAATCTAGCTGGGCATGTGAAAAAAATAATTTGTACAGTATATGTCAATATAAAAGGAGTTTTCTGGCTGGCCATATGGGTTACACCTATAATCCCAGCATTTTGGGTAGGCTACGGCAGGAAGACTACTTGAGTCCAGGAGTTTAAGACCACCCTGGGCAACATAGTAAGATCCCATCTCTATAAAAATAAATTTAAAAATTAGCCAGGCATGGTGGTGCACACCTGTGGTCCCAGCTATTCAGGAGGGTGAGGTAGGAGAATCGCTTCAGTCCAAGGGTTTGAAGCTGTGGTGAGCCATGATGATGCCACTGTACTCCGGCCTGGGTGACAGAGTGAGATCCTAATTTAAGAAGACCAAATAAAATAAAAAAAATAAAATTAAACGTGCTTTCTGATAGAATTTCAGTGTTAAAGAAACCCCAAGAGTTCAATAAGGCTTATATTCACATTTTACATCTATAATGTATTCAGAGATTTCTCCAATAGTCATACAAATAGTAAATGAAAAGAGGCATAAGATTCAAGTCTCAATATTTTTGCTCCAATTACAGCATCATTCCCTTCAACATGTTTGAGAGGATTAGGGGTATGTGTTGTGTTTTCTCACTTGTTGAAAAGCACCTGGAAAGAAATGAGGTCTGAACATCCAGATATGGCCATAAAACGATATCATTTCTAGACAACTACTCCCTAAAAGTCCTGTGCTCACCCTGTTAAAATAACAAGGAAGGAAGAAAAGTGAATGAAGAAGGGAGGGATAAAAAGAGGAGGAGAAGGAAGGCAGGGCGAAAGAGAAGAAAAAAGGAAGCAAATCAGCCGGGCTTGGTGGCTCAGCCTGTAATCCCACGCTTTGGGAGGCTGAGGTGAGTAGATTGCCTGAGCCAGCGAGTTCGAGACCCGCCTGGGCAACTTGGCGAGACCTCATCTCTACAATAAATCAAAAAATCAGCTGTGCATGGTAGCGCATGCCTGTAATTCCGGCTTCAGAAGGTTGAGGCGGAAAGATCGCCGGAACCCAGCAGGTCGAGGCTGTGGTGGCCGGGAGCGGCCACTGCACTCCAGTCTGGGCAACAGAGTGAGACTCCATGTCAAAAAAAAAAAAAAAAAGATATCTTACCTAACCTCTCTCACTGAGGTAAAACTTTCCATTTAACCCTGTGAGTATTCCTGCCCTGTCTGTAGTCCAATCTGAGTATGGTTGACTGCAGAGACCTTGGGGGTACAGCCTTTCCAGGCCTCCTGTTTGTATTCCATGGGATCTGCACATAGTTGAGATGGTTCTTGTAATCACTCAACTGTCCTAAGGTATCCTGAGAAGCAGTTCTGAAAAAGCTTCAAGTGGCTTGGGGCTTCCCAACAGGGTTAGAGCCAGTAACCAAGTAATAAAGACTTCAGCGATCATCCAATCCCACCCCACTTTATTTTACAGATGAGAAAGCCAAGGTCCAGAGAGATCAAATGAGTTGACCCATATTATAGCTAACAGCACACTACTTCTGCTTAGTGGTCTGAAAAGAGTTTGGAGCCCCAGTTAAATTCCTCACAGTAGCTAGATAATAAAACAATCCTTCTCATATACCTAATGGTGGTTTTCCAGTCCAGCCTCTGAGATTTGGGGGATAAAGACATGTTTCCTAGTACTTTGGCAGAGAATATAAGGCGCTGGCTTGAATTAGCTCCATTGGGAAGCTCCTGGTCTGCTATCACCTTGGTGTGTTGCTAAGGGGCTGGATAATGAGAACGCTAATTTCTCTCACTGTATTCTAATTACTCAAGAAATTTAAAAATTTATTTTAAAAAATTCACTTTCACTAACAGTGAATATATAATTTAAGAACTGTTAGCGATCTCAATCATCACTAAAATTTTTTAAGTATTTGATAGCACAGTTTGTAAATGCACTAAAATTGTCTTCAAAATTTGAAGTACACAAAAATCAGAAACCAAAAAAATAAACCAAAATAATCATTATAAAATTTTATATGAAAATAAAAATATGAAGTCACAAACAGGTTCTGTGAGGAAAACACACTACAAAAATAACCAAAAGAATATTTTTGCTGGTGCTATGGCTCACGCCTGCAATCCCAGCACTCTGGGAGGCCAAGGTGGGAGGACTGCTTGTGCCCAGGAGTTTGAGACCAGACTGGGCAACACGGCAAGACTCACAAAGTAAAAAAAAAATTAGCCGAATGTTGCAGCACATGCCTATAGTTCTAGCTACTCGAGAGGATGGGGCAAGAGGATCACCTGAGCCAAGGGGGTGTGGTGAGCAGTGATTGTGCTACTGCACTCCAGGCTGGGCAACAGAGTGAGGCCCCCTACTCAAAAAAAAAAAAAAACAGTTTCAAAACTCTTCATTTTCTTTGCATGGGGTCTGAAATTCTGGCCTCTGGCGTTACTCTGCATTAAAGCATTAACTGCGACAGGTCACATTAAGTAAACATATAACCTGAAAGAAATAATGCATGATGCCATTAGCTCTGATTATCAAGCTAATCCTCATTACTTTAGCAGATTAGTCACTGGACACTTTGAAAATCAAAGAGAAAAGATCCTCAGATAATGGCCCTGAGCAGGTAAACTTCAAACCAAAGAAGCAAAGAATGGGGTTAATAAACCAAAGCCAACACCACCGGAGGAAAGGGGTGGGGTGGACCTGGACAGCCTAAATGTCTAGAGAAAGAGAAAGGGACACTAACAGGCCTGCCAGATTTAGCAAGTAATAATAACAATATATGGCATCCAGGTAAATGTAATTTTCAGATAGGCAAAAAATAATGTTATAAGTATGTCCCATGCAGTATTGGGGACATTCTTATACCAGAAAATTAGTTATCAATAATTTAAAGTCAAATTTAACCAGGTGTCTTGCATTTTTTCTGGCAACCTGGACACTGGTGAAGAGAAACACAAACTCAGAAGTCATTCCAACTTTGATTTCTACCTATCCCTGCTCCACCACTGACCTTGTACAAGTTCTTTAAATTCTCTAAGAGTCACTAGAAACCTAAAAGCATCGTTGCAAGACCAAAATTAGATGATATTTCAAATGCCTACGCATCAATAACTATTCATTGATCCTCTTGCCCTCATGTACTCAGTTCTTTTGGAACTGACTTGGACTAGGAAGACACTTCATGCAGATGACAAATTTTAATCCAAATTGCTCCTCCAAGAATCCAGACAACACAAAAGGTGTTTAAAACCTTAGTTTATGATTGAACTCCGACCATCTTTAATCCAAAGAGAAACACAGTTTGATTGGGGAATATGTTTAGAGTAAATTGATAGCACTAACAAATGCCTTACTCTCAGAAATCGGTAGTTTCCACAGAAGGATTGGACTTTCTGTGGCCAATAAAATAAATTGAAAAATCTCCAGCCAACTGTAATAAACACAGAATTGAAAGCTATTAAAACACCACAGGGCATTTCAAGGTAACTCAGCAGGAGAGAGCTCACCAATATAGATGTGTTTACAAATGGTGACTAAAGATATAATAATTAATCTGCTTTTGAACTAATGAACAAATCACATGCTTCCTTAAAATACAAAGCACAAAGCTCTTAGCTGCTAATTAAGTTCAGGAGTGGAATAAACACTTGATTTGCAGTAAAGGATAAGGCTCATAAACAGTAATAGACAGCTATCCCAGTCTTGCCTGTCTGACTCAGAAAAAAACAAGCACCCTATTCACAATGTAGAAACTGACCCAACATCATTCACCTGCGATTTTCAAGTCTTAACAAGATTCAAGACAATTTATTATTAGATGTACTATACTGCCTCAAGAATCTTTTACAAAGGAATTATTCTAAATTGACTATAAGAGTGCTAAATATAGTATTTAAAAATAATAATAATATTTAAAGCTTTAACAAGTTCAACCACAGGAAACACACACGAACCAAAACTAGAAATCCAGCTGGGCATGGTGGCTGATGCCTGCAATCCCTGCACTTTGGAAGGCTAAGGGGAGAAGTTTGCTTAAGCCCAAAAGTTCAAGATCAGACTAAGTAGCATAGAGAGACCTTATCACTACATTTTTTTTTAAGTTAATCGTGTGTGGTGTCATGTGCCTGTAGTCCCAGCTACTCAGGAGGCTATGCAGAAGAATTGTCTGAGCCAAAGAGGCTGAGGCTGGGATGAGCCGTGATCGTGCTACTGTAATCTAGCCTGGGTGACAAAGTGAGATACCTACTCAAAAAGCAAAACAAAACAAAAACCCTAGAAATCCAACAAAGCAGTTATTGTCTATCTCTCTTATAAATGTTTAGAGCAGTTGACTGTATGAATAAGAAAGAATTCCTTGTATAGAATTTACAGAATCAGATACTTGCTCACAGATAAGAGAGGGAAGAAGACATATAGGTAGACAGGCCCACAAATAAACAGATGACAGTCAGGTAAACCTAGGGTCAAGAAACTGTAGCCTGCAGGCCTGTCTTACCACTAAGGAAGAACATCTTCACATTTTAAAATAGTTTTTAAAAATCAAAAAAAAAATATTTCATGACATATGAAAATTCTATGAAACTGAAGGAAACACAAGGAAGTTGTCCATAGCTGAAGTGTTACTGGAACACAGCCAATCTGCTTAGTTATTGTGCATGGCTGCTTTTCTGCTACAAGGGCAGAGTACTTGTAACACAGACCATATGGCCCACAAAGCCTAAAATATTTGCTATCTTGCTGATAGTAAATATGAATGGCATGCTGACCTCTGAGACAGATACAAAGATAGATGACACAAATTGTAATGCTACTGTCTACATATCCCCAAAGGTTTCCCAAGCATAGTAACTTTGAAATCAACATAGTACTTTGTAATTTATTTTATCATCACTTAAGAAACAAACCAGGCTGGGCACGGTGGTTCATGCCTGTAATCCCAAAACTTTGTGGGAGGCCAAGGCAGGAGAATTGCGTGAGCCCAGGAGTTCAAGACCAGCCTAGGCAACATAGTGAGACCTCATCTCTACAAAAAAATCAAAAAAAAAAAAAAAAAGGAAGAAAAGAAGAAAGGAAGGGAGGAGGAGGGAAGGGGAGGGAGGGAGTAAGGGTATTTATTATGAGACAGTTCTCATCTTATGGCTGCATTTGATATTATATGTGTGTGGGGGTGTATATATGAGGGGGAACCCAACAGGCTTCGCCCGCTGGGCAAGTGTTCTAGGAACCCATTGGCATCAGTGTACCAGCTAGCATTGTAGTGAGAGGCTGCGCTCGGCTTTGGTGAATTTTTGTGCAGATTCTTTCAACAAGTTTGCCCATTTCATGATGGGTGATTTACGAGCGCACTTGCCCATACCGTGCTGAGTGTTCAGCAGTTTTTGACCCAAAACAGCATAACCCCTTGCCCCACCCTCCCTATTCACCTAAGCAACTTATTTTTGTTTCCCTGTTTGAAAAAAGTCCTCAAAGGGAAACATTTGCCAGTGTGGAAGAGGTGAAACAAAAAATGGCAGAAACACTAAAAGGCCTCAGAATTGATGAGTTCAAAAATTTGATCTGAGCAGTAAAAAGTGTCTCAATCAGTGAACCACATCAAACAGAGAGTACTCTGAAGGTGACTGATGTTTAAGCACGTAAAAATAAATACACAATTTCTAAAAAAAATTAATAAATTCCGAGTTTTGGGGCCCCCTTCGTGTGTGTGCGTGTGTGCATGTGTGTGTACTTCCCCTTGGGTATTCAGGAAAAGCCTAGCTCAGGTTACCTTTTCTATCCTCCCAGGAGCAGATTTCCTTGCCATGTCCTCCTGATCCCTGATGTTGCCTTCACAGCCACTTCCCTTCTCCAGTACTTGAACCTCACCTGCAGTGCAGCCAGAAGGTAGAAGGGTCCCTGCAGTTGTTCTCAGTCACCAGCTTCCTCCAAAACACTTTGCTCCTTCCTCCTCACCAAATCTGACTCTTGAAAATGTAAGATGTTCCTTCAGTATTCTGGACTCAAGGATGCACACGTATTGCCTTACGCCCTTTTATCTTTCTCTACAGGTTCTAAGAGGAAAAAGTGGGAAGGGTTGAGAAGCTTCCCCAACAACCACTGCCATCTACTTCCTCTGTGGTTAACAGTAGTCGGAAAAAAACTGGAGAAAACATCAGTCAGCTTATATTTATTCTTTATGGGGTGAGAAGCAGACGTGTAAGAAAATCACAGTGAGTGTGTATTGTTCTAGGATGGGCAATATGTTATCAAAACAACAGCTTGAGGGCAGGGCAGATGGAAAGGGTCCAATCCATCTCTTGGATTCTCAAAAGAAAAGAAGTAATATGAATTGGCCAAGACCAAGAATTTCCCCTTAGGGTTGACACTAGCAGAAGGCCTCATCTGTCCACAGCATCCCTGCCTCAGTCCTCACAGTTTTACCAGGACCACAGCTACTCACATGGAATCATATAGAAACATAAGATATCTGGGAATGACTGTTGAAAGTTCACTGCTGTGTCCTCTGAGTCCAAGATACTGCTTGTAGCAAAGTAGGTGCTCCGTAAATATCTGCTGAATTAATACACTGAAGAATAAATGAGTCTATCCTACCTCGTTGTTTTATAGAAACGAGTCTGAAGAAGGAAATCATGACATTTTAAAGGTCACACAGCTGGTTGGAGAACTAAAATAAAAACTCAGATTTTAGGCCAACGCAGGTATATTACTGGAGCCAGGAGTTTGAAACCAGCCTGGGCAACATAGCAAGACTCCACCTCTTTCTAAAATAAAATAATTAGCTGGGCGTAATGATGGCATGCCTATAGCGCCAGGTACTCATGAGACTGAGATGAGAGGATTGCTTGAGCCCAGGAGTTCAAGGCTGCAGTGAGCTATGATCACACCACTGCCCTCCAGCCTGCGCAACACAGTGAGACTTTATCTCTTAAAAAACAAAATTCTTATATTTAGGGACCTTTCCCTTGCCCCAGACCATCGTTCCACAGTGAAGACAGTGTAAAAGAATGAGTAACATTCGTCCAACCAATATTCCACCTTCATCTTTGTCAACAAATTTCCTAATTTGCTCAGAGAAGGTAGCTGCCAGCCCATCCCCAGAAGATGAACAATAATCTGTCTAGAACGTAGACTCTAAGTCACTTCTAATTCTTGGTGGCCAGTGATTAATTTAGGGCAGGCTATAAGTCACAGTTCTGGCCAATGGTACATAAAGAGAAATCTGCTGAAGAAAGAGCCTTCTGGGAAATACGTTCCTATTTAATAAGAGACCACTACTCATTCTTTCACCTTTAGGAGGTTGTTACGTAAGGACAATACTCTTGTGACTTTAATGGACATCTTACAATCATGAGGTTAAAAAGACTTCAAAGAACCTAACCTAGAATGCTGTCTTCATTGAGTTGTTAAATTAACCACTGGTGGAACTGCCTGTTTTAGACTGACTATGTAAAAGAATAAACTCTATTATTCAAGTTGAGTAGCCTCTTGCTTATACCCAAAGCATGTTGAACCATGAATCCACCCTTGGAAGACTCCCTGTGCCCTGTCTTGGCCCTCATCCTATTTTACCCCAGATCATGGGAATCATGGATAGCATCTTGGGGAGGAAAAATGCTGATTCTCATTGCCAGAATGGCAGGAGAGCTTTACAATGCCCAGTTCTACTCTAGTGAAACTCTAGTCTATTCCAAGCTAAACTCCAAATGCATTTTCCAATAGAAATATTATTATATATGTTGTGTGGGCCCCATGATGATTTTAGAACAGAAATTGTACAATATGGTTTAAATAGGCTTTTGTAGGTTGGCCTGGAAACCTAACATTGTTTCTATGGAAAAATGTTTCAAACTCCAAACAACTCTGTTCCAAATGAACTTTTGAATGCCACCTGCTTTAAATTGGGGGGCTGTATTTTTATTTATAATTAAATACATAGGGATGAAACTGAGTTATCAGCTGCAAAGATCACATTTGGACTTCTGGTTTTAAATTGATAACTATTCCTTTGCCATTTGGGATAAAACAACTCTGAATAAAAGGGGGTTGTGACCTCTTACAGTACCAAAAAACAATGCAAAATCAAAACTAAGATAGCCTACCAGCTTCAATTTTAAGGTACTCTTCTGTTAGAGGAAGGGGTTATTTTGCATATTAAATAGGTATTGCGCTATTTATTAGGAAATAATCTCCTACTGTGCCAAAACCTGCCATTGTAGCCATTGTCTCTTTAGTGCCATTGGAAAATAATTAAGGCAGTAGTTTAAATGTGTATGAAACCTACCTTTCCACCCCCCCACCACTCAAAGTAAAGAAAAAGCCCTCACTAAAAGCAGAAATCCTTCAAATTGTGTTCAAGTCAACCAACAACTACAACTTGCACCTCTCCACCCCTCCACCCCCCCCAAAAAAATCCCTCCATTTCTTGATTCCATTAAAGGGAAAGTAGAAAAAAAAATAATTTCTAGTTATTGTGGCTTTTTTTTTTTCTCAGCTATAAAAGGAAAATAATACCACCTAGGTTCAAGAGACATTGTTACATTTGCACCATACCATCTCCCAGTGCTGTGTCTGAAACCTAGTAAGCTCTCAATGTCAGTTCCATTACTTCTATCCTCTTCTCCCCTTGCAAGAATACTACCCTCATATAACATATCCAAATTCTCACCAACCTACACACATAACTGACAACCAGAGTTTATTCTACTGGTAAATATGCATATGGTCTCTAAAGAAAGTCAACTCCAGCACAATATTTCAACTGCTTGTGAAAATGAATTAACTTAGCTCTCCCTACCTTAAATAAAATATTATGGGGACTTTTCAATACTGTAATTTCTGTTGCTTGCATTTAAATTCTGCTGAAACCATCAATCTTGAACTTGGCTTCTGGGCAATTGGCTTGTTGAAGAAACACAAGGGTACCTTCACTTCATAAATGGTTGAAAAAGAAATACAAAATAACAATTGCAATTCAAATCAAGGTTTGATATGAAAGATCTCATCTTTTCCTCAAGACCCCATTTTTTTTAGAACTGTCACAAGAATTTCAGAGCATCTGAACTACTCTTAATAGTACAATAACCTTTCTTTTTACATAAAACTAAACTGCAATGATCTGTAATACCTGTAAAAACTAACGGTGACTACAGTTAGCATAAGACAGCAAGAGATAGACCTCCATGTTCTTAATGCTTTGAAATTAACATTGAGAAACTAAAATTTACTCTTTTGGTTAACTTGACTGCCACACTGAGCATATCTCTGTGTATTACTCCCTTAAAGTGTTCAATTATCAAATGTTGATTAAAAGCTGTTTTCAACTCCTCTACAGATAATTTCAGTGTTTTATTTTCACATCCATATGATACATGTCTTACCTTGGCTGTAAAAGCTACATGTCCTATCCTCTTTCTTTCTTGAAGCTGTCAATGGACATAATGAATGTCAATCAACAAGGTGCCTTTGCTTTGTATGCTGATTATCGGGCAGAGCAACTGAAGCCTTTGCCACAAGTCTCCAGAATAAAGCCTGACTCTCTGTGCAAGTGTAAAACTCTGTGGATTAAATAACCCTACACAGGGCAACTGTCTATATTTTTCATTGTACAAATCCCAAAATACATGATTCAAAAGGCAGTTTGGGCAAAAATTTAATACTATAGGGTATTGTCAATTACCCTAAATCATACTTCCCACCAGTAAGATGTAAATTTTTCAAATAAAATAAATTAACTTTCCCTACCTCTTACACTCCAGTAACCTTACTTATCTGTCAGGCTGTATCCCAAAATTGAGATTTAGCAGTGACCAGAGATATAAATAAAACATAGTTTCCTCATGGGGCTCTCCACACTTCTCTCCCCAAAGTGCAATTTGGCCCTTTTCACATCTCTATATCTTTGTTGTGCTTTAAGTCCAAAACTAAAAATCTACCATAGTGCCAGTGTGAAAGTAAACTCTTATCCTTAAGTACCCACAAAGAGTCTTCGATTTCTCAACAACCAGCAAGCTCTACAAATCACCATCATGCCCAAGAGAAGAGCAAATCAAATTGCTTTTGAAAGATACAAAGAGAAGCAAAAACTAAAAGCTCTCATTCTTAATCTAAAAACAATGCATATGTATGAGCAACACTAAAGTCTAAATATACATTTTGTATTTCACCCACACTGCTTATGACTACAGATTTTTGCCAAAAATATTACATTTAAGCATAATACCTCAACTTTTTGAAAATCTCCAAACCCCCTATCTTTTCTCCCCACTGCCTACCCCCACCCAAATATACTACTACAAACTTCTGGTAAAGGACATAAAATCTTCTCATATTAAAAATAAAGAAACTAGGGTAGCAAAACGGAAAAGGTTTGTGTTTGGGGACTATTCTTCAATTGAAGAGGAAAGGCTTTAGAGACTGGGATGGAATACTGGCTCTGTCTCTGATGAACTGATTGACACTGAAGAATTTCCTTCACCTTTCTGAACTTCAGATAGAAGGTAGGCATAACACCTTCTCTGATCAGCATGTATATTTAGTCAATAAGAGATAAGCTATAAGGCAGAGTTTCTCAACTTTGGTGCTACTGGCCTTGTTGACCACGTAATTCTTTGTTGTGGGGGGCTGTCTTGTCCTCTGTAGCACTGCTCTCTCCTGCTAGGATGTCTCCAGACATTGCCAAATGCCCCAAGGTAGCAAAATCTTCTTTTGTGGAGTATCTGGGGAGTTACCTGGTCAATAATTCATGTTTAATAAATGGTAGTCACCATTATCATTATCCATTAAACATTGGTTTCCAGATTTTTAAAAAATATGGTACAATCCACATTTCCAACTTCCTATATATTATCCCAAAAACATTCCTTGGTGGCAAAGATGACAAGCATGATAAGGTCATGGCAAACATCCCAAGAATTGACCAATACCTGATAAAATGAATTCTCAATATGATACCTATGGTCGTGTATGTAGAAAATAAATTTGAGAGAGGTTAAAGTGAATGTAAAAACCCACAGCTTTGACACATGGAGAAAGTTATGGCCACAAAGCACCACTTCCCAGTCATAATGTCCATTTTTAGCAGAGCTGTGACCAAAATACTGACAGTTACTTTCAGTCCAACATATATTTCACCTCGCCATGACAGGTATATTGGGAAAATCCAAATTAGACAGTCAGATTTTCCAGTGTCTATTCACTTTCCAAGTGTGTTTTCCCATTAAATCCCTCAACTGGCTAAGCTCCTCAAACTCTCTTCCTGTTTCCTTCACTATACTGCATAGTTCTTCAGAAGACTGACAGTTCTCTAAGGCTTAGAGGACAGGAGACAAATTTAACCAAGGCAAGTTTGGGTAGCAAGAAACCGTTACCTTCAGTCTCTCTACTGTGCCATAACAAACATTTTCTATGGCAAATATCCTTAGCTGAGATAGAACAGTCTTTCATATTTCACTTCACCAACATATGTTTCTTGGTCAGATCAGTTTTGCCTCTAAGACCTACTAAAACACTACCACTTGCTGTATTTTCCAAGAATTTTTAGTATTAGAGGCATGTGACAGTGCCTATGGCTTCCAAGGAAACAGCATGGAACGTGGAATGGACTTATACACGTTGAGTTCAGATATAACTTCTTTTCTGTTATAGTAACCTACCATTTACTGAAAGGTTCATGTTAGAAATAGTGTAAAGTTTGTTACCATGTGCTTGAATAAGATAATATAAGCAACCAAAAAGTTAAGCAGGAAACATCCAACTTTTGCTTGGCCATAATTATGGTAATTAAGGAAACTGGTCTAACTCTAGAAGAGCTTTAGATGAAATATAATGAAAAAAGTCAAATTCATCTTTGATAGCACCATCCTGACACACCTGGGTACTCATCCTTAAATTCAGGCTACCTCCATTCAGCACAACATGTTTTCAGGTGTTTCCTGATTTATCACACTTACCTGTTTTGGCCAATATCCTCTTAAAAAGCTCAGATGCCTAGCTTCCAAGTTGATCGTTAATCTGATAAATTAGTCCATGTCACTGTGGTAATGGCTTTTTCTAACAAGAATGTACAAAAATAGACTCCGGATGCAAAATACACAAGGATTTGAAGGCTAGTAATTTTTACCTCATTTTTTTTTTTAAGTCCTGGTCTGTAAGACGATGGAATAATGATATCACTCATCTGACATATTGCCACATGTAAAACTGTGCTTGGCACATTGTGAATGTTAAGAATGGTAACTATGGCACTGAATTCCTCTATCATATCCTAACTTCAGTGGCTCCAATAGTGAAACTGTCAAGCAAGCTAGAAAATAAGGATATTGTACTAAAATGTTTTTCCATTATAAAAAGGGGGGGAAATACAATGAAGAGACTTTTTAAAAAGAAATGATCACGCCTTTGTTCTACACATGAGGAAACTGAACAGCCAAAGTGAGCACACCATGTTGATGTCATATCCCTTTCCAATAACCTTCATCCCCGTTCTACATGGGTTAAGTCAAGGTAAACATCTGTCGCTATCTTTCCTATCAAGGAGCCATAAACACTAAAAGATTCCAGTTCTACCTCCCATGTTCAAGTCTCTGAAAAGACAAAGCAAGAAAAAGTGAGAAGTCACAGAGCAGTGTTATTATTTAGCTCATTTGTGAAGTAGGGATAGTAACAACACATTCGTCACAAGATTCCTAAGGGGTAAATGAAATGCTGCACGTTAAGCATTGAGCTCTGGCCCTGGAGTAAGGTTAAAGTCCCATAACTATTGGTCACTATTATTACTTGGAAGAGTTTGAGTTCTTCACTTCCCTGATGAGGCAAATGAGACCCAAAGAGATTAAATAATGTTGTAAAGGTGAGTGATGCAGAGAAAAAAAGCAAAACCTCGTTTTCATTTTCAGCTGTGTATAATAACATGGAGAGAGACTTAGAACCACGGGAGAAACAGCAAATCCACGAAGTGTTACCGCTACCGCCAGCTCTTATTCTCTCCATCATCTCTCCACTCTTACCTTTTGTATTAGTTTCCCTGGGCTGCTATTACAAAGTACCATGGACTGGGTGGCTTAAAACCATAGATGTTTATTCTCTTACAATCCTAGAGGCTAGAGATCTGAAATCAAGGTGTCAGCAGGATCATGCTCCCCCTGAGACTCTAGGTAGAACAGTTCCTGACCTCTTACTAGCATCTGGTTGTGGCTGGCAAGTCTTAGCATCCCTAGGCTTTCAATTGCATCACACCATTTCTGTTTCTGATATCACATGGTGTTCTCCCTTTGGGTGTCTCTGTCCATCTCTCCTCTTCTTATAAGGATACCGGTCACATTGGATTAATGGCCTACCCTGCCATTAATCAGTACAACCTCATCTTAACTTGATTCCATCTGCAAAGCCCCTTTTTCCAAATAAGGAGGTCACATTCACAGGTACCAGGGGTCAGAACTTAAATGTATCTTTCTGGATAGCCCAGTTCAACCTATTACATCCCTCTCACCTGGAGATAGTTTATTATGCTGTTGTTTGCTTTGGAATTTTTTGGTCCATCCTAAAGCTGCAAATGTGAAGTTCACTGAAATGTTATTCATGTTAATGGGCCAATTCAGAATGATTATAACAAAAAGGCAACTATGCCTATTTAACCATGTTTACTTCCCAAGCTCATTAGTGGTTCCATGTGGTGAGAAAAATTTCCCACTCACTGTATCAAATTTAGCACATTTATTTAGTCTGAGTCAATGCCTGAAATATCTTTCATACATTTAAGCCAATTTTCCCCAAGGTCAGGCAGCAAGATAAAAGTCACAGATCTTTCTCCTGTGAGTCAATCACTATAAAATATAGCACTGAATTTCGTGAAGGGGAATTAGGCTATGAAATGTGCCTGGAATAATACAGAGTTGATTTTTTTCATATAACAAGTTTTTAATTTGATTTGATATTAATTTGAACCAAAATCAAAGCACCATTTATTTAGAATGAACCATCATTTTATATGGATGTTTCTATGAGGTAGATTATTTTTTGAGTCTGAATAACAATCACATTTTTTTCTAATCATAATTCACAGTATAAGGGAGTACATAGTGTACTTCCTATTCATATCCTTTAAGCAATGTGATAGTTGAAGAATAAAACTCATCACCTTAACCTTATTAGAAAATATTAGCATGTAAAATAAAACATAACTGTTTTAGACAGGCATAATCTTTCATTGTTGCTGAATTTTTTGTGTGTCAGGTTTCTCATTCTGGAATTTTTCTAATAAAAATTTGATTTTTTTATTTTGAGACATTCTATTTTATTTTTTAAAATTCAAGTAAAAAACTAATCTAAGCTCTGGTCATATATGCAAGAAACAAAACAATCTATATCAAATTTTAATTAATATACACCAGAAAAATAGCTACCAAATTTGATGTGACAGGAAAATTATCTCATAGTATGAAACTATTGAGAAACACAAGAAGGCTTTCTGGAACTTCAAAAGGTGGATAAAATTTTCTCTTTAGAAATGAACATTACATTCTATAGGAAACTATAAAGACACGAGTCAAATATGTGCTATACTACATACAGGCAGGGCAGTGATTAGGTCCCACATGGGTGTCTACCTGGGTTCAAAGACTACCCGGGTTCAAAGCCCCACTTTAGCCCTGGAAGCTGCAAGAAACTGAGACAGCTGCTGAGTCTCTCTAATACCACTCTCAGCTGAAGATAATAGTACCAACTTCTAGGACTCTAATGAATAATAGATTAAATAACTATAAAATCTTTGGCATAATGCCTAATTGTTATTATTATCAGGAGCACAGGTCCACAGCTGGCAGGTGTGGCAAAGTGCCTAGTTTCATAGAACAGCTGCTGTGAATTACTGGCACTGAAACCTTGGGCAAGTAACTTTACATCTTTGAGCGTCAAATTCCTCAAAAGGAAAAAATAATAGTAACTCCTTCAAGGATATAAAATAATACAATATATATGAATCACTTAGCCCAATACTGAAATTTACTTTATTTCAACAATTATTCACTTTATTTCAGAAAATACATATATATCTCATTATATCTTCATGGCAAAATGTAATTTTGCAAATAGCATAATGGGTTTTTCATTTACTTGTACTGCCAACTCTTTATCACTTAACAATTATTCTCACAAATCTAAAACAAATCATTATTCTTTGCCTAGAGGGTCAGAAGTATTGTATTTTTGCAAACATGAAAAGCACAAAATTGATCAAGACATGGATTTTAAAAATATATTTATTCCAGTCGGGCTCAGTGGCTCAGCCTGTAATCCTGCGCTTTGGGAGGCTGAGGTGAGTGAATTGCCTGAGCCCGCGGGTTCGAGACCCGCCTGGGCAACTTGGCGAGACCGCATCTCTACAATAAATCAAAAAATTAGCTGGGCGTGGTAGCGCGCACCTGTAGTTCCAGCTACTTGGAAGGCTGAGGCGGAAGGATCGCCGGAGCCCAGCAGGCAAGGTTGCGGTGGCCGGGAGCGGGTGACTGAGTGAGACCCCAATTCAAAAAATAAATAAATAAATATAAATATATATATTATATATATATATATATATATATATATATATATATATATATTCCTTCCAATCTATTCTCAGTGCTCTCAGGTAATGAATAAACAAATAGTTGCCTTAAATTTCACTCTTTTCTAATATGTTTTAGCTGCAGAAAAGAGACTAACATATTTCAAAGTCTTGATGTAATCCCACACAAGTCAGAAAACAACCCAGCAATGTATGCAGCTATACTTGTTTAAATCACTCAGATATAAAAAGTATTATCAGGCAGATTCTCAGATTACTTTGCTCTCTGCTGATCTTTTTTACAGGAGCCTTCCCAGCAGTCATGCTTGGCACTGAAATGCCGTTAATATCAGTTCCCTTTCAAGTCCGGAGTCGTGTCTTACTTCCTGGACAGCTCTATCTAGATTGACACTGAAGAATGGATCCTCTCCTCCAGAAGAAACTGTGTCAGGTCTTCACTTACCAATTTAAAATAAACTCTAGATGAAGGTCAACAACAAAGTTTTTCCCAGGCCTGCAGGTAAGGAAGCTAAAAAAGTTGCTTTCTAGGTAAGATGGTCTTAAATTGATAATAGAAATGCAAACATTGGAGCCAGACAAGACCTGAAATCATTCCCTTTGGTAAACATTGCTAATTGCCTGATGCAAGCCATTCTTTTCTAACCTTTCCTTTGCCATCTCCCACTATAGATGTGGGAAAGCTTACATTCCCAAACTCTCGTGTAGCTAGGAGTGGTCAACTAGGTCTAAGCAGAATTTTCTGAGGCTGTCTCTCTAAAGTTTTTGCTTTCATGATCAAACAGACACACAAGTGACTAATGCCCTCCTGACTCTTCCCTCTATTTCTACCTTGAATGTGATTTTTAGAACAGCTGTAGTATCTTGCAAGTGTGAATCAGTCAAAAAAGACAAGGACCAGCTACCTAAGGAGGGCCACAATAATGTTCTAACTCTAAAAATACCTGTATAGAGGATTACTCTTCCAAAGTCTTGAGATCCTCAACCAGATGTCTGAGGTGCTGTTAGACTGCAAGAGTAGCTGGGTAGGGTAACCAAAGCAACAGGCTCCGAAGTAGGAGCTACAATGGCACACTAAAGGCAGACTACACATGTGTATTCAATATCAACACCCATATTGAGCATCTTCAATAACAATATCTCTGGATACTTAGGATAATTATTTAATATATAATTGAGAAACTTGATCTGAAAAGATTTGAAATGTTAAAATACTATGCAAATATAAATTAGTTCTGTATATTACTATATCTCAACTGTGAGGAAAATAGGACTGTAAAATTTAATAGTGGAAAACTAATAGAATGAAGATAGTATAAGCAGAATGTTATGCATTTCTGTAATTGAAGCACATATATATAAATAAGAGCGTGTTAAAAGCAGGAATCCAAGTGAAAAAGTCATAAATTATAATGCTGAAGAAAGTCATGTTCCAAAATAAGACTTGTTTTCTTCAGCAGTCTGGATAACATTTTACCTTGTGTTCAAACTATCCATGCATGCAATAAATGCAGTTTAGTCAACCTCCAATTATATCCCATTTCTGATCATCTCGCAGAAACTCAATCCGTGTCCATGGAAATGTAGCATTACGTTGCAGAGCTAAGTAAAAGAAATAATACTTGGCATTTAAATGCAATGAGGAGGCTTTAAATTGTGTCTCTTTTTTTTATTGAAATATTTCTGCCTAGAAAAACAGGCTAAAAATACAGCATAATATTCAGAGATTAAATCAGCATGAAAATTTGCCACGGTCAATGCTTTCCATGGTATTCATCTCTTATTCTACAATTTATTCATAAATTAACTGATATCTTTCTGAGTTTCTTTTCTTGAGCTCATCCTGCCCATTTAAAAAATTACAATTCACTGATCTAAGTGACTTTAATGTGCATGTACTTGAATTTATCACATTTTATATTTATTATTCCTCATTCTCACAAGAATAGGAGACTTTACTGTATTTGAGGTTAATTTTTTCACAACTATCTACATCTTATTCCCTCCCAATTATTCATCACCTTTTTCCAACATTTATTTCCACCTTCCCTTTAACACCAATATCTCCCTCTACTGGCTCCTCACTCCAGGGTTATGAATCCATTCAAGGAGAAACACAAACAAATGGCCCCAAACCTGCAAGTGTCTGTGACTACCTATTTGTCTAGTACCTAGGGAACATTCCTTCTCTGCCATACTTTTCAAAAAAGTAGATGTGACCTGTTTCCTTCATCCCATCTATACAGCCACTGTGTGCTGGTAAATGTTTAGCAACTTGCTGACATAAAAAGTAAAAGTGTGTCTGTGTATCTGTATAAATACACATATATGTGTTCATTATAACTTGTACTGATACGAAGGTGACATAGCACACAATTTACAAATAATAATAAAATATACATTTACTGTAAATTCCATACAGTCAACTATTTCTTTAAAATGCCTTCATTAATGTTTATGAAAATCTGGTATATTCTGACACAAATAGGTAATAGTTTCTGTTGCATTAATAAGTAAGAAGAAAGTAAAACAATAACTGCATATTGGAACCTCTCGTACTCATTAATTATGGGAGTAAACTTCTTTTTGAATTGGGTAATAGTTTATAAATACTAAAACAACATTTCCTCAATTTTTTGTGTTATTCACAATGTAATTATTATATATCAACACAATTTTAAGTGTGTTCCACAGCCTTAACAATTTCTCTATTATTTTCTCAATTCTAGAAAATCAATAAAACAAAATATCTGATTTGAAGCATTTGCCCATTTTTATGGTGTAAGTACTCACTTTGGCTAATTTCAAGATACCATTGTGAAGTCAGTGAACACAGACTTGAGAAAAAATGTGCAGTAATATGTCGTTATATAGCACATACACCATTCAACAAAATGGACGTAATTAATCTTAAGAGAATAGATAATAGGAAAATGTAGCAAAACAATTAGGGAGGATGAGTTTTTAATATTTATTTATTACATTTATTTTAATATAATTAATTTAATTGTAAATGAGCATAATTCAGCTTTCAACGATGGATATGTTTAACAACTTGCTTGCATAATCCTGAAAATTTAACAACCCAGCTCTCACAAGCCAGAAAAAGTCAGCTACAGCACACCACTGGATGGAAATATGACTGTACACCTGCCACTCTGCTGCACCTGCTCTTCTTGGAGCCCACATGGACGTGCAGTTCCAACGCCATGGCACTTATTACACTTATTGTATTTGACCTCTCTGCAACGTTCCTAACCCTTCCCACATACTTTTCAACTATGGTTGGTCCTCTGCATCCTTGGGTTCCATCCACATCCCTAGATTCAACCAATCACAGACAGAAAATATTCTAAAAGCAAGTGCATACATACATACGTACATACAATAATAAAAATACAAAACATATAGTATAACAACTATTTACATGGCATTTCCATTTTATTAGTTATTATAAA